>SJYT01053935.1:0-320915 GCA_006410635.1 Cephalophus harveyi
ATTACATTAATTCCTTATTTTTCCTAGTATACTCTAATATGTTTTTCTTTCCTATTCTTTGTACATACTTATCTTCTCAATAAAAAATAATGAATAATGAAGGAAATGATGGGCAAATGAAATTTTATTTTCACTATAATTAGATTTCCCCTCTAAAAAATCTTCCATCTCCTTAAATCACTATGAATTAAACTATAGTGTTTCCTTTATTGCAAAATTCCATGCGAAGCATGTTAATCCTTTCTCAGGAAATCTCAGGATCATTCTGGTATAGTCATGTTTACCCAAACTTTGCCAACAGTCTGAGAACATGATTTTTAAAGGGATCTACACGGAACAAGTCTTGGACGTGCTGAGACACCAGTAAATTTGGGCAATTTTCTCTTGCCCAAGTGCTTCACCTACATGAGTAAAAAAATCCTGCATTAATTCCCACCCTGAGGGGAAGAGAACTTTCTCATGTACTAACCACTGAGTTACATAAATAATTTCATTTAGTTTTCAAAATAACCTTACAATCTCGGCATTAGTAAACATGCTTTACTCAAGAGGTCAAGGAGCCCACCTGTCTCATCCGAGATCACATCTAGTGATGGAAACTCAGACTAGCTCCCTTCTCTCTACATGCAGGATATTCATCACGTTTCCTTCTCAACCATCACACTTTTCTAAAATAATTTTTTTCTTTCTGTATTGCAGGAGTTACAAAACTATAACCTGTAGCACAAATGTTTCCTGCTTCTTGTCTTTATAAATGAAGTTCTATTGGAACAAAGTCACCCACACGTGTTTACGTAATGTCTGTGCCTGCTTTTCCCAAGAACAGCGAAGCTGGGTAGCTGTGACAGAGGCTTGGGTCTAAACTGCTTAGCATGTGTGCCTTTCCAGAAAAGGTTTGCCAGCCTCTGCTCTATTGCATCTCCATGTTAGCTGAGAGAAAATAGGACTATCTAGACAAGATATATGTAAACGAACAGTTTGTAGAATAATTTTTGTACATAGTATGACACTGTTTTTTGAAAAAATGTTAACATTTGCTTCTATGTATATATATATAAATACTTGTGGAGTTCATATGCCAAATGGTGGTTATATTTGAGACATCAGATTATTATAAGGAAACTTTCATGATGCTTTAAATATTTAAACCACCTCAATATTTAATAATTTTAAATTTTCTTATTTGAATGTATTTCTTCTTTCTTTACTCACCAGGTGTGGGTCCTCAGACAAGTACCTTCATCTCTGCTGGACTCTATTTTATCTGTAAAATGAGGAGATGGGTTAGACAATCTTTCCAATTCTAACACCTCACCACTGTATGTAACACAGCCACTCAATTTCTTAGTATCATTTAATTTTGGTAACAACTAACCATCGGGAAAGATGTCTAGAGGGAGCCTACAAATTTAAATTTTTCCACTTGTCATTTTTATTAGGAGTAATCTTCATAGATAACTCACTTTTCTATTGGTTCACTAGCATCTCTTTCAGGAGAACAGTCAGAGGAATTCTAAGATACCATCATATTTCTATAGCAGTCTAAAATTAATTTTTCATTAGAGACCATAGCCAACTGTGAATCTTGGGAGCAAATGCTCTCTAACCCAATTTCAAGTTTGTTTTCTCTAAATGGGATCTTTTTTGGTTCCCAGTCTATGACTTATGTTTGCATTTATAATTTCTTGATTTGCTTTTGTAAGAACATATGAACTTTGTCCTCAGGATGCTCATATCCTAGAAGTTCCCATTTCCTCTAAATTTGATTTTGCTTTTAGTTTTATTTTGAAAGCAACATTACAAATCTGAAAACATTATTAAATATATATTCCAATTTTACATCAAATATAAAGTACAGAACACATTCTCATAGTCATTTTGTGACTGTTGAAATGGTGAAAGTTAAAATTAAAGCAAGTACCCAGTAGAAGTGACCTATGGAGACGGTGGACAAGTTCCCATCCAATGGAAGTAGATGTCAGTATGGTCTTCTGGGGGATAGTTTCAATCATGTATCTAAAACTTCAGGAGTTTAACCAGAAATTTCACTTCTAGGGGTGTACCCTAAGCAAATAATGAATAATGATGAAAAGACAGGCATTCCACTATTTATAAATTTATAAAAAACTAGAAAACAAATGTAAGTAAGCAGTGAGTTGCTTAAGCAACTGAGATGCAACAGGTAATTAAGTACTATGCACCTATTAAAGTTATAACGCAAAAACAATATAAAAGACCATAGGGAAATGTTTGCTCTAAAAAGTAGAAAATAGTTGTAAAAGAATGCATGTAGTAGGATTCTATTTCTTATAAAAATGCCTAAATGTAAAGATTTGTATGTAAGTGTAAAGAAAGCAACTAGGAGACTTCCAGTCAAAGTGTCAATGCTGGCTACCACTTCGTGAAAGAATTATAGTAAATTTTTGGATCTTTCATTAAATTTGCAATTTTTCTGCATTGCCTACATATTATATTATCACAAGAATTATTTAGGAGCAGCAAATTATAGTTACAAAAATAACTTTAAAGTCTCTAGATTATGCCTACCCATATGATCGGGCTTTCATGGAATCAATCATGTCAGTGATTCAGAAAACATATCATTTTAACTGAATCTAAGTAAACAGTTTTTATCTAATGTACAATCAAGTGGTGATTTTTAAAACTTGTATGGAAGAAAATTAAAATGAGCAATAAAGAAATAAGATAATCAGATCATCTATCCCTTCATGCCCCTCTCTTTCTCTTTCTTAGGGCGAGTAGGCCTTTAATTTCCAAGCTCTTTTTAAAATAAGCTGTAATAAGAGTACTTACTTGCTTTTTATACTTGGTTTTGATGTGCCTACCCATTCAATCGCAAGCTCCATGAGATCAGGTGTCATATCTTTTTGCTTCATTTACCACAGATCTCATTAAATAGTTCAATGAGACTAGGTGAAAGAGCAAAACTACTAAAGCTTTGTAACCAAATCAAAGCTATCAGATTGGGTAGTTGATTCCTGTAATCTATACTGACCCAAGGCTAGCAAAATGTTCCGTAAGCTTAACCTCTTGGCACTTACAGAACCCAATCACATGAAAGTAGAGTGTGCTATATCAACCTCCAGTATTTATGGAAACCAAGGCCATCCATCTTGATGATCTAGGGCAAGTTAATCTTCTCTACCTGCGCTGCCCATTATTTAATTTTATGCCTTTAAAAGATTACATCTGATAAATCATGCATAATCAAAACTTTGAACTCCAAATATAATTAACCAGATGACACCCCAGTACCGTTTAGGTGAAGTTAAAGTGCAAGAAATTTACACTGTGAATGTTGCAACCTGATCTGAGTGGAAGTGCAAGATTAGACACTGGTTAGCCACATCCAGAGAGGAGGGTCTAATTCAGGAAACGTGTATGTGTGTATGTGTATGTACTTGTATGTGTGTGAAAGTCACTCAGTCATGTCCGACTCTTTGTGACCCCCATGGACTATACAGTCCATGGAATCCTCCAGGCCAGAATACTGGAGTGGGTAGCCTTTCCCTTCTCCAGGGGATCTTCTCAACCCAGGGATCAAACCCAGGTCTCCTGCATTGCAGGTGGATTCTTTACCAGCTGAGCCACCACCAGGGAAACGTGTGTGTGTGCGCACGCACGTGCACACACAGACAGTGCAGAACTCTGTCTTTGCATCACCTATAAAGACAGGCTTCTAAAGCCAATTAATAATATAAACTACATGTTTTTCCAACAACTCTGTATGGATCATTTTTATCTAAGCAATAATTCAAATTCATTGATTTTCTAAAGGACTATTTATCAAACTCTTAATATATTGTTGTTATTAAAAATATTCTATTTCTTTAAAAATAACTGATAGTTGAGCTCTCTTCATCGTTTGGACTCATCTTCATCCAGTAAGTCAGAATGAATAAAAGTTGATCATCTTCTTAAAATATAAAAGTAAGCACAAATGCAATTTAAAAGCCAAGAAACTGAAACAAAAGAAATTCTTCTCATTTTCGTCTTTGAAGCTGCTCTCAATACCATAGGATCCTTAAATAAGGAAGCATTTCTTTTGACAAGTCTTTAAAGCAAAAATTAAAATGGAAAGTTACTCAACTATCTGGTAAATTCAGTCAATGAGGAAAGCCAACCTAGGTTAATTGAGGCTTGATTTTAAGTACCAATTTTTGCTTATGGTTTTTCTAAGAGGTTGCTGCTGCTGCTGCTAAGTCACTTCAGTCGTGTCCGACTCTGTGTGACCCCATAGACGGCAGCCCACCAGGCTCCCCCGTCCCTGGGATTCTCCAGGCAAGAACACTGGAGTGGGTTGCCATTTCCTTCTCCAATGCATGAAAGTGAGAAGTGAAAGTGAAGTCGCTCAGTCGTGTCCGACTCAGCGACCCCATGGACTGCAGCCCACCAGGCTCCTCCGTCCATGGGATTTTCCAGGCAAGAGTACTGGAGTGGGGTGCCATTGCCTTCTCCGTTCTAAGAGGTTAGGGATTTAAAATTCAGTCTCTAGAGTAGGCATTTCTGTTTTAAATTAGAGGTGGGAAAAGTAACTAGGGTATCAAAACCTGACTCCCATTCACAAATGTAATTTGAAAAATTATGGAGATAACTGTAAGTCCCCCAACAATGGAGTATCTTACTTTAAGTCATAATTGGTACACAGGAGTGCTTATTGTGAAAGATCCTTTAAATACCTATTCCCCACTGGTTTATAACTGCCAGTGGGGCTGGTTTGCATGCTGAATGCAACAAGCATGGAAGTTTCTGGCAGAAAGTCTTATAAAGCTTAAATGTAGCAGTGGGACCATTCCGACTCAGCCCATAAGCTGCAAGGTTAGAAGCTAACATTTCAATGATCCGCCTGATCATCGATGGTGAATCACTGTGGAAAATGCAGAGATGTCCTGGTATTGGGGCTAAATGCTGGGGAGTGCCACCATGAAATACTGCTTTGTGGAGATGTGACAATGAAGGCTCATATACTTTGTTTCCCATTCAATCCATTTACATGGACTTTAGCCGGTTCCTGCTCATTAAAGAGATGTTCCCCTTAGGATTCTGAGAGTGGGGCAAAAGAAGAATTGCACGGACACAGTATTTTATAATTAGAAACAGTATTTTTTTTTAGTCACTAAAGAATTCTATCCTGCCAAAATGCTCATGGCAAAGCCCTCAGCCAAGAGAAGGGATGCATTTATGTTCCCTGAGATGCACACAAGCATTTAAAAAGTCATCAGATGGTAGACAGATACTGAAAATTTCATCACAATATAACCTGTTACTACAAATGGCATCACTTCTCTCTTTTTATGGCTGAATAAGCAACACGGATGGGTCTACAGACTGTCATAGTGACGTAAGTTTGACAGAGGATAGACATCGTATGGTATCACTTATATGTGGAATTGAAAAAAAAAATCTGTACAAATGAACTTATTTACAAAACAGAAATAGAATCACAGATGTAGAAAGCAATATTACTGGTACTGGGGAAAAAGAGGAGAGGGATAAATTTGGAGATTTGGATTAACATATACACCCTACTATATATATATAAAGTCGGTAACTAATAAGGACCTACCGTAGAGCACAGAGAACTCTCCTCAGTACTCTGTAATGGCTTGGATGGGAAGAGAATTTTTAAAAGAGGGGATATGTGTATATGTATAACTGATTCACTTTGCTGTACACCCAAAACTAATATATCATTGTTAAGTCAACTGTGCTCCAATAAAAATTAAAAAAAAAAAAAACAGTTCTAATGAGGTGGATGAAACTGGAGCCTATTATACAGAGTGAAGTAAGCCAGAAAGGAAAACACCAATACAGTATACTAACGCATATATATGGAATTTAGAAAGATGGTAACGATAACCCTTTATGCAAGACAGCAAAAGAGACACAGATGTATAGAACAGACTTTTGGACTCTGTGGGAGAGGAAGAGGGTGGGATGATTTGGGAGAATGGCATTGAAACATGTATAACATCATATAAGAAATTAATCACCAGTCTAGGTTCAATGCAGGATACAGGATGCTTGGGTCTGGTGCACTGGGATGACCCAGAGGGATGGTATCGGGAGAGAGGTGGGAAGGGGGTTCAGGATTGGGAACATGTGTACACCCATGGCGGATTCATGTTGATGTATGGCAAAACCAATACAGTATTGTAAAGTAAAATAAAGTAAAAGAAAAGAAAAAGAGAAAAAAAAAAATTCGGGGCAGAGAAATAAATAAATAAAAGTTGAAAAAACAACAACAACAAATAACCTGCTACTAAGAGCATCTGTTGTTGAGACAGTCTCAACTCTTTTAATTTTAAAGTTATTTATTATTTTAAATGAAGGACAGTTGCTTTAAAGAATTGTGTTGGTTTCTACCATCCATCAGCATGAATCAGCCATAGGTACACATCTCTCCCCTCCCTCCTGAACCTCCCTGCCACCTTCCTCCCCATCCTACCCCTCTAGGCTGTTACAGAGACCAATTTGAGTTCCCTGAGTCATACAGCAAATTCCCAGAGTCCCAACTTTTAGAGAGGGGGTAAAAGTCTTGTGGGTTCAACATCGTTCTCCCTTTATGCCTGCTTTCTAGTAATATATTTTGGAAAGTTTTCTATCAATGTGCAAACCATATTTGTGCACATATTAAGGTCCTTTGTTTTAGACATTAAGTACTACAAACTGATGAGCTACAGGTCAGACTGTTTCCACAGGTATGTGTGTGTATCGAAACACACAACTTTTTATTTTGTATTGGTTCGTTTAGTTGCTAAGTTGTGTCTGACTCTAGTGACCCCATGGACTGTAGTCCGCCAGGCTCCTCTGTCCGTGGGATTCACCAGGCAAGAATACTGGAGTGGGTTGCCATTTCCATCTCCAGGGTGTTTTCCCGACCCAGGAATTGAACCCAGGTCTCCTGCTTGCAGGCAGATTCTCTACGGAGGGAAGCCCCGCTGGGGTACAGCCGGTTAACAACATTGTGTTACCTTTAGGTGGACATCAAAGGGATTGAGTCATACATATACATGTATCCATTCTCCGCCAAACACCCTTTCCATCCAGAGTACACACCACTATATTTAAAATGGATAAGGGCCTGCTATATAGCAAAGGGAATTGCACTCAATGTTATATACACAGGTATATGTTTGAGCCACTTCTCTTTAAGGCTGAATTCCAGTGCTTTTAGATGGGTCTCTGTCTCTTATACACATCTGGTGGATGAAATCCAGCTGTTTGGAAGCTCTGTCCCTCTAACACTGTCTTCCCCGTCCCCCAAGATTTGTTTTCCTTACTCGGGAACGTGCCTAGCTTGCGTCAGTCTTCTGCCACCAGCCTGTTGCCAGCAGGAAATTAATCTCTTGGCCCCTTTAAAACCTCTTTCTGCACACTGGGCTCTGAATCAAGAAAACTGCCACCAGCTGGGCCTGTTTCCCAGGATGGTGATGGTGAGTTACTTACTGTCATCTTGGACTTGATGCTATTAACCCTTCTTCCTGCAGCACTGGGAATACTGGGCATTGCACTGCCCACACTCCGCTCACGAGGTCCCTTTCCTAGCTTTGCGCACATCAGCTCCCTACGTGTGTTTATTCCCAACAGTTGGCACCTGCGACTCTCACTGGGCGGATCATCAGGTCCAGGGGCGATGGACATGCTGCAATGACGCTGAGCTGAGTCCTGTGTTAGTCCCACAGCTCCCCGGCAGGCTAGGGCCCAGGTGACTCTCCCGTGCATCTGTCTTGATCCCACCCCTCCATCAGTCTCCTCTTTTCAGTCCCACCTCTCCGCATCTCTTCCTCTGACTTTCCCCCAATCCTCGCCGTAAGCTCTGCTTCCAGGAAATCGACTCAAGAACTCACTTCCCAAATGGGAAATGACTCTTCTAGAGACCCTGTTGGTGTTGGGTGATGTCCATCACCTGAGTTGGTGATGGACAGAGAAGCCTGGCATGCTGCAGTCCATGGGGTCTCAAAGAGTCGGGCACGACTGAGCAACTGAACTGAGAGATTTTGCAGCATTTCCATAAAACAAAGGCGCTCAAGTTGGAACTTGCATGAGTTATAATCTATGTACTATCTCTGTACATACAATGCATTTTCTATTCTGAAGGGCCCTCAGTACATAAATCAGTTGCCACAGAGATGCTTGAAGCTGACAGCAGAATCATTCATCAGATGCACACCTAGTACTTGGTGACAGGTAGTCCATGATGGTGTCAAGTTTGCAATAGTGTGCAAAAATTCCTGCTACTGTCAAGGAACTATGGGACACCTTACTGGTTCTTTTTTAAAAGATTTATCAAAGGACAGCATTAATTTACAAACTGAGATCTCAAGTCTCAATATGGCTGTGAATTTTAAATTTGGAATCCTATTTCTGAAACTCTGACTTTTAATCTGTTACTCTTGAGAACTGTTTTTTGGCAAAAGCAGAATGAATAAGCACAAACGATGCAGGGGAGCAGGTTCAGACCGGTGCTATGATTTTCTAATACATGAAGTAGTTAAAGACTGATGAGACAGTACATTATATCTGCATGGTAATTTAGTTCAGAAGTTCACAATTATTTTATTTTCAATATTAATTGCTTTTGTCTCTCAATAAATGACTCTGTAGGAAGTGGAATTCAATTTCATTCATTTTCAATAATCGAGATTGCTTTGAACCAGCTCAATAACTCTCACTCTTGGCCTCCGATGTATTGCTGGTCGTAGCACATAAATAATCTTAGTTTTCTTTTTAGATTCCTAAGCAGAGCTGGCTTTTGGCAAAAGAGCTAAGGAGATACAGTTTTCTGTCCAAGGCCCTCCAGCATCCACACGCCCCCTGATTTTCAGTTCTCATCTCATGGTCACCCCTGCCTGCTGTCTCCCACCGAGGACAAGTGGTAGGAGACAGTGGGATCTCAGCCCCTCTCCTCTGCTCACCTGGCGCCTCTGTCTGAGATGCTCTCTGCCCACAACCCAAATACACCGGGAAGTGAGCCGGCAGGGTGGGTTAAAGTCCCTCATCTCCTGCCACTCTGCCCAGGGTGGAAAGGAGTCCGTGACGCCCCTGGGCTCCTCTGAGCCTCCCCATCTCCTGCAGCCCTTCCTGCAGGCTCAGAGGTTTACACAGGCCTCTTTCCTCCACCAGACAACTGCTTCTCGGGGTTATAAAGCATAAGCCATTTATCTACATCAACCGTGTCATGCTTCGTTACGCTCCTTGTCAAAAATAGTCTGAATTCAGAGGAAGACAAATATCATATGATACCACTTACATGTGGTATCTTTTTAAAAAATGATACAAGTGGACTTATTTACAAAAGAGAAACAGACCCACGGAGACCAACTTTATGGTTACCAGAGGGGAATGGTGGAGTCGGGGGTCAGACTGGATGTTTGGGATTGACATGTACACACACCGTATATGAAGTAGATCCTCAACAAGGACCTGCTGTGGAGCACAGGGAACTCCCAATGCTCTGTAATAACCTACATGGGAAGGGAATTTGAAAAACAACAGACACACGTACATGCATAACTGAATCATTTTGCTGTACACCTGAAACTAACACAACTTTGCTCATCAACCATCCTCCAATATAAAATGCAGATTTAGAAAGGAATGTATACATATGCATAACTGAATCACTCTGCACTACAGGAGAAATGAACACATTAAATCAATCACACTTCAATTAAAAAATTAAAATTGGAAAAAACAAAGCTTTAACTTGTGCTAGAAAAAGAATAAATAAGCTAACGGATGAGCTGATGAATGAGCAGTGGGTTAAGGGGCGCTTGTCTGTATTTTACCCCCATGAAGCTGCTTTCGCTTCTCCAGCGCAAGCTTCACTCACTCATCGCAGAGTCTTTGTTTACTCGCAGACCCCAACCTTGGTCAGGCTGTACTGGTTCCACATCCTAGCGGACTCCCACCAATTGCTATTAGACTGAGGGCCCTTCCGAGGCAAGGAGCTCAAGTGTTTCTGAGGATTAATGGGGTCACTGTGTCCTGTGACTCTATCAGCTTTCGTTTTCAAAATGTGCATCTCAAAAGATGATTCCAGGCAGGGTGCTTCACGGACAAGAGCAAAACAAAACACAGGAAAAGCAACACCACCATTACACTTAGATAGTGTTCTAAGTGCTTTACAAAAGTTGACTCATCTTTATAAGAGATAACTCACTTTATCCGTGAGAAGAGAGGCACCAGGAAATGAAGTGGCTTACCTTGGTTAACTGACAATCTTCCTTATAAAAGCATGATAATGGTGTTGGAGCTATTAAAAGGGATAGCTCACGATGAGACGGACCATCATCCCAGTGTAAACTAAACTAACATATCACTATTGCATTCTATTTTTAACTGGACTATAATTGCTTTACAATGTTGTGTTAGTTTCTGCCATACGACAATGTGGATCAGCAATAATTATACATGGCATCCGGTCCCAACACTTTATGGTAAATAGATGGGGAAACAAAGGAAACGGTGACAAACTTTATTTTTTTTGGCTCCAAAATCACTGCAGATGGTAATTGCAGCCATGAAATTAAAAGACACTGCTTGGAAGAAGCTATGAGCAACCTAGACAGCATATTAAAAGCAGAGACATTACTTTCCTGACAAAGGTCCGTCTAGTCAAAGCTATGGTTTTTCCAATAGTCATGTATGGATGTGAGAGACAGACTATAAAGAAAACTGAGTGCTGAAGAATTGATGCTTCTGAACTGTGGTGTTGGAGAAGACTCTTGAGAGTCCCTTGGACTGTAAGGAGATCCAACCAGTCCATTCTGAAGGAGATCAGTCCTGAATATTCATTGAAAGGACTGATGCTGAAGCTCCAATACTTTGGCCACCTGATGTGAAGAACTGACTTTGGAAAAGACCCTGATGCTGGGATAGACTGAGGACAGGAGAAGGGGATGACAGAGGATGAGATGGTTGGATGGCATCACCAACTCAATGGAGATGAGTTTGAGCAAGCTCCACGAGTTGGTGATGGACAGGGAGGCCTGGCATGCTGCAGTCCTGCAGTGAGGTTGCAAATAGTAGGACATGACCGCGTGACTGGGCAAGGGTCAGTTGTGTTAAACAGAGGATTTAGTGATTCCCTAATTTTCATTGCAGGCCCTCTCTTTTGGACCTGATGCTTGTTTCTTACATTATAGCCACATGTCCAGTGTTCTCTTGGACATTTCCAATGGTTTGATAACTCAGACTCATGTTGTCCACAAACAACTCACTGCTGTCCAGTTTCTGTATCTAATCACTTCGCCAGTGGTGTGAGTGGGATGGTTAACCTGGTTAACTGGGTTTGAATCACTGACCTTTTCTCCCATCTCCCAGTCGTCCTGGAGCGTGCTTTTCATCCCTTTCCTCACGTTTGCTCCATCTGCCCACATTCAGTGTTCATAAGCCAGCTTTAGATTTTTTCCTTTCTCTTATTTCTGCAATCATAGCATCCCATCTTCATCAGTTCAGTTCAGTAGCTCAGTCGTGTCCAATTCTCTGTGACCCCATGGACTGCAGCACGCCAGGCTTCCCTGTCGACACCTCACCAACTCCCTGAGCTTGCTCAAACTCATGTCCATCGAGTCGGTGATGCCATCCAACCTTCTCATCCTCTGTCGCTCCCTTCTCCTCCTGCCTCCAGTCTTTCCCAGCATCAGGGTCTTTCCCAATGAGTCAGTTCTTTGCATCAGGTGGCCAGAGTATTGGAGTTTCAGCCCATCTTCATGCCCTATCGTTATGTCCGTTCTGTCCTGAAATGTTTTGTCTGGTTGCCTGGTGTTCTTCCTGAAGAGCAGCTCTCCCGTAGGTTTGGAGCAGCTCTCCATGCTCTACCAGAGCCCACACAGCTTCTACCACCTGCACTCAAGGCTGTGGCTGGTTGGTGGAGACATGTAACACTCATTCTCCACATCAGATTTCCATAAAAGGGATGTTCCTTCCAGTCTCGTCCTTCTATTTCAACGGAGTGTAACATTAAAGAGAACATTCACTTCTGCCACGTACCAAGACTAAGGTACAGATCGTTGTCCACCTGGGATGCTGGTGAACTTTGGTTAATTTCTTTTATGAGAGGCCCCTGGTGCCCTGTTTTCCACTGCTTCCACCCTGTCGTCTAGAGGCTCGTGGTTGTCTGCATGCTCTGGAGACAAATATATGCAAAATTTAGAAAACCTGACCAGCGTCCTATTCCAAACTATATTCCCAGTGCCAGCTTTACTGGCAATTCTGCTTGTCATTTAATCTGTGTCCGATTCCTGCTTCTTTATTTCAAAATGCTTGAAACTCATAGGTGGAAGAATGTGGATAATACTTCCAAAACTCTAATAAAAGCCCTCTGTAATGTGGCATGAATGTATCTCAGCTCTCTTAACCAACTCTCAAAACATTGACCTGAAGGTTCTCGCCTAAGTTCATTCACTATTTGGTATTCTCCAAGGGTATGGAAAATAGATGGGGAAACAGTGGAAACAGTGTCAGACTTTATTTTTGGGGGCTCCAAAATCACTGCAGATGGTGATTACAGCCATGAAATTAAAAGACGCTTACTCCTTGGAAGAAAAGTTATGACCAACCTGGATAGCACATTGAAAAGCAGAGACATTACTTTGCCAACAAAGGTCCATCTAGTCAAGGCTATGGTTTCTCTTGTGGTCATGTGTGGATGTGAGAGTTGGACTGTGAAGAAAGCTGAGCGCCAAAGAATTGATGCTTTTGAACTGTGGTGTTGGAGAAGACTCTTGAGAGTCCCTTGGACTGCAAGGAGATCCAACCAGTCCATTCTAAAGATCAGCCATGGGTGTTCTTTGGAAGGAATGATGCTAAAGCTGAAACTCCAGTACTTTGGCCACCTCATGCAAAGAGCTGACTCATTGGAAAAGACTCTGATGCTGGGAGGGATTGGGGGCAGGAGGAAAAGGGGATAGCAGAGGATGAGATGGCTGGATGGCATCACCAGCTCGATGGACATGAGTTTGAGTGAACTCCGGGAGTTGGTGATGGACAGGGAGGCCTGGCGTGCTGTGATTCATGGGGTCGCAAAGAGTTAGACATGACTGAGCGACTGAACTGAACAACTGAACTGAACTGAACTGAAGGGTATCAAGTCGTCCCCATGCCCTTATGTCACTGTGCTTCCTGCCTCTTCAGAGAACACACTTGTCACCATTTTTTTTGCCCCCAAAATCCTATGTTTCAGGATCTTTTTAAGATGTTACTTCCTTCAAGCATAAGATAGTTTCTCATCTGCATGAATTCTTAGCTCACTCATGTTCTCTTTCATGAGTTGGTTCACCTTATTTGCATTTTTGTCTCACTGTCTTAACTATAATTCCTTTGGAGTATCTGTTGTCTGACAATGTAAAGTTCCTAGTGAATTAATAGTAGTATCCTCAAAATTATCAATTGAATTGAGTATGCGGTCTCGTTTTTAAATAGATAAGTGACAAAACAAAGCTCTATTAGCAGGAAATTTTCTTCCTGTACTAATTCAAACATTTATGATCTGATATTTTGCAAATACTCTTCTCCTCTCATGCCTCTCACTTTTTATGCACTTAAGATTTAAAGAGGCTGGGAATTACTTTGTTTTCTAGGTACAAAGCATCTTTAGACAGTTCTTCAGAAGTATTTGTAAGCTCCCTCTTTTCTTTCTTTATCACCCTCAGGCTAAGACCTGTCTTATTGCTACAAAAACTCCCTCGCTCCTACACTTACAAATAGAATGTTCACACGGACAATTATACCTTTCTATTCCTCCTCTGTACATGTACTTTATCTTATTTCTTAATATCCCTGACAAGTAGTTTAAACTCTGCTCTATCTCAACACCTGCTTTTCCTTTGCAATGATTAAACATTTTCACTTAAAATTCTACTTCTGCCTTTTTTGTGGCCCCACCTAGAAAGCCCTATTCTACCTTTTTTTTTTTTTAAACACAGCATATCAAAGATACACATTTCTCTCCACTTCCTCCCTAAAGGCATAAATCCACAAAGTTAAAGAGAAAGAGAGAGGAGACGACAGCAGATGAAAGACATCAATGGAATTTTAGTAGCTGGAAAGCATACGGGAAATTTCACAGAGCAGAGAGAATTAAAACATTAAACTGTAGCTTGAGTCAGAGAGGAGTGGATGGTCACAAGAACCCAGTCAGTTTATAAGACAGAAGGAAACATCAACATGAAACATGGCATTTTTGTCTGAGAGCAATGTTCGTACCATTATATGTGCAATATTGAATATTCATTGAATTAAAACTGTATTAGAACTACATTGGAAAACGTGGGTGGGATCCAAGCACGTGAGTGTAATGTCCAGTGTATCCAGCGTTAACCACTCAGTTGTGTCTGACTCTTTGCGACCTCATGGACTATAGCCCACCAGGCTCCTCTGTCCATGGAATTCTCCAGGCCAGAATACTGGCATAGGTTGCCATTTCCTTCTCCGGGGGATCTTCCCAAACCAGGAATCGAACCCAGGTCTCCTGCATAGGAGGCGGATTCTTTACTGTCTGAGCCACCAGGGAAGACCTAGTGACTGTAATATTAAAGAATTGAATTTTGATCTTCTTTAATTGGATGACAGTAAATCGTTTCTACAGTGTAATAATCACAGACAGTATGAACAACAAGTAGATTAGAAATGTTAGAAGAGAGTCAAAGACAATTGCTGAAAAGTTGAAAACAGTTGCCTCAAGGCAGCAGGAGTCACTGCTGGAAAATGGTGGAGCAGGGTATTGCTGTTTTGTTGGAAGGACACAGAACTACTTGCCTTCTTAAACTGAATGCATGTAATACTTTCCCTCTAAAAAGAAACCTCTTCACCCAAGTGTCACAGGACATCTTTTTAATATTTCTGAAAACGTAAGCCTTTTGAGAAGTAAAGCTTCATTTAAAAAGCATCAGCTCACAGGACAAATAACAAATGCTGGAGAGGCTATGGACAGAAGGGAACCCTCTTACACTCTTGGTGGGCACGTAAACTGGTGCAGCCCCTATGGAGAACAGTATTTAGGTTACTCAAAAAAACTAAAAGTAGAGTTGCATATGATCCAACAATCTGTCTCTTGAGCATCAGTCAGTTCAGTCAGTCGTGTCTGACTTTTTGCGACCCCATGAATCACAGCACACCAGGCCTCCCTGTCCATCACCAACTCCCAGAGTTTACCCAAACTCAAGTCCATGGAGTCAGTGATGCCATTCAGCCATCTCATCCTCTGTTGTCCCCTTCTCCTCCTGCCCTCAATCCCTCCCAACATCAGAGTCTTCTCCAATGAGTCAACTCTTCGCATGAGTTGGCCAAAGTATTGGAGTTTCAGCTTCAGTATCAGTCCTTCCAAAGAACACCCAGGACTGATCTACTTTAGGAGGGACTGGTTGGATCTCCTTGCAGTCCAAGGGACTCTCAAGAGTCTTCTCCGACACCACAGTTCAAAAGCATCAATTCCAATACAGTATACTAACACATATATATGGAATTTAGAAAGATGGTAATAATAACCCTGTATGCGAGACAGTAAAAGAGACACAGGTGTATAGAACAGACTTGTGGACTCTGTGGGAGAGGGAGAGGGTGGGATGATTTGGGAGAATGGCATTGAAACATGTATACTATCATGTAAGAAACGAATCGCCAGTCTAGGTTCGATGCAGGATACAGGAGGCTTGCGGCTGGTACACTGGGATGACACAGAGAGATGATATGGGGAGAAAGGTGGGAGGGGGGTTCAGGATTGGGAACACCCGTGGTGGATTCATGTCAATGTATGGCAGAACCAATACAGTATTGTAAAGTAAAATAAAAATAAATAAATGAAAAAAAGTATATATAAAAAAAAGCATCAATTGTTTAGCACTCAGCTTTTTTTATAGTCCAAATCTCACATCCATACATGACCACTGGAAAAACCATAGCCTTGACTAGATGGACCTTTGTTGGCAAAGTAATGTCTCTGCTTTTTAATATGTTATCTAGGTTGGTCATAACTTTCCTTCCAAGGAGTAAGCGTCTTTTAATTTCATGGCTGCAATCACCATCTGCAGTGATTTTGGAGCCCCCCAAAATAAAGTTTGACACTGTTTCCAGTGTTTCCCCATCTATATCCCATGAAGTGATGGGACCGGATGCCATGATCTTCATTTTCTGAATGTTGAGCTTTAAGCCAACTTTTTCACTCTCCTCTTCCACTTTCATCAAGAGGCTCTTTAGTTCCTCTTCACTTTCTGCCATAAGGCTGGTGTCATCTGCATATCCGAGGTTGATATTTCTCCCAGCAATCTTGATTCCAGCTTGTGCTTCTTCCAGCCCAGTGTTTCTCATGATGTACTGTGCATATAAGTTAAATAAGCAGGGTGACAATATACAGCCTTGATGTACTCCTTTTCCTGTTTGGAACCAGTCTGTTGTTCCATGTCCAGTTCTAACTGTTGCTTCCTAATGTGCATATAGGTTTCTCAAGAGGCAGGCCAGGTGGTCTGGTAATCCCATCTCTTTCAGAATTTTCCACAGTTTCTTGTGATCCACACAGTGAAAGGGTTTGGCATAGTCAATAAATCTTGAGCATATACCTAGACAAAACTATAATTTTAAAAAACTCACCCACCCCTATGTTCATAGAAGCACTATTTACAATAGCCAGGACATGGAAGCAATCAATTGACAGATAAATAGATAAAGATGCAGTACATATATGCAATAGAATATTACTCAGCTATAAAAAAAGAATGAAATAATGCCCTTTGCAGCAGCATGGAAAGACCTAGAGATTATCACACTAAGCAGAGTAAGTCAGAAAAAGAAAGACAAATACCTTGTGATATCACTTATCACATGGAATCTAAAATACAAATGGACTTATCTATGGAACAGAAACAGTCTCCTAGACATAAAGAACATAGAGACTTCTGGTTGCCAAGGGTGTGGGGGATGACAGAAGAATGGATTGGGAGTTTGGGATAAGTAGATTAAACTATTATATTCAGTTCAGTTGCTCAGTCGTGTCAGACTCTTTGAGACCCCATGAACCGCAGCACACCAGGCCTCCCTGTCCATCATCAACTCCCCGAGTTTATTCAAACTCATATCCATCGAGTCAGTGATGCCATCCAACCATCTCATCCTCCGTCATCCCCTTTTCCTCCTGCCCTCAATCTTTCCTAGCATCAGGGTCTTTTCCAATGAGTCAGCTCTTCACATCGGGTGGCCAAAGTATTGGAGTTTCAGCTTCAGCATCAGCCCTTCCAATGAACACCCAGGACGGATCTCCTTTAGGATGGACTGGTTGGATCTACTTGCAGTCCAAGGAACTCTCAAAGAGTTTTCTCCAACACCACAGTTCAAAAGCATCAATTCTTTAGCACTCAGCTTTCTTCACAGTCCAACTCTCACATCCATACATGACCACTGGAAAAGCCATAGCCTTGACTAGATGGAGAGCAGATAAACAACAAAGTCCTGCTGTATAGCACAGGGAACTCTATTCAACATCGTCTGATAAACCATAATGGAAAAGAATATGAAAAAGAATGTATTATATATATAACTGAATCACTTTGCTGCACACCAGAAAGTAACACAACATTATAAATCAACTATACTTCAAAAGAATTTTTTTTTTTTAAATTAGCTCAAGGGTCTTATATTTGGGATTGATCCTTCTGTAAAATACTGACCATTTTAGATGACTTTGGTAGTCAAGGTAACGAAATGTGTCTCAGGTGCCCAAAGAAGTCTAACCCTCCAGTGGTGAGCATGCTACCCACTGGACGCTTTCCCCAGCCACCGTCTGGAGGGAGCTGGGGCAGAGCTTTCCAGGTTTGATTCTTGCACAGCCAGCCCATCATTCCATCTGAGTGTTGTCACATGAAACTCCACGAGTCTAGGAACTTGACACACTTACAGCCTAAAATACACTTTTCCGCCTTTCTGAAATCCCCTCCCTCACTTCCTTTGGGCTTTGCAGATGGCACAGTGGTAAAGAATCTGTCTGCCAATGAAGGCAAGAGACGCAGGTTCAATCCCTGGGTCAGGAAGATCCCCTGGAGGAGGAGGTGGCAACCCACTCCACTATTCTTGCCTGGAAAATCCCATGGACAGAGGAGCCGGGCGGGTTGCAGCTCATGAGGTCGCAAGGAGTCGGACTCGACTGGGTGACTGAGCACAGCAGCACAATGTGCTTTTCCACCTTTCTGAAATTCCCGCCCTCACCTGCTTGGAAAGCTCTTAGTATCTTTGAAAATTCAGAGTAAATATTTTCTCCTCCATGAAGCTTTCCTTCCGCAAATAGTTAGTGGCGTCTTCTTCCTGTTGGCTTGATTCTATTGCTCACATGGCACTCCCAATCAGTTACCTCAACTCATGTCTTTCCTTTACCAGACTCTGAGCTCTTTGAGAGAGAGAACTGTATCTTATTTATTCACAGTGGCAAAAATATTTATCAAACGAATAGATTCAGGAAACTAGGCAACTCCTATCAGATACTTGAAATGTTCATTCATTCTACAGGAAATCTCCCGGAGCCCACCATCTGCTTATGTCTCCAAGTCCAATCCTTGTGAAGATGCTGAACTAAAATCACATCCTTAACTTTCAGCGCTACATAAAAGCACAGATAGATGTCACAGAGCTAAATGTTCAGATATGCTCTCTTGCTCTTAAAAAGGGACCTCACAGCCTGTCCCAGAAAGTCTGCCAACTTTTCCACGACAAGCATCTCAATCAGAAAATGAGTGGCCAGAATGATGGAAATTAGCAAGGACAAAACTGCTGGTCTGGATTGTACAAATTCCAAAGTCAATGCTGAAATTTTTGAAACTCTAAATCAATATTTGGTGGATTTCTAACAATTCATCCACTCAATGGACATGAGTTTAAGCAAACTCCAGGAGACAGTGAATGACAAGGAATCCTGGCATGCTGTATATAGTCCATGGGGTCACAAAGAGATGGACGTGACTGAGCAACTGAATGGAACTGACAATTCTTGGTCAAATAACATGGATGCTCAAGTCAGTAGTGGAAGAAGACAAAATATGTCTAGAACTGGCAGAGAAATCTGTCTCTGATGAGCCTCAGCCTGCCCTCCCAAACCTGGTTCCTTCCTTCCAGTTCCTGGGATGTCAGTCCTTCTACAAGCACCTCTCAAGAGTCCCACTGCTTATTTTGAGCTACTTCACCAAGGCACGACCCAGAGGACTTCTCCAAATCAGCTGGTTTTATTTCTGTACCATGGACACTTATATCACTGCTGAACTAAAGAGAGAAGTGAATGTAATTTCTTTCTCTGCTGATAAATCGTTTTCATCCCCTGAAACTATAAGAGCATCACTGGATAAAGCAAAACAATCAGATAAAGGGTAAAGAAATCTAAGAGTTAGTGTTTTGCACCAGAGTATCCACTAGTTTTCTACCACCAAAAGGACTAATCAGCACACGCAGGATGTCTCAGAAAAGCAAAGTCTAAAAATTGTAGATACTATTATAAGCATTTGTTTAAACCTTAGTGAACATGCACAAGCAAACCTTGGACAATGAAATAAGTCCTTGGGGATCATAACACATTGCTTCAAGATATCAGCATTCTCTCTTTACTAACTGCATTAACATGGGAAACTTGGATGCATTTAAATGGTATACCTATATAGGGGGTCATGGTGCTGCTTTGTACAAAGTACTCTGCAAAGTAGATTTACTCAGATGAACCATGTAGGAAACACAGACTGGTAATTTAGATGGCCCAGATTACCAAGTTAGTGCTTTTTAATCCAGTGGCTTTCACTGTGTAGACAAGATTCACATAAAGTGAAGAGATGAAATGAACAATAATACTGCTAATCTACGCAATCAGGACAGCCTGCATGATTCAGTTCAGAAATGCTGGTAGGGAGCAGCACGGTGCAGTGGGAAGGGCAGGGGTTGGAGCCCGAAGGACCTCAGTTCTTCGAGCCTCTCAGTTTATTTATCTGCAGGAATAGGGAAAACACAAGGCCTGCTGGAAGACAGCCCCCAGCACAAGCTTAGTAAATGCTTGGGATTGCTCCAAAACACGACCCTTCATCCTATTCTATCCACGTACACATGGCCTCCACTTACTATGAAACACCATTTCCCTTAATGTTTATGGCGTCCTGTCTAGTAGGTGTGGAGCCTGTGTGAATCTTTTAAACTCTCCCTTTTCTTCTTCCACAAGGTTCTTTTACATAAACATTTTTTTAATGAACCCTCCCCCCGTCAAGCCTTTCCTTATGGATTGTGCCCCCGACCTAATTACATAAGTACCTGATGGGCTGGAACGCTTCCAAAAGTGCCTCTTAGGAAAAACAATCTGAAGGGCTTTCTTCCCCTTCTTCTGTAATTACATAATTACTCAGCTGACTAATATGAGTCACCGTGTGCCATTCTAATCTCCCAGGCACAAAATAGTTTTATTATTTTCCTTGGAACTACCTAATTACCCAATGGGTAGCAATAACTCCAGGGCTCTTTTCAGTAAGTAATCTGTAAAACTCAAGGCTGAAATTCCTCCAGAAGTCTTTTAAAATGGAGGAGAATATAGAATAATGCTATAATTTGCCACACATGGCATTGGAGTTCTGGGGACCAGGGTGGTCTGATGATGTACCACGAATAATCCTGGGCGGCGGGGGAACTTTTCAGGCTCTGGGCATGGGATAAGTTAATGAGGCAGATTCTTCCCACTGGGTTTGAGAAAATATGTGTTCCTGAGACAGAACAGCAATGGCTGGTAACACATCCCATCAGTTAAAAAAGAATTCAGCATACATTCCTGATACATATGTATTTACTAATAAATTATATGGACTTCCCTGGTGGCTCAGATGGTAAAGCATCTGCCTACAATGCGGGAGACCCAGGTTCAATCCCTGGGTTGGGAAGATCTCCTGGAGAAAGAAATGGCAACCCACTCCAGTATGCCTACCTGGAAAATCCCACGGACGGAGGAGCCTCATAGGCTACAGTCCACGGGGTTGCAAATAGTCAGACATGACTGAGTGACTTCCCTTTCACTAATAAATTATTATTATTAGCATATGGTCTTGTTGACCCATGTGCTAACTATTAGTGAAGCTTAATGTTTTGATACAACCTAAATGATAATACAAATTATGATATTTTTCCACATCCCAGTGGAGGGTTAGTGTACCCTCCAGTGAAGGGTTGGAAAATACTGCCTTCCTGAATACCAAAGTCTTCAATTTGTTCTAGAATTGGCTTATGATTGGTGTGTAGTTAGTCTCTATTCACTTAAGGAATAGATTAGTAGACTGCCTATATTGATTCTTTCCTCCTCTTTCAGAAGGGATGTGAAAAAAACTCAGACAAGCCCGCAAGAACATCAGCCTGTCCCTGGATATTTCCTAGGAAATGCTCAGTTCAGTTCAGTTCAGTCGCTCAGTCGTGTCCGACTCTCTGCGACCCCATGAATCGCAGCACGCCAGGCCTCCCTGTTCATCACCACCTCCCGGAGTTCACTCAGACTCACATTCATCGAGTCGGTGATGCCATCCAGCCATCTCATCCTCGGTCGTCCCCTTCTCCTTCTGCCCCCAATCCCTCCCAGCATCAGAGTCTTTTCCAATGAGTCAACTCGGAAACCAGCAAATGTCGGTCTTCTCTCCATGCTGTGCCCGATCCTCTTCCCCTAACTTCCCACCCACCCCCAGGAGCGGTGGATTTATGACAGCTTCTTTCTGGTCTGGAATCCAAACAGTTGGGCAGCCTACATGATTTACAGACCTAACATGTTGGCCTATGCCTTGGATACGACAGATTTCTAACAAAAAGAAACACATATTTATCCAAGCTATTGAACTGCTAGGTCTAATCAATATTAATGTTGATCAAGCCATTTTCCAATGTATCATAAAATACTAGGGCATCTTCATAATTCAACCATATTTAGAACTGTCCTCTATAGTTCATATTTGGAGGTCATTTTAAGAAAAACTCATCAAATGTTATTTTAGGACTAACACAAATACTGAACCTAAAAATCTTCTGAAGCTCCAGGAATATAGCTGAACCTGGTAATGTGCTTGTAATTTACTTTAGCAATTATGGATGCAAGTCTATGAATGAATTTTATATTCGAGATTCACAGTTTCCATTTTTTTAGAAACAGTTTTGCAGGTTTTAGAAAAAAGAAATTTAAAAAACTGTTCAGTCAAGTCTTATTCTTCTGGTAGATAAACCATATCATACAGTGTAGTAGAAGTAGTTTCACTGAAGTCGTTTTGACAGCTGAACACGAACAGAGGCCCCGAACAATGAACAGGCAGAGGCGCCATACTTCCCTGAGGGAGGCAGCTTTGGCTTTGAGGGTCTGGAAGGAAGCCAGCAGGCCCGTGTATTAACTTAAACCGCTTGGATGACATAGTTAGCTCACCTTCTCCTTTGGAAAGGCCTCCTGATCTATACCTCCTGATCCATTGTGGACACTAATCTCCCTTAACTCTGTTAACTAGATGAGAGAATAAAAGATGGTTTCCTGACATATCTATAAATGTACATTTCACTCTCCTTTCCCAGCTTGGAGGTGGTTTAAAAATGTCCTTTTCCCAGCCATCATCAGGGAAACCTGCTTTGGTAAGGAGGCTCACTCTGGGCTTATCCTAGCTTTTAGACCAATCATTTTCTAGAAACACACATGACATGCTTCTGTCTCTCTTCTCAGACCTCTTGGTGCCACCACACTAGACTTCATCAACTCCTGAACTTTGTCATTGGGTATAGTAAGTTCTCCAACTAGAACACAAATGCTGGAAGGATGTTGATTATAAAGTTGATGACTCCCCTTCAAGCTATGAACTTTCAGCTGCAAACAGGGCATTCGCTGAGAGTAATGGAGGTGAATAAAGAAAGGTAGGGCAGCCAAAGTGTTCATCAACAGATGGATGGATAAAGAAGATGTGGAACATAAACACAACGGAATATTACTCACCATGAAAAGGAAAAACAGTGCCATTTGCAGCCACATGGATGGGCCAAGAAAGTATCATACGAAGTGCAGAAAGTCAGAGAGAGAAACACAAATATCAAATAACATCACTTACGTGAGTGAAAGTCTCAGTCATGTCCAGCTCTCTGTGACCCCATGGACTATAGTCCATGGAATTCTCCAGGCGAGAGAGAATACTGGAGTGGGTAGCGTTTCCCTACCCTGTTAAATACTTGTTAAACAATAGAAAGGATGTGTGACTGCATGCTAAGTCACTTCAGTCACGTCTGACTCTTTGCAACTCTGTGGACTGTAGCCCACCAGGGTTCCCTGTCCATGGGATTCTCCAGGCCAGAATACTGGAGTGGGTAGCCTTTCCCTTCTCCAGGGAATCTTCCCCACCCAGGAATCGAACCCAGGTCTCCTGCATTGCAGGTGGATTCTTTAACATCTGAGCCGCACATGGTATCTAAAAAATGACACACATGAACTCATTTACGAAACAGAAATAGACTCACAGACACAGAAACAATCTTATGGGGAAATGAAGGGGATAAACTGGAAAATTGTGATTGATATATACACACTACTAGGTATAAAACAGATAACCAGTAAAGACCAGGGACAGCACAGGGCACTCAATACTCTGTAATGATCTGTATGGGAAAAGAATCTTAAAAAGAAGAGATATATGCATACGTATAACTGATCTGCTGTACAACAGAAACTTACACAACACTGTAAATCAACTATACACCAATAAAAATTAAAATTAAAAAATACATTAGAAAAATAATAATAGGACTGCCGTCTGGGTGAAGGGCTAGTTTAAAGGTTTCAGGAGTGGCCTCGTAGTTG
Source organism: Cephalophus harveyi (assembly GCA_006410635.1). Classification (NCBI taxonomy): domain Eukaryota; kingdom Metazoa; phylum Chordata; class Mammalia; order Artiodactyla; family Bovidae; genus Cephalophus; species Cephalophus harveyi. Next base: position 23,828 of record SJYT01053935.1, read on the forward strand.
GCTGACTGTTGTTTCCTGCAGATCCCAGGATTACTAGGAGGGAGTTTTACAAAGCTTTAGAATATTTCAGTAACATCAGAAAGACACTTTCTTCAACTTATTATTCATTCAGTCTACAAAAAGCTATCTACTATTTTCCAGACACTATTGATAGGGAACTAGGGAGACACAGTACGTTCACTGCCCCACATATATTTAGAATATTCATTATACCCCAGGAATGTGCTGGCCACACATCACGGTCCTACCACATGGAATGTACAATTCTAGGTTCTCATTATTACAACGGGGCCTAATTAGGGAGAACTCACATGGCTCAGTGTAAAGAATCTACTTGCAAATGCAGGAGACACAGGAGACTTGGATTTGATCCCTGGGTCAGGAAGATCCCCTGGAGCAGGAAATGGCAACCCACTCCGGTGTTCCTGCCTGGAGAATTCCATGGGCAGTGAACCTTGGTGGGCTACAGTCCATGGGGTGGCAAAGAGTTGGACACATCTGAGTGCACACAACACACACACACACACACACAGATCATGTGGAGCCCTAGAGTCTACGAAAAGAGGCTTTCTTTCTTCTTCCCCTCTACCTCCCACCATCATTCTAATATATACTAATGAAGGGTCTATATACATTTGGAAGAAAGCCAGCACTGAAGATGCTGCAGTGGGCAGACATAACATAGCTCCTACCTGACACAAAGCTTGACACAAGTCCAATTTCTCAAGTTTTGCCCAGCTGTGGAATAAGATATTCATGTAAGAATCACACAGGCATTGAAACTGCAACCGTCATTCATCCTTCGTCTCTCTTTCTCCCCTCCCAGCTTTACCGAAACATAAACTTTCATTTATTTAGGTTGCACATTGTGACCTTTAATGTGTATAAAATCATTTAATATACATATACAGTGGAACTAAAGAGCCTTTTGATGAGGGTGAAAGAGGAGAGTGAAAAAAAGCTGGCTTAAAACTGAACATTCAAAAAAACTAAGATCATGGCATCCAGTCCCATCACTTCATGCAATATACAAGGGGGAAAGTGAAAACCGTGACGTACTTTATCTTTTAGGCTCTAAAATCGCTGCGGACAGTGGCTGAGACATGAAATTAAAAGACGCTTGTTCCCTGGAAGGAAAGCTATGACAAACCTAGATAGCATATGAAAAAGCAGAGACATCACTTTGCCAACAAAGGTCCATATAGTCAAAGCTGTGTTTTTTCCAGTAGTCATGTATGGATTTGAGAGTTAGACTATAAACAAAGCTGAGTGCCAAAGAATTGATGCTTTTGAACTGTGTTTTTGGAGAAGACTCTTGAGAGTCTTCTTGGACTGCAAGGAGATCAAACCAGTCTATCCTAAAGGAAATTAGTCCTGAATGTTCATTGGAAGGACTGATGTTGAAACTGAAGGTTCAGTTCTTTGGCTACCTGATGCAAAGAGCCAACTCATTGGAAAAGACCATGATGCTGGGAAAGATTGAAGGCAGGAGGAGAAGGGGATGACAGAGGATGAGATGGCATTACTGAATCAATGGACATGAGTTTGAGTAAGCTCCAGGAGATAGGGAAGGACGGTGAAGCCTGGCACACTACATTCCATGGGATTGCAAAGAGTTGGACATGACTTAGCAATTAAACAACAGATAACAACATACAGTGTGAAATGATGACCACCTGTAGGGGACTTCATCACTTCACATAGCTATTTTGTGTGTGTGTGTGTGTGTGTGTGTGTGTAGAGAACAATAAGATTTGCCCTCTCAGCAAATCTCAAGTGTCCGGTTTGGTGTTCACTAGAAATGATGCTAAAGCTGAAACTCCAGTCCTTTGGCCACTTCATGCGAAGAGTTGACTCATTGGAAAAGACTCTGATGCTGGGAGGGATTGAGGGAAGGAGGAGAAGGGGACGACAGAGGATGAGATGGCTGGATGGCATCACGGACTCGATGGACATGAGTCTGAGTGAACTCCGGGAGGTGGTGATGGACAGGAGGCCTGGTGTGCTGTGATTCATGGGGTCGCAAAGAGTCAGACATGACTGAGCAGCTGAACTTAACTGAACTGAACTGACTGACAGTCACCACGCGCTACATTAGATCCCAGAACTTACTCGTGACAGGAAGTTTGGACCCTTTGACCAGCATGTCCCCATTCCCTGCCCCCCATCCCCGGGCAACGGCAGATCTACGCTCGGCTTCTGTAAGTTCAATTCTTCTGGATTGTAGGTGTAGGTGAGATCGTAACTGCAACGAGTCCTTGAAGGGGAGGTGGAGAGGGCTGTAGGCATTAAACAGAAGACTCTGGGTCCAAGAAAAAGAAAGGGTCCATTAAAAGTTAACTGAAAGAGCTTTGCTGCTTAAAATTCTTCCCTGAACTCATTTACTTTTTGTTGATTCATTTTCATTTACTTTAGAGGACTTCACTCGACAGAAAAATTTTTTTAAAGATGTGAGAAAGCCTGAGAGGTCTGCAGAGCCTCAGGCCCTGGTTGGGATGAAGTTTGCTCCAAATCCTGACACACACACATGGTTTCTATTAAAACCACCAAGAAGTACTTCTGAACAGCATCAAGCACACGTTTCTTCAGCAAGCCACAAAATAAAGCACTATTAATTCTCACCAATATTCACAAAATGATTGCCTTTTATTGCATATGTCTAACCTTTTGCCACAGTCTTGAAGTTTCCTATACTTTTCTGACCCATGGGTGAACCTCTTTGCATCTTAGGGAGCAGGCTGAGTGGTCATAAAAACATTCAAGGCTGCGTTAGTTATAAAGTCTAATATGTTATGCAGAAAGAAATCATATTGATGCAATTATAAGTAGTTTTTTTTTTTTAGAAAAGGAAATATCAGCAGTGCCTACTTTCCCTTCCCTCTCTCTGAACTTCTTAGTAGGAATAAACTTTCTTTCTGGGCAAAGGCATTCCTTCTGAATCTATTAATATGTCACTAGAAAGTTTCTTGTTTTTCCTCCTTTCTCCCTTTGCTTCTCTGTTTCTCCCTCCTTCCTTCCTTCGTGTCTTCTTTCTCTCCCTCCTCTCTTTCTTCCTTTCCACTTCCAAGTTCTGATGGGAGGTTTTTTCCCTAGTTATTTGAAAAAAAAAAGAAAGAAAGGAAAACATTGCATTTTACATCTACTCTGACCGTTCTCAAGTTACAAGCCTCTGAAGTGTGCTTGGCCTGCTGCCGGGTGTATTTATTACTGTTAATAAATGAGTCGCTGGTGTGAGAATGCAAATTTTATGTGGTCCATGTATAAATGAGCCCGTTATGAATGAGCAGATACATGTCTTATGTGACTGCTAAATAACGATGCCGTAGAAATACAGCTTGTGAATTCAACATTAAAGAAAGAAATGGATCCGGATAACGTTAGAACAAGTATTAGTCAAAACATGGTTTTAGTGAGTTAAGGTCATAAAAAGAGGACAAAGAAAATGTCTGCTGTCTGGGTCTTAGAAAGAGACCGGAAGCTTAAGCTGACCAGGACGCCCTAACTTCACCTCATTACAGGAGGAAGACACATCTGAAGCACAAAATTGCTCTTATGCTTTCAACATCTCCAGCTGTGCGGATGGTATCCGATGAGGACGTCTGAAGTTGTGTCTATAGACAGCCACAAAACATGTCATGAGAGCTGAGAAAGTGGCGTCAGGGACAGCGGCACGCAGAGAAGGAGCCAGACGTAAGCCTGGGGCGCACGTCTGGCGGGGGATGGGACAGGAAGGACAGCGCGCTGCAGAGTGACCAGGGGGCACTCCGTGGCCGCCCAGGGGCACAAGCCAGAGCTCTCTAAAGTGACACGTCCCTACCAAGCTGTCTCATCCAATCAGAAATCTGGATGCCAACCTAAAGTCATTTCTCTAGTCTGAGCACCAAGAGCAGCTTCAGATACAAGAGCGGGCTCAGAGCAACTGGCAGAGGGGAGAGTCCCAGGCAGACAGACACTGAGGCACCCAGCAAAGCAAAGGATGGGGCGGTCAGAAACCCCCGAGTGTCAGAACGCTGGTTCCAGTCTAGAGTGGACAGGAACTACTTAATTTTTATCTGAACACAGTTTCAGAATTTCATCTAAATCCCTAATGCCTTCACTAAATATCATAGTATCATCTCTCTCTAATCTGCAGATCTGTCAGTAAACAGGTCAGCCGTGGGAGGGTTTCTTTAGCCATGCAACGCTCTTAAAATATCAGAAACCACTGCCAAAGCTTAAAATTCAGATTGTGCCTAAACAGCTACATATCGAGCTTTCTGCTTTTTGAGTAAGGTCTAGAAACGTTCCCATATCAGCATCACTCAGCAGGAACACAGCAGCGTGCAGCCTCCCTCCAAAACAGAGACGTGCCGCCCACTTTACCAGTCTCTTCCAGTCCTGAGGTCATCACACTGGGGATGGGGGAAGTGGCCTCACAGGCTTTAGACACCTTACCTTTGGAGGCAGCTGCTGTGTAAATTTCAGGCTTTACCAGCACCACGACTTCAGACAGCCCAGGCCTCTCAGTGTCCTGTCTTCCTCTGCTCCCTGGAGGCGCCATGATTGCCTCTACTGGACTCCACTCCTCTACTGGCAGCTCCAACACCGTCCTCAGCTACTTATGCATTTACTAATTTACCTGATAGTCACCTATTCTTCTATACTGATTGGGAGCTCTTTTATACTAACGATATATAAGGTGCAATCACTGTTCTCAAGAGCCCCAGGAGGGCTCAGAGTTGAGAGTGGCAAGAGATTTAAATAACTCTTAGCTGTCCACTGTTGGTGGGAACGCAAGTGTGTGAAAACACTGTGGAAAACAGCATGGAGATTCTGCAAAAACTAAAAACGGAACTACCATATGATACAGCAATCCCACTCTTGGGCATGGATATAATTTGAAAAGATACATGCACCCTTATGTTCATAATAGCACAGTTTACAATAGCTAAGACATGGAGACAACCTAAATGAATCAATGAATGGATAAAGCACATGCGGTGTGTAACACGCACATGCACACACGCAATAGAATATTATTCAGCCACCAAAAAATGAAGTATCTAGAGATGATCATACTGAGTGGAGTAAATCAGCCAGAAAAAGACAAGTATCATCTGATATCACTTACATGTGGAATCTAAAATATGACATAAATGAACTGATCTATGAAACTAAAACAGTCTCATAAATACAGAGAACAGACTTTCAGTTGTCAGTGGTAGGTGGGGGAAGGAAGGATTGGGAGTTTGGGCTTAGCAGATGCAAACTAACATACAGGATGGATAAGCAACAGGGTCCTCCTGTATAGCATAGGACTATTTTCAATGTTCTGTGGCAAACCATAATAGAGAATAATATTTAAAAAAAGAATATATGTATATATACACACACGCATTCTTTTTACTTTGCTGTACAGAAGAAATTAACACAATGTTGTAAATTAACTATGCTTCAATAACATAAAAAAAAAATCTCAGCTGGAGGGCGCTGTGTAAGACCATATGCCTTAATCTTCTACATTTTGTAGGACAAGGTTGAGAACTTTTATTTGTCCTATGTCCTCTCTCTCAATCATGTTCTGTTTCTTTTTTCCCCTCTTTAGGGATATAGGGCAAAGTATCTGAGCTGGGCAGAGGAGTGGAGAACAGAATATGTGTTTGAGAGCCAGACCCATGGACCTTTCTCTGTGTTAATACACGCTCTTAAGGATGGTGTAAAAGGGTTTAAATATTTAAATGCTAAATGTCAATCTTGGAAAAACCTTGCGGAGAAAATGTATCAGTAGAAACATTAACCCAGCATAGACTGTTAGAGCTGAGACATTTTATTTTACAGGTGGGTAGTTTTGGACTGGCTTCCTCGGTGGCTCAGCAGTAAAGAATCTGCCTGCCAGTGCAGGAGATGCAGGTCCAATCCCCAGGAAGATCCCCTGGCGAAGGGAATGGCAACCCACTCCAGTATTCTTGCCTGGAAAATCCCGTGGACAGAGGAGCCTGGCGCCCTACAGTCCAGGTTACAAAAGAATCAGACACGACTTAGCGACTAAATAACAACACAGCAACAACAAATGGCATTTCTCAGGCCTTAGAGATGAGTAACAGCCAGATCTCGATCTCAGATTTAAATATCCCCAGGTATATTTTGTCTTTAATTCTCTATTAGAAATATACACTATTTAATAATCCCATTGCCCACCACCACATCCTCTAACTCCTTTTATTAACTGAATTCACCACATTTGAGTTCATTCCCTACACCAAGCACTGCTCTGGATGCTGGTGGAACAACGTGACCTAAACAGCCAGACATTCCTGCCCCCCAGGAACTGACATTTCAATCTTGAGACATCGCTGAACCCAATCCAGGCTTACAGCACACTAGGCAGGCCTGAGACCCTCAGCCGCTTACCTCCCGGGAGTCACGGAACCATCAACTGAGACAACCACCGGGAAAAAAGCTGTGCAACATCAAAGGGTCTTATAAATTTGGTTGCAAATTCTAACATGTCAATGATGGATTCAACTCATCACGTAAAAGAAACCAGAGTAATTGATTCCATCCTGCGGTGAACCACACAGCAATGTCACTGGCTTCATCTGAACCCAAACCTGGTGAAAATCTGTTGAAAGAATGGTGACAATATTTAAAAAGTCACGCAGAGAACTGAAGATGTCTCAACTGCATCCCACAGAACATTCAAACTGAATTATTTGCTTTCCCAAAGAGTTTCACTTCTTCAGTACTTCCATTTTGTCTCCTTTGACAGAATTCTTTCCACTGCTTCCGCAACATTTCAGACCAGAAAATAAAATCGTATGCGCAGCCCACATTTCCATAAGTGCCCCTGGCCTGGCCAGCAGGGCTCACATTCAGGACATCAAGGGAAGTCAGCATTAAGTGAACTTTCTCCGGTTAACATCTTTCTCCTTTCTGAGCCAAGTAAAACCGTTCTGCGAGCAGCTGTCTCTCTTTTGCTTTCTATCAAAATCTGCAAGACTGTCTTCCGTCCAGCTAAAAGGATGCAAAATTGAGCTGCCCTGTGGCCACATCTCATTTTCTACAAGAAGTCTGCAATGCTTCTCCACTTTCGGGTTTCTCCAAAGACATCCTTATGTCCGTACATGACACTTTTGTGACACGTTCTTTCAGACTGAGGGACTCCCAATAGGAACAAGACTTGAAAGGCTAAAGTCACCTATGGCCCAAAGTTCTGCCTCCAGAATAACCATAAGGACAGAAGTCAAACAATCAGCTTCTTATCCTTAGATCTCAGTTTTCACCCCCTAACAGTCTCCTAGCTTTCCATAGCATTCAATATAAAACCTTTGTAACAGTATCATCCACAGTTATTTAATGTCCATGTCCACCTAAAATATAAGCTCAAAAATCAATTTGTCTCTTTATAACTGTCCTCATCGCCTGATATAATTCTCGCTACATTGAGGCACTTATATATTTCCTGAACTAAAAGAATACATAAAATAGAGACAGTTAATAACAGCGGAATCTCAGATTTAAATATCCCCAGTAGCTTTTGTTTGTTTTTAAATAGCAATAATCCCACTGCCCACCACCTTATTCTCTAACCTCTTTTATTAAATAAATTCAACAGGTATGTATTGGGCTCATTCTCCATGCCAAGCAATGAACTGCACTGAATGCCATTTGGACTGCAAACTCCCTCTGGACAGGCTTACACGGAACAAAATATTTTTAATCAACAGAATCAAAAGGCTTCGCTGGTTTCCCCGCCACTGTCTCACTGGATCCACAGCCCACGTTCCACTGAGGCTCGGTCCATCTCCAGCCATCCGTGCTGCAGCAGGGCTCAGCATGCCCACGCCTCCCTCCACCCGGCCTCCCCAGCTCGGCCTCACACGGCGCCCTTTCCATCGAGTGCAGAGAGCGTGCCATCTGATAGGTGAGCGCATGAGCTCCACTCTGATGCACTGCTGTCAAGCCTCTACAGACGAGTGGAAAGAGAAGTGAAACAGAAACTAGGAATCACTGCCCCAAATGATGCCAGCAGATAACTTCAGAGTTTACCTTCCTATTAGTTCTAAACCTGGCAGGCAAAGCAGCCGCTCTTTGTCTTATAGGTCAAATCGCAAACCTGAAGCCAGGGAAAAAAGGCGAAGGAAGTCTCTAATAGAACATTTTTCATCCTATGGTCTCAGAGATTAGATTTTTTTTTCTATTTTTACGTAAAACAACAGAGGTTTATGCCTCCTTGTCTTTCCAAATCATACCCAGAGGCTGGCAATATGGCTCCAGTCAGTAGTTAATAAATCTCAAGTAATGTATCGATCACTCTTCATGCTTTTTTCTATTGTTCTTAAAACATAGGAACTGTCTCATTATGTTAAGAATAAAAGGACAAGTTTCCACACTTAAATGCCAAGCAAGGAAAGAAATCCCTTGGAAGCTAATAATGAAACAAAGGTGGTTTTCTTCAGCAGAACTGTGTGCACTAAATTGCACTTTTATGTGATTTTTAAGGCAATTTGCCACTTTCTTGGCACCACTTCATCACCTTCCTTCAGCAACAAAAAGAAAAAGGAGGGCCACAATGACCTATATATTATAGCTCTAACTATGCCCAGGGCTGGTCGCTCCCAGTACATGTCTCATTTAATAATGGATATTTCATTTTCTTATCCAAGTTAGAGAAACTGGAAGGTACATTCTCATTACCCCAAGGATTTTTACTCTTCCTCCCAGTTTGTCCATCAGAGAATCTTCATCTTTGCACGTAGTGAACAGCTGTATGTCCATTGCTTCATTGTCTACGACGGTGTACATGTTATATACAACTCCATTGGATACAGAACATGTATCAGATTCCCTCCTTACAAAAACTGGGAAACTGGGGCCCTGTGACTTGCCTTCAACCATGCAGACTATCAGGGCTACAGGATTCAACGGCTCTTAAAGCGGATTATACAGTTAACAGCTAAGTGGAACTAGAGAGGTTTATACCCAATCTGAGCCTGGTTTTTTCCCATGTCTAAATGGGAAAATGCCTACCTGACTGGCTTGTTCCTTCCCAGCTCCAGGGGCTTGCGATGGAAATCCCTCCATCCCCATCCTGGAAGGCTCTTCCTCATCTCTCCTTGGAGTTTGTCTTTGCTGCCTTGTGTCAAATTTCACATCTCCCCAGCACGCCTTAGCTGTTCCTCCCCGCTCCCTGCGGTCCACAGGCACTCAGGACACCCTGTACTTGCTTCTCCATTGTAATTTAGTCACCACAGCAAGTAAACAGTAATTAAATGGCATGTGGGGAATTTGCTATGCACTGTTTTTCTGCTCCACTAGATGATACGCTGTATGAAGGTAGCGAGTGTTCTCCACCTCTGGCCACGCTCTTGCTATCAGCTAGTCCACAGCAAGTGCACTGGAAGCATTTGCAAAATGAACATCAAAATACAAATCCCATAAATGAAAGTCAGCGTTCATGTTTTTTCTCAGGCCCTCTGGTTGTTGGGCCAAGCGACACAAACATAGCTCTTTGCACCTCTCCCAGGTCAATCCATTCCTCTCTTTAAAAATGACTTCGTTCATGGTTTCTGTGTATTGATAGCAGCTTCCTGGTGCCTGACATTTTCTCTCTCATTTCGTGTGAACAAAACAATTGAGGAAAAGTCAGTTCTGTGTTTAGCTCTTTTGGCAAAACAAACGTCCCTCTTCCCTTCTCCCCCCACCCAGCATTTGCCCTGAATTTGACTTCACCACAGTCTACATTAAGAACAACAGCTAAACCCTCTTTGAAACTTTATTCACCATGGCCAACAGGAAAAAAAAAAAAAAGAGCTGGTGAAATTCCTTTAAAACGCGCCTTAATCTAGCTGGAATGCCATAAATTGCTTCCAGATGTGCACGATACAAAAGTCAATCAAAGCTATTTATACTGACACTCTACAGTCCAAACAATCTGAAGCCAAATGCCATGTCTCCGCTTCAACAAAGCTATAAATGTCAGTTTTGTTGAATTTGGAGAGGTGTTGAAGAGTTCATGCAAGTTTGAGTTCTTGACTCTTATAGAGCCAGCAGTAATTTTGAAAGGGAGGAGGGGGGGGAACAAAGCCATGACACGCACAAACTTTTGTAAATCCCTGTCTTCATGGAGTGTACCTGACACTTCTCATATATGACCTTGAAAGTCCCACCGGTCTGAAGACAATGCTCAGTTTTATAAAACAGAAAAATGTAGCTCTTGGATGAGACGCCAAGAAACCCGAGGAATCTGGCCAGACCCCCCTCACCCCACCCTGAACACAAATAAGCACCCTCGGGAGCCGGCTGGCTGCGTGGCCTGTACCGATGCCTTTCTGACACCCTCATAATCCCAACATTCTCACAACAGCCTCCACACAAAGGCAGTTCACATTGTTGGTAACACACACAGGCACCAATGTGAGCGTAGTGCCTGAGGTCCAGGCCACTGTCTGAGGGGCTGTCACTTAGACATGATCCCTGTCTCTCCTCACATGAAATGCAATTCCAGGCTTTCTACCTTGTTAAGCACTACAACCTCAGCGCCCCGTGCACAACAAGCCCCAAATAAATAATGGTGAGGGAATGCATACTTAAAGGAAAAGAAAACTATGAGTCTAGTAATTTCTTCTCAGGGATACACAGTACGCCCCATACATACAAACGAGTTCTGTTTCGTGAGTTCAATTTGTTCTTAAGTCCAACAAAGTTAGCTTAGGTACCCAACTAACATAATCGGCTGTATAATACTGTACTATATTAAGTTTATAATACTTTTTGCATAAGTCATACATAAGAAAACAAACACAAAAAATGAACATTTTTCATCTTACAGTACAGGACCTTGAAAAGTAGAGTAGTACAGTAAAACAGCTGGCATCCAGGGCTGGCCCTGGGTGAATGGGCAAGAAAAGCTGCTGACTGGAGGAGACAGGGGAGGGGGCCGACGCTAGAGCTGAAGGGTCATCAGCAACAGGAGGCGGAGGGCCCGCTGCAGTTTCATTTGCGCCTGCCTGATAGTGACGGAATGCACATTCGCATCCTTGAAAGTTTGCAACTTAAGGCTCGTGTTCAGGGGACTTACTGTGCTTGGAATAAGTGAATTCAGAATAGAAACTCCAGACACTCACACAGTAGACGGAAACAGCTTCGGCTTTGGGCCCCAGACTTGGTGCTTCAAATTCCGCCCCTGGGCCAAGGAGTGGCACGGCTTCGTCCAGGAGGCCTCCGGACCTCAGTTCCCTCCTCGGGGTTGGGAGGTTGGGAAGTCTGTCTCCCCCAGGCCTGCCAGGGTGCTGTTGCCCTTCCATGCCAGGCCTCTGGAGTTCTCTCCATTCTTCTGTTCCCATGGCTGGCATTTGCAGTGCTTGAAAAACTAAAGGAGCCAGAAGCAGCTCAGATTTGGAACCAGAAATATATACAGAATTCCAAAGTGAATGCTAGCCAGTTTTCATCCAGATTGCCACAGCACCTGGGCAGAACTCCACGAGCTGCGTGCAGCTTCCCACAGTTGCACCTGTGACGGGCCGGGTGAAGGGCCACGTGGCAGCACGCACTGCCCTCTGGGAAGTTCCTCAAGGATAACCACCTCGGCTGCTACAGCCCCTGCCTGTCTCTCCAGATACGTTCTATCACAGCATGCTGGACCCATTACTTTATTTGCCTATCGTCTGGCTACTTTCCCACCACAGGGCAGAGCTGAGTTGTTGCAACAGAGACCGTAGGACCTACAAAGCTGAACTCAAACTTCCTACAGTCTGGCTCTTTCCTGCTGACTCTGTTTATGAACCTGGGCTCTCAAGCTGGATTCTGTTTTCTGGTACCCAGAGGATGGCACATCACTTCCTTTGATTTAATTCAGGGAAGGTCCTTAACTCCCTTAATCTCACTTTTTCATTCATAAGGTGGAAATAATAGCTACCTTATATGGCTGAGAGGATTGGATGAAAAGAAAAAAACTTGGGGGGTTGAAGCAGTTAGCACAGTGCCTGGCACCTCAGTTCAGTTCAGTTCAGTCGCTCAGTCGTATCCGACTCTTTGCGACCCCGTGGACTGTAACCTATAGTAGGCTTCTCCGTCCGTGGGATTCTCCAGGCAAGAATACTGGAGTGGATTGCCATTTCCTTCTCCAGGGGATCTTCCCGACCCAGGGATCGAACCCGGGTCTCCCGCATTAGAGGCAGACGCTTTAACCTCTGAGCCACCAGGGAAGCCCTAAGAGTTATTAATTCAACTGTAGCAGCTTCATCATTATCATCCATCAATATTTCTTGACTTACAAGACATATCATGCCATGTGTGAGTGATACATGGCAAAGGGGAGCAGCCTTCATGTGGAGACAATTCAGAGCAGTGGAGGCCGTGGCCACAGGAGAGCCCTTCATCCAAAAGGGTCAGCGTCCCCTGCGCCCTGGCCACAGACGCCAGGTAGGAGTGTCAGGTCAGCTTTTCCAGGTTTTAAGAATTTCTAAGAGACACTGGAGATTGAGATACTTATGCAAAAGCTTCTGTTTTGCCAGTATTCTGGCCTAGAGAATCCCACAGACAGAGACAGGGGAGCCTGGCGGGCTATAGTCCATGGGGTCACAAAGAATGGGACACGACTTAGCATGCATGCACGCATGGTGTGTGATATGCAGGAAGTTAGTTCTCCAACCAGGGATCAAACCTGTGTGTCTTGCAATGGAAGCACAGAGTTGTGATCACTGGACCGCCAGAGAAGTCCTGAAAGCTTCAATTCTTAAACACTGTTAATGACTAACAATGTTTAAAATCACTCTGTAAGTCTAAAACAACACCCGTAATCTTGTTTTTGCTTTTATTATTGATGTTTGACTTGGTAAAAAAAGGAGGAGGAAAAGGGAAGGCCTGTGTACTCAGGGTAGAAGCTGGCCCATGCTGTGCCGGAGCTGACCTGGAACACCTTTGGTTCTGCTACTAAAAACCATTTGGGTGAAGGTTTGCTCTTCGCACACCTCCTTCTGTGATAGCAAACAAAAATGTGCATCCATTTTGCTCTGCCTAGAGAAACCAGGGCACGTACTTTCTAGCCACACCCTCTCAAGCATTTATTTCACAACTACTATGTGAAAGGCGAAAGATTACATTTTTCAGCTAAGTGGGAGAACACCCTACAAACCACAATGCTCAGTCCTCCTGACACACCCCTAAGAGATTTGAGATACACGCCAGCGTCCATTTTTAACCTCCATGATAAGCAAGTAAGCAGAGGCTCAGAAGCACCCTCAGGGCAACACTCACTCTGCTGAGGTGACTGTATCTCACAGCCTCAGAACAACTTGAAAATTTTCACAGTCCATCATCGGGAGACCTAGATTTTACCAACATTTAAATCATCTACTCTTCACTCTCTTATGAGATGAGGGCTGGGAGAGACCTCCATGTACATAAATTCTATCTCATAAATATGAGATAGAATGCTTAAGCTAACAAACAGTGACTGTGGAACTTTTTACTGAGGCCACTTCTAAGCTGAAGTTTGCTTCCCAGAACCCCCTTCTCTGAATGGGCTCATGTTACAGCGGGTCAAGAGCGATCTGCCTGAGACCTGGAAGCACTGGTCTCCAGTTTCTCACCGCCTTTGTTTACTCTGATTTGTTCATCCTCCTGTTCACATCCAGCTCTCGCTGACCACTGATCTGGCCGTCCAACAACATCCTCAGGCTCCTGGTCGCTGCCTGGCAGTGCATCCACAAGGGGTGGCTGCATAGACACGGCCTTCCTCAGCTCTGCCAGCGCCCTCCACCCGCTTTGCAGCCCCATCTTGGGGGCTGGGGGGGCCTGTGTCTCGGATTTACTAATTGGTGATTTCTCTGATTCTCCCTTTCAGACGCTGACTTCCCAGCTCCTCATGCAGTTGAGTAAGATCTGATTCCTTTGCTGTGCACAAGCTTTTAAGTGTAATTAGGTCCCATTAGGTCGAAGGCAATAGCAAGCCACTCCAGTACTCTTGCCTAGAAAATCCCATGGATGGAGGAGCCTGGTAGGCTGCAGTCCATGGGGTCGCTAGGAGTCGGACGCGACTGAGCGACTTCACTTTCACTTTTCGCTTTCACACAATGGAGAAGGAAATGGCAACCCACTCCAGTGTTCTTGCCTGGAGAATCCCAGGGACGGGGGAGCCTGTTGGGCTGCTGTCTATGGGGTCACACAGAGTCGGACACGACTGAAGTGACTCAGCAGCAGCAGCAGCAGGTCATTTTTGTTTTTACTTTCATTACTCTAGGAGGTGGGGGTTCTAGAGTAATGTTTGCTGTGATTTATGTCAAAGAATGTTCTGCCTATGTTTTCCTATAAGAGTTTTATAGCATCTAGCCTTACATTTACAGCAATCCTACTCTGGGGCATATACCCAGAGAAAGCCATAATTCCAAAAGATACGTGCATCCCCCTGTTGACTGTAGCACTATTCACAATGGTCAGGACATGTAAGCAACCTAAATGTCCATCAACAGAAGAACGGATAGACGGTTGGGACTGACATATACCCACTACCAAGTATAAAATGGGCAGCGACGAGGGCCGACCACGCAGCGCAGAGAACGCTGCCCAGCGCTCTGTGGGGACCTAGATGGGCAGGGCCCTGAGAGGGAGGGGACAGATGCACGCGTCTAGCTGCAGTCACCGCATGACGCCTGCATTCTCCTACAGCTGATGATTGCGTTGTTAACCTCAGCATAACTTTACCCTTTTATCTTTGTTAAATTTTGTGAGAGGATTTGTAGGATGGATTCACAGAAGTGGAGTTGCTAGAACAAAGGGAGGGTTCGGTTGCAATCCCTGCCCCAGAAACCGCTCCTGCCTGGCCCCTGTGGAAACACCCTCCACTTATCTCTCAACAATTTATACTTCCACCAAGAGTGTATAAAGTGCCTGTTTCCCGTACATCCTGGCCCGTGCGATACTGATAAAGCTTTCCTACCTCTGCCCACCTGACTGGGGAGTAACAGCATCTCAGTGTTGTTTAAAGTCAGCATGGCTCTAGCGAACGCGCAGTAGTGCCTGGAGTTCTCACCTCTGCTTCCCTTCACTGCCACATAATCAATCAATAAACCAGTCTCGCCCTGGGACGGATTAACTTTATAAAGCAATAAGGGAGCCTTAGCATTTATGTAGCACTTCAACTGATGACTGGAACTGGCTTCAAGGGGGAAAAAAGTATTGTAGCTAATTATCCTAGCCCACAGGGACATTAGCTTTTACTGTCTTTGTTTCCCCACTCTTGCCTCAGGTAAGTGGAAGGTGTGGACAGGCAGGCTCTAATATGCAGACTTTGGGTTAATGAGGATAAATAGTGAGCTCACTGATTGCGGATGTCTTTTAGAAATGCAGTTTCAGTGGAGGCTGCTGTTGCCAACGCTGGCTAACGTTGGTAGGAGAAAAAAACAATTAGTGAATTATAGCCCTATTAATAGTTTCTTGGGAAAGAAAATAATTTTGTCTTAATTGATACTCTGCCTTGATTACAGGGTTAGTAGATAGATGGGTGTGGATGTTTGGAGCAAAAAAAAAAAAAAAAATCCTTCTAATGGCTTTAATCAGGACAAAATCTCCCAGGAATAATAAATTATCAGCTATAACAATAGAATGTTAAGAAAAGTAAAGTTTATTAATTCTCTTACTGTATTTTTCCTGATATTATTTATGGCAGCCTTAGTTTTCTTGGTTTCAGTGTCTGAGCCCCGATATTAATCCCCTAAAACTGGAGTGAGAGCTTGGTACATGTATATAAAGACATGGAATTATTTACAAATGTCCTTTTCAGTTGTAATTCTTACTTCATTTGGGGTAAGATGAAAAGTTGGATGTTCTCAGGTATGGCCGAGGGAAACAAGTCTGTTCTGGGGCTGGACCCCAAGTGTTTGCTACATAGCAAGGGCAGACGGAAGAGGACCCCCCAGTTAAGAGAAAGCTGGGGGTCAAAAGAGCACGGACACCAGTCAACCTATTTAGTTTCCACTACCTTCTCTTGGGGCTTCCCGGATGGCTCAAACAGTAAAGAATCTGCCTGCAATGTGGGAGACCTAGGTTCAGTCCCTGAGTTGGGAAGACCCCTTGGAGAGGGGAATGGTAACCCACTCCAGTATTCTTGCCTGGAGAATCCCATAGACAGAGGAGCCTGGCGGGCTACAGTCCATGGGGTCACAAAGAGTCAGACGTGACTGAGCAACTCACACTTTAACTTTCACAGGTTCTCTTTGCTCTCCTATCTCCTCCCTGCCTTCTCCCCACCCCAGAGTTTCAGATGTCAGCAAAACGTCTATATTCTGGGCAGCGGGAGGGGAGGGAGCATTGTCATGTTTTCATTAAAACATCCGTCTCTCTTCCCTTGGGAACCTAGGACATGCCTCCGAGCCAGGAAGAGGACCAGGAAACCCGCTCTGGGCCTGCCCACAGTCTCTCTATCCTGAGAGCTGCAGCCGGAGGGCAGACCTGCAGCGCGACCAGGGGCTCTCAACCTGGGCGTGGGGGACGGGAGAGCAATCCTAGCAATCCTGGCAACATCTGGGCACATTTTACGTGTCCCCACCTGGCGGGACCCGCACCTCCTGAGTAGAGGTCAGGATTGCCGGTAAACACCCTACAACGCACAGCACAGCCCTTCACAAAAAGCAGCATCATGTCCAACTCAAAAGCGCTGAGTCCAGAAACCCTCAGTAGCATCTCAGAAGAACAGTTTCCTCTTCCTGCAATCGGAGAAGACTGGAAAAAGTCCAGAATAACACCTCGAGATGAGACTGCTCAGAGACTGATTTTCTGCTATTTGTGACTGTCGAAGGGGGAGAGAGTGCATTTTTGTTTAAGTTAACCCAACAAATATTTGTCTATCTAAAATAGGATTTTAGGGACAGACACAACTGATAAACCCAGGAGTGCTCTAGAACACGACAGTGAACACCAGCTCTTTAGCTGGGCCTGATTTCTCCACAGCGTTTCCAGGAAGCTATAGGACTTCCTCAAAATTACAGAAATAAACCCCAAATGTTCCTTTAGACACTCCAACTGCAGAAAGCTGAACTTTCCTAGGCCTCCATGTATTTAATATTGCTCAGGAGGAGGCATACGATAACATCAGTTACAAACATTCACTAAATTAAATTTTGAGACTATTTCCCTCCCTCAAAAGCTAAACACCTTTCACATTATTGTGACCAAAAGGCCCCAGATAGCAAGTTTTTAACCAAAGCCAAATCTATGGAAAAATATGGAATTAAATATTGATACATCCAGTCATCTTTATTTGATTATAAATTTCAGAATCACATCCTCAAGGTAGCTTAATGGTCACAGAAAAAGGCAGAAGAAATTGCTCTAGGGTGATGATTTAGAGAATAATACAAAGTAATCTTCAGCTAACATCACTAGCTTTAATGTGTGTAGGGGCTGAATATAAAGTACAAGTTGGACAAAGCAATATTTTTCCTCTCCCTGATCTTTCTCAATCTCACACAGGCTCCAGCAGAAGATAATAATTATTTCCCAGTAACATAATAATAGAAAAGGTATTGACCAGCGATACAATCTACTTGATCACCCTGCGTGACTTCATTCTTAGCACCGAAAGCTCAATTTGATGGCAGGAGATATCTGTCTCTCAAAGGAATAAAGGGCTTTCTAGCTACACTATAACTGAAGGTTGTGATTTGTCTTGCCTGACACCATATTCTACGTGTCCCCAAATTCAGAAGCCCGGCATCATACATCATCAGGCAGATATTTTCACTCTGGTGTGGTTTCTTGAATCTAGTGTTCTATGGCAGCTAAATGCCGCTAAAGGATTTCAGCCTTCTACTCTATCCCATGTTGATTTCCTTTTTCCATTTGGATGAAATAGTAGCAGGACCTTATTGCCCATTCCTGAGATGAAGAGCACACGGAGGTGCCACGGGGGACTTACTCTGGTTTATGGACCCAGTGCTCTCTGAGGATTATCTTTAACACACAAGGTGTCCTGGGGTGCTGAACGGTGCTGCAGGGTCTGGGGAAGTGGTTGAGAAATGGGTCAGAATCACACAGAGAAAAGGAAACTCCCCACTGGCCATACATTTTTAAAAGCTAAGAAGGCTCATCAACAGAGACCAAAGAAAAGGCTCCCGTGGGCCATTTATCCATAAATGGAACCTGGAAATACTTTCTGGTTGGAGTTTATCCCCAGGTCCCTAGTTTTTGGAGCAGTTATGCAAATCAGAGTTGGGCTAAACTCAAAGACCAGTTCATTTAATTTCTTTCTTACTGTTAGAGTTTACCTTTTTTTGCCAGAGGCTCCTGCTTTCTAAGAAAAAGAAACACACAGTCCTTTGCCTTTCGGGTTCCACAGCACCAACCTATGGTTTTATGAGGATCAGAGGGATATTAGGTGGAAAAGTCCTGGAGGACAGACCAGCACTCAGTCTGTGAGCAGGCCTTCGCCAAGATGCGTTGCTCTCTGTAAAATGCCCTCTTTACAAGAATAGAATCTGACAGTGCCCAAACCAGCTCCACCTGATTAAAAAGGTCCTAGAGTGAAGTTGAGGGGCTTCCCTGGTGGCTCAGCTGGTAAAGAACCCACCTGCCAATGCAGGAGAAACAAGAGACAAGAGTTCGATCCCTGGGTCGGGAAGATCCCCTGGAGAAGGAAGTGGCAACCCACTCCAGTACTCTTGCCTGGAAGATCCCATGGACAGAGGAACCTGGTGGGCTACAGTCCATGGGGTCACAGAGTCAGACACGACTGAGCACATAGACAAAGTGAAGTTGAAGGGAGATGACCCTCAATGGCAGCTTGGATTTTACCAGAAAACCTGGCCAAGGATGTGCCTTTCTGTACTTCAGGGAATGAGAAGTAACCTCATCCCTGGGATGCTGGTGAGAACAGGTCCGGATGCCCCGTGCCAGCGCCAGGCAGGGGCTAGAGCTGGGAGAGCTAAAGATGGGCCAAGGAGGGGAGAGGCCAGCCCTCCCACCTGGATGGCTGTTCTCTTAACCCAGCTTCCCACTCCCCCAGCGGCATCCTAACACACCTGCCCACAGAGTCACTCCCCCTCACTGCTCCTCCTTCCCCTTCTAAATCCACTCTGTCTCCCAAACTGATGTTTTACCAGGATAATGGTTTCCTCTCCCAATCTCAGTGCAGCAAGCCGAGCACAGTATTTTAATTACACTTTGGCAATAATGGTCCTTCTTGCTGATTCCCATACCTCAAGTTCTTAATAAAACAGGTCTGAGTGAGATCCAGGGATCGGCATTCCCAGCAAACTCTCAAGTGACACTGATGCTGCGAGTTCAGGGACCTCACTTTAAGCATCACTAGCCTACAGCCCAGGGCTCTGTGAAAACCTAGAGGGGTAGGGAGGGGGATGGGAAGGGGCTTCAGGCCAGAGGGGACATGTGGTACCTGTGGCTGATTCAGGCTGTGGCAGAAACCAACACAATATTGTAAAGTAATCATCCTCCAATTAAAAAAATAAAAGAGATGACCTTTTGCCACCTAAAGAGATGAAAAATGTGATGGAAAAAGGAGAAAATCTGATTCCCTACAATGACCGATAATAGAGCACGCCATCAGTGAGCCTGTATCAGAGTCACTCGGAAGGCTTATCACAACCCAAAAGCTGCTCCTCCTTCTCATAGACCCTCATTCACCAGGTCTGAAGAAAGGCCTAGGAATCTGAATTTCCAACCAGGGTCAGGGGATGCTGATGTTGCTGGTCCAGGGATGACTCTTTGAGAAGCACTGGGGTAAGGATCCCATCACAAAATGAAGGAGGTGGGGTGACCAACATATTGTAAGTTGATTATCTTTATTTCTAGTCAACATGCGATTATTTACAAGACAAGTCTGAAATGGTTATGGAGGCATATATGTAGGAGAGTTTGAAAAATCCATGAACTGATAAGATCTCTTTTTTTTCAGAGACGGTCTTAAGTGCACAAAACCTTCATTTTGCTTTAAAACAACCTTTTCAAGAGTACAGCAATGAGGCACCCTACTGTGATGTAGTCAAAACATAAAGTATGTATTGAGGCTTAACTGCTGAACTGAAAGTAAAACCCCTCTGAGGTTGCCTGCGTCTCTGATATAGTTCACATAACTGCTCTTCTAAGCCAGATGCATTTTAAATGGGTTACTTGTAATTGCCTCTGAGGGTCATAAAGAAATATGAGATATTTGAAAAACATCTTTCTGTTTAAAAAAAAAAAAAACTTGTTAATTATTATCAACAATAGAAGTATGTTCTTTCTTTTCAGGAAAGGTATCTTCTGGGGTGATTGTATTACATGTTAAGAGATAGATACATACTTGAGCTTGGGACTGTTTTTTTGATTGGCTTACAGCAACTCAGACATTAAAGGGACTTGACAATTATATACTAAGGGATAAAATTCCCAATTTTAGAGCTGAGAGTCTCCTGAGAAGTCATTGGAGGGAGATGTATTTTAGAGAGGTGAAAACTGAGCCTCGGAGAATCCCCATGTTAACAGGCTCGTTTGGGTGGGGTTAGGAAAGGAATCGAGGTCACTGGACCACGTTTCCCCACTGCCTCCAGCTGGCTCTTCCATATTCCTCACTAATTCAGCACCCACCTAACCTAGCTCTCCCTTCAAACTTCTTCCAAACTCTGTTTGTTCATTTTGAATTTTTCCTGCTTATTTTCACCCATACTCTGCAAGTCATCATGTCCTGTAGACGCTCCCTTTATAATTTCAGAATAAGCTGTTTTACTCTCCCATTCCTAGTGACAGAATTCTGCTTAACTGCTACATGATTCAGTGGTGTGCTGGAGGTGGAGGTGGTTGATACTGGCTCTTGAGACCCACTGTTAAATTTTCAGCAACTTGCTGAATTGTTAAACACACAGCCATTAGTAAAAATTAAATTACATAAACTTATACACATCAAATGATATTACCAGCAAAGATAATAAAAGACTAAAATCCCATCTCATCCTTTTTTTTTTTTTTTTTTTTTTTGCCTCATTCACTGTTATTTTCACTATTACTTATAGTTTGGAGGTTATTCATGTCCACTGGATACAGATGGTGGCATTGCCATAGAATGATGTGTTATCCATATTGGCCCAAGTCTATGTTCAATAACATCTTGTTGGTAACCTGAAGTCAGACATGATAGGAATATTTACAACATAGAAATTGGGTAGATGATACAATTAAGGATTTTCCTCCATAGAGAAATGTTTGTTAAAAATTTTTGAGCTCACTACTTGTCATGGGCTGAATTGAGCTCCCTTCAGCCCCAAATGGAAGTCCCAGTCCCAGGACCTCAGGATGTGACTGTATTTGGAAATGGACCTTTAAAGAGATTATACAGCTTTTTGTAAAAACTCATATTTGTGTGCCTAATCCAATCTGACTGGTGCTCTTATAAGAGGAAATTTGGATACATAAAAGGACATCAGGGACATGCACATATGAAAAAGCCGTGTGAACACACAGCAAGAAGGCAGCTGTCTACAGGCTAAGGTAGACGGTCTCAGAAGAAACCAAACCAGCCATTACCTTGATACTGGACTTCTAACCTCTCAGACTGTGAGGAAGTTTCTGTTGTTTAAGCCACATAGTCTGGCATTTGTTACAGTCTCCTGAGCAAACTCATACAGTATTGTATTTGGACTAGCTCACATCGTTGTTCAGTCATTAAGTTGTGTCCGACTCTTTGCAACCCCGTGGACTGCAGCACACCAAGCCTCCCTGTCCTTCACTGTATGCCGGAGTGTGCTCAGACTCATGTCCATTGAGTTGATGATGCCATCCAACCATCTTATTCTTTGCTGCTCTTTTCCTCCTGCCCTCAATCTTTCCCAGCATCAGGATCTTCTCCAATGAGGTGACTCTTTGCATCAGGTGGCCAAAGTATTGGAGCTTCAGTATCAGTCCTTCCAATGAATATTCAGGATTGATTTCCTTTAGGATTTAGTGGTTGGATCTCCTGGGAGTTCAAGGGACTCTCAAGAGTCTTCTCCCACACCACAGTTCAAAAGCATCAATTCTTTGGCGTTCAGCCTTCCTTATGGTCCAAATCTCACATCCATACATAACTACTGGAAAAAGCCATAGTTTTGATTATATGAACTTTGTTGGCAAAGTCATGTCTCTGCTTTTCACTACACTATCTAGGTTTGTCATGTGTTTTCTTCCAAGGAGCAAGTGTCTTTTACTTTCATGGCTAAAGTCACTGTCCACAGTAATTTTGGAGCCCAAGAAAATAAAATCTGCCACTGTTTCCATTTTCCTCCATCTATTTGTCATGAAGTGATGTGACCAGATGCCATGATCTTAGTGTTTTGAATGTTGAGTTTTAAGCCAGCTTTTTCACTCTCCTCTTTCACCTTCAGTCAAGAGGCTCTGCAGTTCCTCTTTGCTATGCAGAAGTCCAGGTATCTCAGAAAGCCCACTGATTTAAAGAAATTTATCACGGAGTAGGCAGTGGGGATCAGTTCAGTTCAGTCGCTCAGTAGTGTCCGACTTTTTGAGACCCCATGGACTGCAGCATGTCAGGCCTCCCTGTCCATCGCCAACTCCCAGAGTTTACTCAAACTCATGTCCATTGAGTTGGTGATGCCATCCAACCATCTCATCCTCTGTTGTCCCCTTCTCCTCCTGCCTTCAATCTTCCTCAGCATCAGGGTCTTTTCCAGTGAGTCAGTTCTTACCTCAGGTGGCCAACGGACTGGAGTTTCAGCTTCAACATCAGTCCTTCCAATGAATATTCAGGACTGATTTCCTTTAGGATGAACTGGCTGGATCTCCTTGCAGTCCAAGGGACTCTCAAGAGTCTTCTCCAAAACCACAATTGAAAAGCATCAGTTCTTTGGCACTCAGCTTTCTTATATGGGCGAGCTCTCACATCCACACATGACTATTGGAAACACCATAACTTTGACTAAATGGACATTTGTTGGCAAAGTAATGTCTCTGCTTTTTAATATGATGTCTACGTTGGTCATAACTTTTCTTCCAAGGAGCAAATGTCTTTTAATTTCATGGCTGCAGTCACCATCTGCAGTGATTTTGGAGCCCAAGAAAATAAAGTCTATCATGGGTTCCACTGTTTCCCCATTGATTTGCCATGAAGCGATGGGACCAGATGCCATCATCTTAGTTTTCTGAACGCTGAGCTTTAAGTCAACTTTTTTACTCTCCTCTTTCACTTTCATCAAGAGGCTCTTCAGTTCTTTTTCACTTTCTGCCATTAGGGTGGTGTCATCTGCATATCTGAGGTTATAGATATTTCTCTTGGCAATCTTGATTCTAGTTTGTCCTTGAGCCAGCCCAGCATTTCTCATGATGCACTCTATATATAAGTTAAATAACCAGGGTGACAGTATACAGCCTTGACATACTCCTTTTCCTATTTAGAACCAGTCTGTTGTTCCATGTCCAGTTCTTACTGTTGTTTCCTGACCTGCATACAGATGTCTCAAGAGGCAGGTCAGATGGTCTGGTATTCCCATCTTTTTAAGAATTTTCCAGAGTTTGTTGTGATCCACACAATCAAAGGCTTTGACACAGTCAATAAGGCAGAAGTAGATATTTTTCTAGAACTCTCTTGCTTTTTCAATGATCCAATGGATGTTTGTAATTTGATCATGGTTCCTCTGCCTTTTCTAAATCAAGTTTGAACATCTGTAAGTCCACGATTCATATACTGTTGAAGCCTGGCTTGGAGAATTTTGAACATTACTAGCACATGAGATGAGTGCGACTGTGCGGTAGTTTGAGCATTCTTTGGCACTGCCTTTCTTTGGGATCGGAATGAAAACTGACCTTTTCCAGTGGTGTCACCACACATGATAACTTAAATCTCACTTTGTGTTATTCTATTTCACGTAACTTGCACATCAGTTCTGACAATGCAGACTATCATTCTCAATAGTTTGAAATTTCAAACTATTAGGTTGAACTATAGGAAACTGCTGATATTTGACTACTCCTTGAGCTACAAAAATAGCAATGTCCTAAGGTTCCATTTTATAGAATTTGACTGTGTAGCTTAGGAACTGATTTCAGATTTTTTATTCTTAAACCTAGGCTCACATGGTACACAGACAAGTGTTTATTTGCAATTCAAATTAACTCCCAACATTCAAAAGCTGAGCAATGGCCTAAGAAGTTAGATTCAGGGTTCCTGGTTGCGTGGATGGTCAGGCAACATTGCACCCATGTCCCTACTGGCAACTAGTTACCCACAGTCTAGCACAGCCTCCAGATTGTTCCAGAGCCTTGCGCAAGCATGTTGCTTACTGTGATACCTGCCTGGTTTTAGGCATATCTGTGTGGGTAACTCTGAAACATACGATTCCTACTCTGACTTTCTACTTCTTTTTGGCTGGTTCACATCTCTTCTACCAATTGAGTATATACAAAGTGAGATAATGAGTCCTCTAGAGTCAAGAGTGAAGCACAGAAAGGTAGGCTTCCCAGGGCCCAGCAGGACACTATAGGGTCAAGTGTGATGTGATACAAACGTTCCATCATATCTGTGCACAAGTCAAAAGGAGAAAGTTTCTGACATCCCAAACCAACTGGAACCAAAGTTATTAATCACATAATGTGCTGACAACTCCCATGAGTATTTGCTATCATCTGAATACAATCAAATGGCACTTAAAGTTCATCTTCCCCTTCATGGATCACAGCCTTGTAGTGGTGAAGGGTCTTGGGTAAATCAATGAAGCTATGAGCCATGCCTCACATGGCCAACCAAGATAGACGGGTCAAGTGGACAGGTCTGACAAAACTCGGTCTGCTGGAGGAAGAGATAACACCCCACTCCAGAATTCTTGCCACGAAAATCCTATAAATAGTATGAAAAGACAAAAAGACACGACACCAGAGGATAAGGCCCCCAGGTTGAAAGTTGTCCAATATGCTACTGGGGAGGAGCAGAGAAATAGCTCTAGAAAGAATGAAGAGGCAGGACCAAAGCAGAAATAATGCTCACCTGTGGATGTGTCTAGCAGTGATGTAAAGAACAATACTGCAAAGGAACCTGGAATGTTAGGTCAATGAACCAGGGTAAAATGGACGTGGTCAAGCAGGAGACAGTGAGAGTAAGCATCAACACCTTAGGAATCCATGAACGAAAATGGACAGGACTGGGAAATTTAATTCAGCTGGCCATTATATCTATTACTGTGGGCAAAAATCCCTTTGAAGAAATGGAGTAGCCCTCATAGTCAACAAGAGTAAGAAGTGCAGTACTTGGGTGCAACCTCAAAAATGACAGACTGATGTTAGTTCATTTCCAAGGCAAATCATTCAACATCACGGTAATCCAAGCCTATGCCCCAACCACTAATGCCAAAGAAGGTGAACTCGAATAGTTCTATGAAGATCTACAAGACCTTCTAGAACTAGCACCAAAAAAGAGATGCCCTTTTCATCACAGGGGACTAGTGAAAGTCATTTAGTTTTGTCCAACTTTTTGTGACCCTATGGACTACACAGTCCATGGAATTCTCCAGGCCAGAATATTGGAGTGGGTAGCCTTTCCCTTCTCCCGGGGATTTTCCTGACCCAGGGATTGAACCCAGGTCTCCTGCATTGCAGGCAGGTTCTTTACCAGTTGAGCCACAAGGGGAGCCCAGGAATACTAGAGTGGGTAGCCTGTCCCTTCTCCTGCAGATCTTCCCAATCCAGGAATTGAACTGGGGTCTCCTGCATTGCAGGCAATTCTTTACCAAGTGAGTTTCAGGGAAGCACATCACAGGGGACTAGAATGCAAAAGTAGGAAGTCAAGAGATACCTGGAGTAACAGGCAAGTCTGGCTTTAGAGTACAAAATGAAGCAGGGAAAAGGCTAGCAGAGTTTTTTTAAGAGAACACACTGGTCATAGCAAACACTCTCTTCCAACAACACAAAAGAAGACTCTACACATGGCTGTCACCAGATGGCCAATACTGATTATATTCTTTGCAGTTGAGGATGGAGAAGCTCTATATAGTCAGCAAAAACAAGACCGGGAGCCAACTGTAGTTCAGATCAAGAGCTCCTTATTAAAAAATTCAGGTTTAAATTAAAGAAAGCAGGGAAAACCACTAGCCCATTCAGTATGACCTAAATCAAATTCCTTATGACTATACAGAAGAAGTGATGAATAGATTCAAGGGATTAGATCTGGTAGAGAGTGTCTAAAGAACTATGATGGAGGATCATAAGATTATACAGGAGGCAGTGATCAAAACAATCCCAAAGAAGAAGAAATGCAAGAAGGCAAAGTGGTTGTCTGAGGGGTCTTTGCACAGCTGAGGAAAGAAGAGAAGCAAAAAGCAAGGGAGAAAGGGAAAGACATACCTAACTGAATGCATAGTTCCAGAAAATAGCAAGGAGAGATAAGAAGGCCTTCTTCAATGAAAAATGAAAAGAAATAGAGGAAAATAATAGAATGGGAAAGACTGGAGATCTTTTGATGAAAGTGGAGATATCAAGGGAACACTTCACGCAAGAATGAACACACTAAAGGACAGAAACAGAAAGGACCTAACAGAAGCAGAAGAAGAAGGTGGGAAGAAGAGGCGGGAAGACTATACAGAAGAACTATTAAAAAAGTTCTTAGCGACTGGGATAACCATGATGGTGTGGTCACTCACCTAGAGCCAGACATCCTTGAGTATGAGGTCAAGGGAGCCTTAGGAAGCATTGCTATGAACAAGCAAGTAGAGGGGACGGAATTCTAGCTGAGTTATTTCAAATCTCAAAACTTTAAATGTTAAAGTTCTACACTCAATAGGTCAGCAAATTTGGAAAACTCAGCAGTGGTCACTGGATTGGAAAAGGTCAGTATTCATTCCAATCCCAAAGAAGAGCAATGGAAAAAACTACCATACTACTGCACTCATCTCGCAGGCTAGGAAGGTTATGCTTAAAATCCTTCAAACTAGGCTTCAGCAGTATGTGAACTGAGAACTTCCAGATGTATAAGCTGAATTTAGAAAAGGCAGAGGAACCAGGGATCAAATTGCCAGCAGTCATTGGATCATGGAGAAAGCAAGGGTTTTAATTTCACAAAAACATCGACTTCTGTTTCAGTGACTATGCTAAAGCCTTTGACTGTGTGGATCACAGCAAACTGTTGAAAATTCTTAAAGAGATGTGGATACCAGACCACCAAACCTGTCTCCTGAGAAACCTGTATGCAAGTCAAGAAACAACAGTTAGAGTTGGACATGAAGCAATGGACTGGTTCAAAATTGGGAAAGGAGTATATCAAGGCTTTATATTGTCACTCTGCTTATTTAATTTCTATGCATAATACATTCTGTCAAATTCCAGGTTGGATGAATCAAAAGCTGGAATCAAGATCGTTGGAAGAAATATCAACAACCTCAGATATGAAGATGATATCACTCTAATGGCATAAAGTGAGGAAGAGCTAAAGAGTCTCTTGATGAGTGTGAAAGAGGAGAGTGAAAAAGCTGGCTTAAAACTCAACATTCAAAATACTCAGATCATGGAATCCAGTCCCTTCACTTCATGGCAAATAGAGGAATAAAAAGTGGAAACAATAACAGATTTTATTCTCTTGAACTTCAAAATCACTGTAGACAGTGATCATAGCCATGAAATTAAAAGACACTTGCCCTTTGAAAGAAAAGCTATGACAAACCTAGACAGTGTATTAAAAAACAGAGACATCACTTTGCCAGCAAAGGTCCATATAGTCAAACTTAAGGTTTTTCCAGTAGTCAGGTATGGATGTGAGATTTGGACCATAAAGAAGGTTGAACCAAAGAGCTGATGCTTTCAAGCTGTTGTGCTGGGGGAGACTCTCGAGAGTCCCTTGGACAGCATGGAGATCAAACCACTCAACTGTAAACTGAGCATGATCATAAACCACTCAATCAAAACAGGATGCTCGGGGCTGGGATGACCCAGAGAGATGATATGGGGAGGGAGATGGGAGGGGGGTTCACGATTGGGAACACGTGTACACCTGTGGCGAATTCATGTTGATGTATGGCAAAACCAGTACAGTATTGTAAACTAAAATAAAGTAAAAAAAAAAAAAAAAAAATCCCTGAATATTCATCAGAAGATCTGATGCTGAAGCTGAAGCTCCAATACTAAGGCCACCTTATGCGAAGAGCTGACTCATTGGGAAAGACTCTGACGCTGGGAAACACTGAGGACATGAGGAGAAGAGGGTGACAGAGGATGAGATGGTTGAATGGCATTATCGACTCAATGGACATGAGTTCAAGCATGCGTTGGGATATAGTCAGGGACATGGAAGCCTGGTGTACTGCAGTCCATGGGGTTGCAAAGAGTCGGATATGATTTAGCAACTAAACAACAAGAAAAGTTCATCTTGGAATTGCCATATAAATGAAAATATCAAAATTACTATATTTCAGAAGGACAACCTTTATTTGTCAAAATTATTATATTTCAGAAGGACAGTCTTTATCCATATGATGCTTAGAAATTTTATTGGCAGATATGGTTTTCTCTAACCAATTTTTATTTTCTTTAATCTCAAGATTTCATTTAATTTCTTACCTTGCTGCAGCTAAATTCAGTCTAATGGCTTTTTATCCTATTAGGTTATTCCTTATACTTAAGGCCTATTTTAGGTTGCTTTATTGATAAGAGGCCTAAGAGAATTTTCTTATCTGCAAAGAAGATCAATAAAAACTGATCTCAAAGCACAATGTGTTGCTTAACTAATCTTTATGATAGTCTCTATAATTACTCTCTAATGTTATTCCTTTTAATCATGTCAGTTTATATGGATTTAAAAGTAAAACACAATGCATCCCCATAGTCTCAATGTTAGAACAACTCAAGTCAGAAAATTTTCCAAAGTATTCTTTGCTAGATTTTTTGATTTTCCCCAATAAATGTGTGTGTGCTCAGTTGTGTCCAACTCTTGGTGACCCAGGCAGAATACTGGAGTGGGTTGCTGGGAATCTTTCTGACCCAGGGATTGAACTGGAGTCTCCTGTGTCTCCTGCATCGGCAGGCGGATTCTTTAACACTGAGCCACCTGGCAAGCCCAGTCAATAAATATTATTAACTAAATTGTTGCATTTTGGCTGCATCTACTAAATCACATGAACATTTCAAAAACTAATAAAAAAAAAAAAGACAGAAGTATCTAATTTTTCTGGGGGTTACCATGAAAAAAATCTACAAAACTCTCACGCATTTCTATATGCTTTAATTATCCTACTTTTCTAATTTGTGAGTAAAGAATTCGTCTGTTGTGGAGGGCTCACTGGAGAGCATGTTATTACAGTTGATTAATAATGAAAAACTCAGACATTAGAGCTTAATGGTCCTTAAGGATTATCTAAGGCCAATTCCTTCATTTCACTGACACAGAAACCAATGTCTAGAGACAGGTAATGAATTGTTCACGAGTTCATGGTAAACTCTTGTCTGTGATAATGCCACACTCATACGTGTGCAAGTATGCACTCACACTCACATCTCCTCCATTCCTCAAATGTACCTCTAAAGAGATTTCTGCATATCACTTTCTAATGTACTCTAAATTAATTTCCCAGATCATTATGTTGTCATGTTAATGACTGTTTAGATAGCTAGTCTAATCTACCGAGGTTTCACTAGAGAAGCTCACATAAATAACTCCCACTCTATCCTTTCACTGTTGTATGTAAACATCAATGGACCACATTTCTGTATTCCATACTCCCCTGACTAATCCCAGGGCAGAGTCATCCCAAGTCCCTAGTGCTAGTGATCCAGAGCCGCAAACGGACTCTAGTTTGACTGGTAGGTACACAAACTCAGATTCGAGCTTCCTTTGTTACAAACCTATGTCACCTACATTTCCTTTATATGAGAGGAAACCTTGGCTGTGTTGGTATTTTCTGTTTGTGCCCATAGACACACACTGAGCTATGAGCCCTAAAAAAGGGCAAACCCAGATATGATTTCAACTTCAGTAATGAAGGAAAGCCAACAGAGCCCATCATTTTAACTGTGTTTGTCAATCTACTCAAGAGCTTGGGAATTATAAAATAGGTTTCTTGATTAACTAGATCAAGGCAAAGATTGGTCACACTGCAACAGAGTGTAATCTATGGTTCTGAAAAATAGGTTATATATTCCAAAAGGTCTGGGACTGTGACGAACATCAGGTGGAGTATGGGCTTCTAGGCCCAGACTAACGACAAAGTCACAGGAAGAAGTCTCCTGCCTAGAGACCCGGTGCTGTCCTTCTGGGTTTCTGTAGTAACTCTCTCTGCATATCCACTTCCTCTCTCCATCCATCAGCCCCTCTAATCTGTTTTCCATGAAGCAGCTATACTGATCAGAGTCAAACGTAATTATCTCCTCTGTTTAGAGTCCTATGAGGATTTCTATTGCGCTGAGTATAAAGATAAAGCTCCGAAGTCCCGCCCCATCAGATGCCCCAGATGCTCACAGCCATCCGCACCTTACCCGACTGCCTCAGCTCCAGCCACACCTGCTCCCTTCCCCAGCTCTGGACGCCGCTGCCTCCTGCCGCCAGATCTGTGCACAGGGCCATTCTCCGTCCACGGAATCTGCTCCCCTCCTGTCCTAATTAGCCACAGCGCACCATTTCAAGTCTCAGCCCTGTTGTCAGCTCTTCAGGGGAGCCATTCCTGCCCTCCCTTTTTAGAAATGCCATCAAAACGACAGCATGATGCTGTTGACAATACCAAAGGCTGTAAGGATGTGCAGGGACTGGAACTCTTGTACATTGCTCTGAGAAATGCAAAATGGTACAGCCACTTTGGAAAAGAGTTTGGCCCTCCTACTAGCAATGAACATAGACACCCTTTGATCCAACAATTCCATTTCTGCCAATTTCATATACCTACCAAAAGTGAGTACATATTTTCATTAAAACGTATGGACTAGAACATTTATAGAAGCACTATTGATATATAAGTATGAATGAAGTTTAAATTTGTATCATTTCTCACTTTTTAAATAAGTTTGTATTATTCTGCTACCAAAGGATGAAAATTAAAAATAGACATTACATGGACTTCCCTGATGGCTCACTGGTTAAGACTCTGAGCTCCCAGGGCAGGACAGCTAAGATCCTACATGCTGTGTGGTGTAGTCAATTAATCAATAAAACTTAAAAAAAAAAACAGACAAAAATTAGAAACAAGCCCCATTGCCTGTTAATAGCAAAAGGAATAAATTGAAGTCTACACATAGAATGGGATACTATAAAATTCATGCACAACAATATAGATGAGTCTAACAAAGGTAATGTTGAATAAAGTAAGTGGATACAAAAACCTCACAACAAGCAACACTATTCCTTTTACATAAAGTTCACAAATAGAGGAAGTATGCCATGCTTCACAGATCAGGATGCTGGTCACCCTTAGGGTAAGTGGTGACAAAGGGGGCACAAGTGAGCCTTTTGAGATGGCTAGTTATTTTCTGCTTCTTTGTGAACACTCATTGAGGTGGACATCTATGATTTGTTCACTTTTCTACATGTATAGTACATATCGATAAAAAACACAAAAGTCTCATTTAGGTTCTGGAAATAACAAATACTTATTCATTGTAGCCCCTGTCTCTCAAAATGTTACCCTTGATTTGGGTCATTATCTGATCATTGCTTCTGTTGCTCTTGGGTTTCTTCTGAAGCTCCAGGACTTGGTAATCATCATTCACTACTCTCCAGCGCCTAACTCATTATTTATCGAGTATCTGATAAATTAAGGACAAATGCAGCAATGCACATTTTCACAAACAGATGCCAATCGCTGATTATTTGCGTATACAGTCCTGCCTCAGTAACTCAGACCACGAGGCTGGGCAGCCCGGGCCCGGGAGCCAGCACTGCCTGTGCCACCAGCACCCGTTTGGTTGAGGCAGGGAGAGACCTGTCTCTGTCTGGCTGACAGCTCTTTCTCTGGAACTCAGCACAGTGTTTGGAATATGACAGGTTCTCAGCTCTGTGCTTTGCTAAGTGAATGCAAGACTGAATGTACATTAAATTGGATTAAATATCTTTCCAGTGTACGACACCCTCGAGTGAATGAAAAACAAGATGAATCAATCTGTTTTGCTTCTCTCATCCTGGTTGCAACAGCCTGGGTATATAAGCTCATTTCTAAACTCTTAAAATCGCAACCCTGCCAGAATCTGGCTCCTAACTTCTCCTGTCTCTTGGGCTCAGATCCTGTAGGACCCGGTTGTTCTGGTGAGCCGACAGCTCATGAGGTAGGTTCTTGGCTGAGTTATAAGAAAACACTTTAGAGTGCCTTTGAAGAAATAGGTAATAAATTATGGCTTCCAAATGACAAGATTGTAAATAAATCAAGCTTCTACTTCCTCGGTTGAAACAAGCTCTCAACCAACCTCAACATAGAACCTTTAGGAGAGGAGATCAAGTGATTAAATACAGATCAAGGATATTTAATTTCTTACTTTAAAATGTAAAATTATATTACATTAGTAATACAGGTAGTGTTAATGGTAAAGAACCTGCCTGCCAATGCGGGAGACATAAGAGATGCAGGTTCAATCCCTGGATCGGGAAGGTCCCTTGGAGAAGGAAATGGCAAACCACTCCACTGTTCTTGCCTGGAGAATCCCAAGGACAGAGAAGCCTGGAGGGCTACAGTCTATGGGGTCACACAGAGTCGGACACGACTGAAGCGACGTAGCATACACACACTTTCAGAAATCCTACTCCCTCGCTGTTTCAAACAATGTTACAAAAACTCCACATGCATCTTTTAAAACTGCTTTCACTATCAAGAGAGTCATAGTTTAAGATTTTTCCAGTGCATAATTTCATTTTCATTTGAGATACTGACTTTTTGAGTCCATGTAAAATGATTCCAATTGGAAAATTTAAGTCAAGCCTTAAGCACTCATTTGTACAACCTTGGGATTCATTACTCATTTATTCATCCTGTAAGTGTCTGTGATCTCCACAACACAAGAACTTGTTCTGTTGCTTTTGAGTTATTGTTTTTCAGTTGCTAAGTCATGTCTGACTCCTTGCAACCTTATGGACTGTAGCCCACCAGGCTCCTCTGTCCATGGGTTTTCCAGGCAAGAATACTGGAATGGGCTGCAATTTCCTTCTCCAGGGGCCAGCAAACCAACCCATGTCTCCTGCATTGGCAGGCAGACTCTTTAATGCTGAGCCACCAGAGAAGCGCGAGTGGTCTTCAAAAGCTTTTCAGCTAATGAAATCCAGCCTCATGTTAAGTTTGCCTACCTTTGAAAGAATGATTCCTTTCACACGGCCACTCAGTTCAGTTGCTCAGTCGTGTCCAACTCTTTAAGACCCCATGAATTACAGCACGCCAGGCCTCCCTGTCCATCACCAACTCCCGGAGTTCACTGAAACTCACGTCCATTGAGTCGGTGATGCCATCCAGCCATCTCATCCTCTGTTGTCCCCTTCTCCTCCTGCCCCCAATCCCTCCCAGCATCAGAGTCTTTTCCAATGAGTCAACTCTTCGCATGAGGTGGCCAAAGGACTGGAGTTTCAGCTTCAGCATCATTCCTTCCAAAGAAATCCCAGGGCTGATCTCCTTTAGAATGGACTGGCTGGATCTCCTTGCAGTCCAAGGGACTTCAGTGTCTTCTCCAACACCACAGTTCAAAAGCATCAATTCTTCGGCGATCAGCCTTCTTCACAGTCCAACTCTCACATCCATACATGACCACAAGAAAAACCATAGCCGTGACTAGACGGACCTTTGTTGGCAAAGTAATGTCTCTGTTTTTCAATATGCTATCTAGGTTGGTCATAACTTTTCTTCCAAGGAGTAAGCGTCTTTTAATTTCATGGCTGCAGTCACCATCTGTAGTGATGTTGGAGCCCCCCAAAATAAAGTCTGACACTGTTTCCACTGGTTCCCCATCTATTTCCCATGAAGTGATGGGACCGGATGCCATGATCTTCATTTTCTGAATGTTGAGCTTTAAGCCAACTTTTTCACTCTCCTCTTTTACTTTCATCAAGAGGCTTTTTAGTTCCTCTTCACTTTCTGCTATTAAGGGTGGTGTCATCTGCATATCTGTGGGTATTGATATTTCTCCCACAATCTTGATTCCAGCTTGTGCTTCTTCCAGCCCAGCATTCCTCATGATGTACTCTGCATAGAAGTTAAATAAGCAGGGTGACAATATACAGCCTTGACGTACTCCTTTTCCTATTTGGAACCAGTCTGTTGTTCCATGTCCAGATATTAAAAACCAGTAACGATGGAGGATATATTGTGCTAACCTGTTTTAACCAAACAAGTCTTGGTTGTTCAACGTAAAGGGTCAGTGACGCTGTCTCTGGCATGAGGTGCTTTACAAAGCTAGAGCATAATCCACACCTTCTGTCCTGAGGGCTTGTCTTGAGTGAAATTTCCATCCTATGTTCAGTGCGCATGCTCCGTGGAGGGTGGAAGAAGAGGTCTGTTCCCCAGGGTATAGCAGGGGAGAGGTGGACTGAGAAATGGGTAAACAGCTTCTCTGGAGAAGCTTTCTCAGAATTTACAGTGACCTGGAGTCTCTCTGCTTCCCAGGTAGCGCAGTGGTAAAGAATTCACCTGCCAATGCAGCAGGCTCAGGAGACGTGAGTTTGATTCTTGGGTTGGGAAGATCCCCTGAAGGGGGAAATGGCAACCCTCTCCAGTATTCTAACCTGGAAAATCCCATGCACAGTGGAACCCGGTAGGCTAAGGTCCATGGGATTGCAAAGAGCCAGACATGACTGAGCACGCACGGAGTCTCTCTAATCTCCAAGTCGTAACCCTGTGCTCGTTCTGCCCTGCTGCCTGTGATGCAAGGTTCCTCATGGAAGACTTCACAACTCAGAGCCAAACCTCAGCCAAACCACTGGGCATGGGCCGACCTGAGCTGGAGAGGACTGCTCTCCAAAGTCTCCTATCATTTTCCATGAGTACCTGGCTGGGTATCTTTCTAAGAAGCAAGGGAATAACTGTGCTCTGTCGCAGCCTCCTCCACCGCAGCCCCTCCCCTGCAGGAAAACAGAATGGAAATGACAGCCTGCCTATCTTTTGAGCTAGTTACAAGGTTTGGTTATTGTCTCTGCTCCCTTCTAAGAGGTACAGATAAAAAAAAAGTCTGATATTCACTTTCACTGCACATTATGTATTAATGCAAATTAAGCTTTCTGAACCTTGAGCTACAAAAAATTATTTTTAGAAGCTTCTAAACCTATGAAGAGAAAGGTGATGGAGATCTGGCATCACTGGCATCCTATGTATAAACTGGATTTCACGTGCCAATCCCTACCCAGCACATCCACAACTGTTGCTGGTGTGTCTCAGCTCATTCTGCTTTCCTCCATTCTCCTGGTTATCTCTAACAATCATGCTGGGCTTTCCTGGTGGCGCAGTGGTAAAGAACTGCCTGCCAGTGCAGAAGACAGGGCTTCGATCCCTGGATTAGGAAGATCCCCTGGAGAAGGAAATAGCAACCTGCTCCAATATTCTTGCCTGGGAAAATCTCATGGACAGAGAAGCCTGGTGAGCTACAGTCCATGGGGTCACAAAAGAGTTGGACCCATCTTAGCAACTAAACAACAGCAATCACGCTGGCTTTTTTGCCTTATTTTTATTTCTTAAATTTCTGTTACAGTCAAATACAGTTCTAAATCTGAGTCAACATTTTTAGGGCATAAAAAAAAAAAAAAAAAAAAAAACAATCATTCAACAATACCAGGCATAAAATTCCCTCTGCTCAGTACAGCCTAGTGGATGCTATGGTGAAATGTTCAAATGAGGTGCGACATGAGAACCCAGAGGCTGTAATGAAAAAGTGATTCCCCGAGAGTCTTCTCTTAGTTGAAGGCATTTAATTTTCAAAGGAGCTCAGTATTTGAACAAGTTCTGTTTTTCCTTCTTTCCGTGGCTTCAACGAGCTGTACTTTTATGCTAATCATAAAAGAGAACATGTTTAATTTAAAGTCTTTAGGTATTTTGTTTGTTTTGTGCATCAGTCCCTGAGCTAGGATGGCAAGGGGGAAGTGGCTGAAAGCAAAGCATTTAGAAGTATGTGCCCCCACTTGCAGCGCTGGTAAATGTCTCTTACAGCACCAATCACCGAGAAAACTTGCTATTTTCAGATAACTTGAGTTATCTGAGTTATCTTGAGGGAGAACTCAAGAGCTGGAAAGAGTCACGAGGTTTTACTTATTAGTAAACTTCAGCCTGGGTAGGACAGGTGCTTACCCGAGGTGAGTGAGTCATGACTCAAAGCCAGAATTTCTAACATTTCTGACTTCACTCACACTGGCTTTTCTAACTTCATGGAATAACACCATCTGAACTTCTTAAATGAATGGGATTTGTGCATATATTCTAGCTTTCAAGATAAAGGAGTGAATGTCCTCATAATGACCTATCTATAGTGACGACCTTCAAAAACAGAACCAGTGTGATAAAGGAGGTGCCCTTCGGTTATCAAGACTTTGAGGCATATTGTCAAGATACTAAAATTCCTGGCAACTTTCTAAAATAATCTCTCTACACTGACTTATCTTTCTTCCACCAACTGCCATATTTGATTCTCATCTATGATTACCAGTTCAACAACTGGCATTCCAGGCTAGGAGAAACCAGATGGGAAAAATGACTACACTTTTTGTAACAATGCACTCACCTATCTATAATGGCCTACAGGTTCAGGAAATATGATTTGACTGTATTTGTTCTATTAAAAAACAACTGTGCTCCTGGTAATTATGCCATCCATCCAGTTAGGCACTTGAGATTATTCTTTGTGACTTCTCCTTTAACAATTAAATGATTGGCCCTGATTTGGAGGCAGAAAGTTTAGTAGCACTTACTATAAGTACCTTCTATTCTACCTTAACAAAAAAAGAACCACAGTTGACACATTTTTTTTTTACATCATCTTCCAGTTTACTGACACAGTATCAACAAGCTGTCTTTCTGTTTCTATCTTATCTCCTGTCGTACAGATATTCATCTTTAAATAGAAAGGTGCTTGATCAAAGAGCTGAATTCAAGATAGTTATTAAGTACACTGCTTTCCTAGAATATTATACAAAAAATGCTTCAGATAGGCCAATGCTCAAGGGGAAGTCTGACCTTCAGATTTCTTCTAAATTTTATATTTGAATTAATGTTGATGGTAGATTTATCAAAAGGGCAGAATTTTTCTTTCCTTTATTTTTCCCTAGTGAACGACTTGTATAAACTTTGGGAACACAGAGCATAGGCTATGTGGGGGTCTATGCAGAAAGAACTTTTTATTAATAGAAGAGAAATTAATCACATCTGAAGTTAACTCTCATCTTAGAATTTTGAGAGCTAGACCTTGAGATAGTAAAACCAAAACAAAACAGTCAACTGGTAAGCAACAGGACCAGCATCCAAACGTGGGCATGGTAAACTGTGCTCTCCAGCGATGGTGGTGGTTATGCCCATCAGCCCGTGTGATCTTCTGCTCTGTGACCTGCCGCTCACCAGCAAGCTGTGAAGTCACGCACCTGGCAGGCTTTAGTGACTCACTTGTAACCAATACGATGCGTGGAAAGGGATGCTGTGTGGCTTCTAAGGTTAGGTCAGAGAATCCTTGCAACCTCTGCCTTGGTCTTTTGAAATGGATGCTCTTTCTCAGGACTCGGAGATGTTAAGGATATCATGAGATAATATAAATAAAATACTAGTGCTTGGCTAGTCATAATCAGTATTTATCACACATCAATGCCACCAAGAAGAGTCAGGAGTGGCAAGAATAGTTCCAACAAGGAAATTTAGGATATAGATTAAGTGTCAGAAGGGAGAAGGAATTCAAGATAGGGAGGCAAAGGAGAAGCAAGGAGAGGGAAGAGAAGCACAGAGAGAAGAAAAGGAGGGGGAAGGAACAGGAGGAGGAAAAGCATGGCACAGAAATGTTCATACAGGTAAGACTGAAGGGTCACCGAACGAGCCATCATTCGAGAGAGAGTAGAGACAGCAACTTACTGAAGATACTTGCTGGAATGGAAACTGATTGCAAACTGGAAACAACCCAGTGTGGAAAAAAAATCATATAGAGTATGATGCTAGTCCATTGTAACCAAAGGGTTGCAGTAAGACAAAGATGGCCTCTGATTGTGGGCAGCAAAGATAACATTCACCTTTATTCCAACCCTCACAATTATTTAGACAGCCTGTGGAATTTCTCATCTCTTAGGAGGGTGTAGGAGCAGCCGAAAAACTTCCTTGTGTCTAAGAACAGCACAGACATAGCAGAGGGAGCTACCGGATCTCGAGGACCTGGGATGGGAGAGGAATGATTTAGCACCAGCCAATGAGCACTACGCGCGGTCGGCTGCGAGAGCCGGGCCGGCGCACTACGCGCGGCCGGGAGGAGCTGCCCCACGTCCGAGGTCGGGGACAGCAGCCTAGAGTGCCAGGGTGCGACGGCGCAGGAACGGCCGAGAGGAGCTACCCTGTGCTGAGGTCAGTGGCGGCCCCCGAGGAGACACCCGGCGTCCGAGGTCAGGGCGGCGGCCGGGAAGAGCTGCCCGACGTCCGAGGCCAGTGACGGCCGGGAGAGGACACCCGGCGTCCGAGGTCAGGGCGGCAGCTGGGTGGAGCCACCGCGCATCCGAGGCCAGTGGCGGCCGGGGGGAGACACCCCGCGTCTGAGGTCAGGGGCGTCTGAGGTCAGGGTGGCAGCTGGGTGGAGCCACCCCGCATCCGAGGCCAGTGGCGGCTGGGGGCAGACACCCCGTGTGGACCGAGGTCAGGGCGGCGGCCGGGAGGAGCTGCCCCACTTCCGAGGCCAGTGGCGGCCGGGGGGAAACACCCCGCATCCGAGGTCAGGGGCAGTCGGGAGAAGCCACCTCGAGCTAGAGGCCAGGGGCGGTGACCCCGGGGAGCCACCACAAGCCCGAGGCCAGGGGTGGCAGCTGGGAGGGGCCACCTCGACCCGGAGCCAAGGGTGGTGACCCTGAGCCTGAGCCCGAGGCCAGAGGCGGCAGCTGGGAGGAGCCACCCACGCCTGAGGCCAGGGCAGGCGGCCGGGAGGAGCAACCCAAGGATCAGCAGGAGGGCCTAGAGGATCTATCCCACGTTGAAGGCCAGGAACAGCCCCTCGTCCAAGGTAAGGAGCCGCGGCTGTGCTTTGCTGAAGCAGCCGTNGGAGAAGCCACCTCGAGCTAGAGGCCAGGGGCGGTGACCCCGGGGAGCCACCACAAGCCCGAGGCCAGGGGTGGCAGCTGGGAGGGGCCACCTCGAGCCCGGAGCCAAGGGCGGTGACCCTGAGCCTGAGCCCGAGGCCAGAGGCGGCAGCTGGGAGGAGCCACCCACGCCCGAGGCCAGGGCCGGCAGCAGGGAGGAGCAACCCAAGGATCAGCAGGAGGGCCTAGAGGATCTATCCCACGTTGAAGGTCAGGAACAGCCCCTCGTCCAAGGTAAGGAGCCGCGGCTGTGCTTTGCTGAAGCAGCAGTGAAGAGATGCCCCACACCCAAGGTAAGAGAAACCCAAGTAAGATGATAGGTGGTGCAAGAGGGCATCAGAGGGCAGACATACTGAAACAATCCTCTTTCACCTTTTAGTAATATGAGCCTTCCCATTAGAGCTAGATTTTTAGAATGGAGAAATCAAATATGTTCAGACATGTCTTTATGCATTAGGGAGTGGGTGTGCAGAGCAGAGAGGGTATGTGGAGGCTTCTCCATCTGTGTTTGAACATAGGGTAATCCAAATATGCTTGGATGGAGCCTACACTGTGGTAGAGATAAAAGCTGAAAGACTTTAGAGCACTGTGTAAATCTCAGATGGTCCTTTGCTGATCCAGGAAAGAATCAAATTAGTCCAATGGCAGGTGTTAGGGAACCAATACTTATTTGCTATGATTAAGCATGTTTATCTGGATTCTTGTGTTTAATTACAAGACAATGTGGTCAATGGGATTACTACTGGCCTAAGACTCAGCACACCTGGTAACTAATTAAGTAGCCCAGGAAGAGCCTCTTCATCTCTCTCCTCTCTCCTTTCTTTGGGGGTGAAATGAAGAATTGGAATAGCAGTCCCCTAGTGCTCACCCAGATCAGGCAGTCCATGTTCTGGAGAATTTCTAGGAGGGGAACAGTATTGCTTCAATTCCCCACATCCTGGATGAGTACAAACGGGATGTGTTGTGTCACATATTGGTGGGGGGAAATGACTGGTATTTTATTGGAAAATTCACCAGAAGAAGACAACATTGTGTACTGAATCAATAATTAGGTGGCCTGAGATTGAATTTTGGCTTTGCTGTTAGTTTCTTGGGTGACTGTGGACTTAAATTTCCTCATTACGTAAGTGAAGTTCAATTTCAATGATCTCTTGAATGACTAC
Source organism: Cephalophus harveyi (assembly GCA_006410635.1). Taxonomy (NCBI): domain Eukaryota; kingdom Metazoa; phylum Chordata; class Mammalia; order Artiodactyla; family Bovidae; genus Cephalophus; species Cephalophus harveyi. The sequence goes on from SJYT01053935.1 coordinate 64,121, forward strand.
TGCTGGTGCCTCTATGTGCTGGTCACTGAGCTAAGAGTAGAAAGGACAGGATATGAGCTCTGATTCTGGAGGCTCACAGTTTGTTTGGAAAGGAGTAAATAAACCATCATGGTTATTTAGGTTAAGTAATACCACAGAAGAATGTTCAGATGCTATTCAAAAGAGGAGACAAAAATTAGTACGCAGTAGGGAAAAGTACAGACTTCCCCAGGAGCTTACCAGTAAAGAATCCACCTGCAATGCAAGAGCTGCAGGAGATATGAGTTCAATCCCTGGGTCAAGAAGATCCACTGAAGGGCATGGAAACACACTCCAGTATTCTTGCCTGGAGAATCCCATGGACAGAGGGATCTGGTGGGCTACAGTCCATGCCATCACACAGGTCAGACACAACTGAAGTGACTTAGCACACATGCAGGGAAAAGACAGGCAAGGCTACAGAACTTACATTGGTCTACTGCTCTCCAGATAAGAGAACTGAGGGGGAAGGACAGCCCAGGAAGAGGACTGAACCAAGGCAGGGAAGGACAAGGACGTCTGAGGCAATGACTCCGGGGCAATACCATAGGATTCCTGAAAGAGGTAAGGGAGAGAGTAGTGGAGTAGACTTGAGATCACACCATTCTGCAGTGGACATCTGTGCCTGGCTAAGGAATGTGAACTCTCTTCTGCATACAGTGAGAATTCACTGACAGATTTTAAGGTTGTGGCAGGATGTGATTTGTATATAATGAATGAGAAAATGGACACAAGAGAAAAGAGGCTAGTAAATTAATTAGAAGCTCCTGCAAATATTGATATCTAAGGAAGAGGAGCTGAGAACTTGAAATAAAAACCTTAGTAGAGGAAATGAAGGAGCAGGCTTCAGGCTAGGACTTGTCTTGTAGGTGGAATCAGAATGGGCTACACAATTTGTGGGGCCCAGTGCAAAATAAGATCCAAGAGCTCGTTCTTAAAATGATAATTTCAGGATATTGACAACAAAGCAGCAGATCAGGTGAGGGCCCTTCTAAATGTGGTGCCCTGTGTGGCTGCACAGGTCTCATGCTCCTGAAGCTGGCCCCAGGCAGACGACTCCTTACATTATTTCCTAGGTGTGCTGTGCTTTATTTCTAGGTGTGATTACTTTATTTCTAGGTGTGCTGTAATCATAGCTGGAAAGACTGATTAAAATGGATAAGATTACATATTTTGGGGAGAAGGTCCATATAGCCTGTCATTTCATTCAGTCTACTCTGCCATCTGTCCAAATTTTATCTTATGTAATCTTCTTTTGAGTTATCACACCAAGAGATAAACCAGGCTGATTGAGATCTCTTGTTGTTCAATTTCAAAATTGTGTCCAACAGCTTTGTGATCTCATGGACTGTAGCATGCCAGGCTTCTCTGTCCCCCACTATCTCCCAGAGTTTACTCAAATTCATGTCCATTGAGTCAGTGATGCTATCTAACCATCTCATCCTCTGGCACCCCACTCTTCTTTTGCTTTCAATCTTTCCCATCATTAGGGTCTTTTCCAATGAGTTGGCTCTTCATATCTGGTAGCCAAACTATTGGAGCTTCAGCTTCAGCAACAGTCCTTCCAATGAATATTCAGGGTTGATTTCCTTTATTTTGACAGGTTTGATCTCCTTGCAGTCCAAGGGACTCTCAAGAGTCTTCTCCAGCACCACAATGTGAAAGCACCAACTCTTTGGTGCTCAGCCTTCTTCATGATCCAACTCTCATATCTGTACATGACTACTGGAAAAACCACAGCTTTGACTATATGGACCTTTGTTGGCAAAATTGTCTCTGATTTTTAATATGTTGTCTGAATTTGTCATAGTTTTCCTTCCAAGGAGCAAGTCTCTTTTAATTTCATGGTTGTAGTCACCATCCACAGTGATTTTGGAGCCCAAGAAAATAAAATCTGTCATTGCTTCCACTTTTCCCCCTTCTATTTGTCATGAGGTGATGGGACCAGATGCCATGATCTTACTTTTCTAATGTTGAGTTTCAAGCCAGCCTTTTCAATCTCCTTTCTCACTCTCTGCTTTCACCCTCATCAAGAGTGAAGAGTATTAGTTCCTCTTCACTTTCTGCCATTAGAGTGGTCTCATTTGTATATCTGACAAACAACAACAATATCTGTTGTTGATATTTCACCCAGAAATCTCAATTCTAGCTTGTGATTCCCTGAGCCTGGCATTTTGCATAATGTGCTCTGCGTATAAGTCAAATAAGCAGGCCTCTCAGCAGATTTGAGGTTTTACTGTTTTTTTTTTTTCCCCTCTTGAATCAAAAGACCCTATTTTAATTTTTTATAGGTTTTTAAATCTATTTTTAATTTGATAAGTATAATTTTGCTGATCAAATAATTCAATGTTATTTTTAGGTGCAGTTTTTGTTTTGATTTGATAGTTTCTAGTTTTTGGAAGAATTTGCTTAATGATTTGGAGGGATTTTTTCAGAAGGTATTTAACATTTTCCATTGGGATTTAATAATCAGAAATTTTTTAGATTCAAAAAAAGTTTGTTTCTTCCGATCAATAAGCAGTTTAGGTCTTTGCAAATATGTTTCTGGGTTGTCATTGACATTGCAAAATGCTAATATTGAAATACGGTGGGTTAAATGTGGTTTGCCAACTAGTATATGTAGAAAGGATGATGGTGTTAGAAAATCCCTATTTTGCAACATTTATAGTAATTAAAATTTGCATTATTATTAATAATTCAGGAAAAATCATCAATACATCCTAGTGGTTGAAATTTGATGAGAATTAGTATATGTTCATGGGCTTCCCAGGTGGCACAGTGGTAAAAAATCTGCCTGCCAGTGTAGGAGACACAAGAGACATGAGCTTGATCCCTGCGTCAGGAAGACCCCCTGGAGTAGGAAATGGCAACCTGTTCTAGTCTTACCTAGAGAATTCCATGGACAGAAGAGCTTGGGGGGCTACACTGCATGGGGTCTCAAAGAGTCAGACACGACAGAGTGACTGAGCACTGAGCATATCCTGCACTGAGGATATGCTCATAGTCTCAAAGTATCCCCCACAAATATTTTTTGCTTATGAAGGGAAAGCGTCCCAGGTGATGCAGTGATCAAGAATCTGCCTGCCAATTCAGGAGCTGCAGGAGACACCGGTTCGGTTCCTGGGTTGGGAAGATCCTCTGGGGAAGGGAGTGGCAATCCACTCCAGTCACAAAGAGCTGGACATGACTTAGAGGCTAAACAACAACAATGAAGGGAAAAAGTGGGTGAGCACCATTTCACACCAAGCGATTGAAATTAGTATTGCCAAATCATGTGACAAACTGAGAACAGAACATCTGTCCTGTGACAGGAGAAGGCAAAAGACCATAACCCTAAATGGACAATGTTGTATAAAAGAGCTGGCTGGCTTCTTTTAAAAATGTCCAGATCGTGAAAGATAAAGAAAGGGTGAAGAACTACTCCAGAATAAAGGAGACTGAAATGCAAGGTAGGAATCTTGTATGGATCCTGGACCAGGAGAAAAAAGATAGCTGTAAAGACATTATTGTTATGATTGGTGAAGTCTGAATGTGGACTGTGGATTAGATAGCAGAATTACACCAATGGTAAAATCACCTAGGTTTTGGAACTGTGGTTAATGTAAGAAAATATTCTTCTTTTAGAAAACACACACTGGTGTGTTTAGGAGTAAAGGAGCAAGATATTTTGCAAAGTTTTCTCAAAAGGGTTAGAAAATGGAGAGAGTGACAAAACTAATGGAACAAAATTTTTATGGTTTGCCCCATTGTGAATCTGGGTAAAGCATGCATGAATGGTATTGGTATTCTGGCAACTTCTCTGGAGGGGTTAAAATTATATCCAATTAAAGTTGTCTCCAAAATCTCATAAAGACAAAAAATGTTCTCTAAATGTAAAGGTGCAAAATGGAAAAGCTATTGATGGTATAATTACATTATATTGCATTACCCTAAAACCAAAGCTGTACATATTTTTGAGCAGCTAAGTATGATTAATGAAATCAGGGGAAAAAACCCCTCTAGATTTAGCAATAAAAACCTTGTATGCCTGGACATGACTGACTTAATAGTTCTCAGTGTTCTTCCCTAGTATGTCCTAGTTCAGTTACACCTCACAGTGGAAAATGGAAAATGGGAAATATGTATTTCTTTTCAGCTGTGGTGGAGAGAAACTGGCTTTTACCTGAAAAGCAGCTGAGACTCACAGGAAGAACAAATGGGTAGGGAAGGAAAACATGTTTCCTAGTTGGCATTTCTTAGTCCCGCACTGAGAGAACAGCACTGTCTATTGTGGTTGAGGTTCTAGAAATTAGAAAAGAGTTTGCTGTAATGTAGAAGCATTGATTTGGGGGGTTTGGTAGCAGTGGTCAAAGTCAAAACAGAAGAATTAATTCCATTGGAAACTGTTTCTTGAACCAGATCCTGTGGAGTGAGCCACGAGGAAGGACAAAGTAGCAGAGAGTTGGACCATTTTAACAAGAGCATTCAGCTAAAGATTTGGATTCTCTCACTTCAATTTTGCCTTTGGATCCCATGTCACCATTTTCTTCAAATCCAGGCAAAACAAGATACCACGAGGCCTCATGTTTGTTATTATTTTGCCTGTGTTTTCATGTTGATGTATGGCAAAACCAATACAATATTGTAAAGTAATTAACCTCCAATTAAAATAAATAAATTTATATTAAAAAAATAAAAAAAATAAAGTCTGTTCTTTCCCCAAAGCTGTGTATTCTCCAAGGACTTCTCCAATCCACCTCACTTCTCAGCTGGTGTTGGCAACGACTTTGGTAGATGTTTCAAAATACTCAACAGTTTATTCCTTGCCTGCTTTTATTTCCCTCTCTTCTACATGTAATGCATAATATATGGGCTATGCATGTTTGTTTTGCCAGTGGTGGAAACATTTAACTAAATGTTTACTGAAATCAGTTAAGTATATGAGTTTTATTTGGAAGATAAAGCTGTTTCACTGGATCTTCATTTTTATTTTTGAGTGCTGAAACCAGGTTGTCATTTTTGAGGAAGCAGTAGGTGGAGCTACAGGCTTTTTATCACTAAAGAATTCTCAGTAGCTGCCCATTGCGGAATAACCTGAACAAGCACATCTTTCCAAAAATAACAGAGGCATTTCCAAGTATTCCAGAAATATATGCAAGACTGTTTAGTCATTCATAATCACCGCTTTGCAAGTACTAGAGAGATTCTTTAGAAAATATTTCAGAAGCAGAAAAAAGATTCACAGAATTCCTTGTATTTTTAGAAAAGAGATTCTTAAAAAAAATGAATTCAAGAGGGAGGGAGAGGCCCTTATTCTGCGTAATCATGTACCATTATTTTTTTTCCAGGTGGTGAAAGGGCCCAGAGGGGTAACCAGGGGCGGAAAAAAGTCTTTTCCATTTGCGTCAGAACTCTGAGGAGCTCTTTACTCCCCACTCGATGAACTTTTTTGAGGCTCTAAGCTGTGGTTTTGATTCTCTCTGAATTACAGAGGGTGGCCTGGGTTAAGTGATTCTGAGGAGACCAGAAGGCACTTGTGAGAGGTCACTCTCAAGTGCCATTACTCTCACTGGGTACCCTGATGTTCCTGACCATCTAAAATCACAAGTTCTGATAAATGCTTTAATGGTTATATACATCTTATTATATATACTGTTGGTTCTCTCACTGTGTATATATGCATATATAAGAGTTTCGGGACTAACACTCTCAGAATATGATGAAAGAAATGAATCCTAACTCCAGAAAAAACACACATAAACAAAATTTCACATATACTTTATATAAACATACACACATATAGGTATATATATATTTATATACAGAGGTGAGAGAGAGGGATTTATTTTAAGGAATTAGATATGTGACTGTCGGGTTTGGCAAGCCCAAGATTTGCAGGGCCGGCTAGTTGGCTGAAAATTCTGGCATGATTTCTATGTTACAGTCTTCAGGGCAGAATTTCTTCTTCTCTGAGAAGCCTCAGTTTTTACTCTTAAAGCCTTCAACTGATCGGATGAGACCTGCCCACATAATGAAGAATCTTTGGCTTTACTCAAATCTAATGGCAAAATCAATACAATATTATGAAGTAAAAAAAAAATAAAAAGCCACTAAAAAAACACACAACTACATGATTTTTTAGATTTTTGGTACATATGTGAAGAATTGTGTACAAACTGAAATGTCTGTATAGTGATCATCAAAACAACCAATAAATTTATAATAATAAAAAAAAAAACTAATGGTTGTAAATGTTAGTCACATGTACAAACATCTTAACAGCAACATCTAAACTAGTGCTTGACCAAGGAATTGGACACCAGAGCCTGACCATATTGATAGATGGAAATAACTATTACAGGTCCTATTGCTATAATCTGGTTTCAGGAACTTCACAAAGAAATGATGAAAAACACTTTCAAGCACATCATTGCCCTGGGTATGGTGTGAAGAAAAGGCCACAGGATGCTTGTGTTGGAAGAGCTAGGGTACTTGCTCTATCCTCTCTGTGGGGACAGTAAATCATGACAGAAAATAGCCATGAGACAGAAAGAGAGATATTGCTACAATTTGATGGATAAAATGTTGCAAACACCAGGCTTCTCTGCCTTCAGCTTTTCCAGATGCTGCTGGAGATGGTGATGTGTAGCAGTGGGGAGAGTAGCCACGATGTCTTATGACAGACTGAGTCAGACTTAGCAACTGTGGAAGCCAGCTGCTTCCTTATGTTGTGAAGTACAGAAAACCTCTGATTTCTAAATGGGAAAGGGCTCAGAAAGATTCATTGATTCATCTGTATACTGGGCAGTGCTCTGGGTGCTGGGAATAAATACCAGTGTGATTAAAACAGACACATTTCTCTCATGCATTAAATATTCTAATGGAGTGACAGAAAACAAAACAAGTAAGTAGAAAAGTAAAAATTGCAAGTTGCAGTAATTGATGGGAAGCAAACTCCTAACTAAGTGGACTGAGATAGTATTTACTGGTGAGATGGTGGGAAACTTACTTTAGGTGTTTCATAAGGAAGCCTTCTGTGGGGTGTTGATGTGTAATCTGAAACCTAAATAAACTTAATGGATGGGCTAAATCCTCCTCTGATAAGAACTGGAGCTGGGATGCCCAACCAGGTGGTCTGAACTCTAATTTATCTATTCATCTTTATCTTAGCTTAGAAGTTGTGTCCACCAGAAGAAGTCTGGCATTCTTTCTCAAAACTGAAGAAGAATTGTGTGTGTGTACTGAAGGATAGATATGCACATGCAAATGAATAAATGTTTCTGAATCTCCTAGTGTTTCCATCACTCCTGTTAGGCAGTTCTTCCTCTCTGTAGCCTGGATTTTTCAAGCTGTACCTGACATTTTCTTTCTTTTGCTTTGTTCTTTGTTCACGTGGACAGACACTCTGCTTGTTGCCTTTTGCATTGGGTTGACCTTAAAAATTTCATTTGTATTTTTTCCGCAACATCTTATGGACAACCTTGAAGAAATTTTTTGGCCAACCTGATAGGAAAGCTGTTTGTCAAGCTGTCACTTGCATTAATATATCATTTCTTTTTTAAATGAGCCAATCCTTCTGGATCTTATTCTCTGATTATTTAATTATCTTCCAGGCTCTACATAGGTTGTGTGAATTGTCTTTGGAACTACCCCCGAGGGCAATATTCACATAAAGACATTATAGATTGATATGATCACAGTTGGGTTTCCCTGGTGGCTCAGATGGAAAAGAATTTGCCTGCAATGTGGGAAATCTGAGTTCAATCCCTGGGTTGGGAAGATCACTCGGAGGAGGGCATGGCATATTAGAATCATAAAAATAATCATACTTGTTTAAAATACTATCCATTACAGAATCATGTAACATGAATAGCTACTATTTATTAAGTGCTAGATAAAGCTCTAAATTCTTTGTGGGAATTATGTCATTTAACCCTCACAACAATCTTATAAGAACTATTATCTACATTTTATAGATGAAGAAACTGAGGATTAAGGAGGTTAGTAGCTCCACTAAACTCAAAAGCTAATAAGTGGTACATCTGTGACTTGATGAAGCCACATTCCCAGAAGTCAAAATTTCTTTGATTTCCACTCCAGTATTCTTGCCTGGAGGATCCCGTGGACAGAGAAGAATAGTGGGCTACAGTCCATTGGATCACAAAGAGTCGGACACAACTGAGCGACTAAACACAGCACATGATCACGAGGGGGCTTCCCAGGTGGCGCTAGTGGTCAAGAACCCTCCTGCCAAAGCAGGAGATGTAAGAGATGCAGGTTTGATCCCTCGGTTGGGAAGATCCCCTGGAGAAGGGAATGGCTACCCACTTCTGTGTTCTTGCCTGGAGAATCCCATGGATCCCAGACCGAGGAGTCTGGTGTGGACAGAGGAGTCTGGCATGCTAAAGTCCACAAGGTCACAAAGAGTTAGACAAAACAGAATTGACTTAGCACACATGCATGATTACAATGACAGTATATTGGCAGATGGCTGATTTCTCTGCTTTGGGGATAGGGGGTGATTTCTCTGCTTTGCACAAAATAGCCTTACCAGCTAGAGGTGGCTGCATGTCTGTCTTACTTATCAGCCTTCTTTCTTTCCAATCCAAAGATACTTAGGAAGATGAAAAGTAAGTTTATGAACTTTTCTCTCCCATTGGCATTATAAAGGTACAGGGAGCATATCTTACAGGAAGACATTGTCCATTTTCCTTCTTTTTTTGACTGCTTTTTTGTTTGATGTCCAGTAACCTCTTGAAATTATATGTGAAATATTGTTTATGGTAGTTTAGTAGTTTTTTGTGTTACTTGTTCTAGGAATAACCTTACTTGTGTTAATAATAATATGAGCAAATGACATTTGGAAAGTACTCTTACCAGAGGGAGAGATTGGTACCTTAAACCAAAAGAGGGATGTCAGGTCAGAGAGTCAGTGGTGGGGAGCAAAGGTGTTGGACAGATGGTGCTGTAGATACTTCTTAAAAATTTAACCTTTGTGAAGAGTTGAGTAAGTCAGGGACTTCCCAGGCCTTTGTTTTATAGGTCAATCTCCTCATTGGAAGGAGTTCGCCATGCTTTATTCACTCTCTAAAAGCCCAAGTAGAAACTTTGAACTGAAGATGCAATTATAATCTGCAGGTGGGCTTGTAAGAAATTTTGATTCCTGGGAATGTGGGTTTGTCAAATCACAGATGTACCACTTATTAGCTTTTGACTTTGGTGAAGTAACTAACCTCCTTAATCCTCAGTTTCTTCATCTATAAAATGTAGATATAGTTCTTATCTCATAAGATTGTTGTGAGGGTTAAATGACATAATTCACACAAAGAATTTAGTGCTTTATCTAGCACTTAATAAATAATATTGGAATGGCTCAGATGGTAAAGCATCTGCCTGCAATGCGGGAGACCTGGGTTCGATCCCCAGGTTGGGAAGATCCCCTGGAGAAGGAAATGGCAACCTGCTCCAGTATTCTTGCCTAGAAAATTCCATGGATGGAGGAGTTTGGTGGGCTACAGTCCATGGGGTCGCAAAGAGTTGGACACAACTAAGCGACTTGACTTCACTTCAATAAATAGCAGCTATTCATGTTACATGATTCTGTAATGGATAAAGTATTTGAAACAAATATGATTATTTTTATGATTCTAAAAATGAAGACTAGAAAATAAAAAAGTAAAGTCTAGATTGTTTTAAATTTGTCTCATATTTTTTATTCTAGAAGAGAGCATCTTGCATCTTGAAGTGTTCTTCATATTTGTAGGAAATAACTCTGAGCAACTCTTTAAAACCGTAAAGATAGCCCAAAAAAAGAGTTAAGTTGTTCATTTTCTGTAAATTGAATAGATTAGTTTTGTGATTGGTAAGTTACACCAGGAGAAAGCTATTTTTTTGCAAAAACTTCAAAAGAACTAATGGAATTTCAAAATGTGAAACTCAAAGTATACTTAGGGAACTGTGCATTGTCTTATTAGTTTAGAGCAGCATGCTCATTCAAGAAGGACTTGCAGGTAAGACTGGAAAGAGTTGAAAAGCAAGGATTTTGCTTGCTTAAGTGGAGATGTATGAACTCTTTTTGAACCAGTAGAAAGCTAGCAAAGATTTTGAAGAGTGATTCAACCAGATTGTGGAGATGTCTCCTTTCACTACACATATTAATATAAGTTGAGATGGATGTTGTTGTTGTTTAGTTGCTCAGTTGTGTCTGACACTTTGCTAGCCTATAGCCTGTAGACCACCAGGCTCCTCTGTCCATGGGTGATCTCAAAGCAGCGGATGATTGCAACTGATCAGGCAAAAGGAAAGCAGAGTTTGAGTGAGGAACCTCTGAAAAGTTAGAGCGGACATAAACACTTGGGAAAACTTTGCATGCATGCTAAGTTGCTTCAGTTGTGTCCAACTCTGTGACCCAATGGATCATAGCCCACCAGGTTCTTCTGTCTGTGGGATTTTCCAGGCATGAATACTGGAGTGGGTTGCCATGCCCTTCTTCAGGTGGTCTTCCCAATTCAGGGACTGAATCCATGTCTCTTACATCTCCTTCATTGCCAGGCAGGTTCTTTACCATTAGCGCCACCTGGGAAGCCCTCCTGGGAAAACTTTGGATGGGGGTCAAAGGAGAGGAAAACAGGGAATTTGCTGCCATTAATAGTGAAATTCTAGCTAGGCTGAGAGTGGCTTTTGATACATTATATTTGTTTGGACCTGTGTGATAGAACACCCAGGTAGGAGCGCTAGGCCATTGGAAAGAGCTCAGAAGGGACATCAAGGAGCTGGTGATAGATTTTGATGTCTTCAGAGAAGTCATGTTTGAAGTCATAGGATGGAATGGATTTCCTAAAACCTTGGAAAATGCTACATACAGAGCAGAAGGAGGTGGACAAGTAATCAATAGAGACTGAGAAAGAGCTGTGGGAGAAGTAGGGAACAAGGGTGAGGAATGATCACAGAGACCAAGCAGAAGGGCATTTCTCCAATGAATGAGTAGCCTGACAATGATCAGGTCATAAATCATAGCAAAGAGAACAATTTTGATGGGGAGGTTAGGGAATAGGCAGCTTAAGTAAGTAGAGAGAGTGGATGTGATGAAGGATAGCCAGGAAATAAGACATCTAGTGGTGCAGTGAGGCTTCTCTTGTAGCTCAGTCGGTAAAGAATCTGCCTGCAGTGCAGGAGACCCGGGTTCGATCCCTGGGTTGGGAAGATCCCCTGGAGAAGGAAATGGCAAACCACTCCAGTAAAATCTCATGGACAGAGGAACCTGGTGGATTGCAGTCCATGGGGTTGCAAAGAGTCAGGCACGACTGAGCAACTAACACACACACACACACAGTGGTGCAGTGAATAAGAGAATTATGTTCCTGGTAGGGCTGGATCAAAGAAATGTTGGAATTAGGGAAAAAGAAACAATATATCAGGAAGAGAGGATAATTAGTAGAACAATATTGCAGATTCTAAGGTGCCCATAACTGGTAAATAATATTGCCTTTCTCAGTGTTTGAGACCCATCTCATGTTTCTCTCATGTTTTTCTGTCACTGCTTATCTTAAATTTACTCAGTTTTTTCACTCTAATCTATTATAATGTTCTCTGTGAAACCTCCTACAGTTATTTTCAATACATATTATAATATCTCTTATTTTTAACATCTGTTGCATGAGTTGTTTTTCATTTACTTTCTCAATTTTGAGTGTTTCTGTTGTATTTTTATCCAACCTAATTTCTATCTCTTTACATATTAAAGACATGCTTCTGATAACTTTAAATCATCCACACTCTGGTACACATCCATCATGTCTGTATTGAATGACTAATACTTAGAATGTTTACATCTTGACTGTTTCAAAATTTGGGGGGATAGTCAGACATTCCAGTTTCACCTTATTTCTGTTTCTAAGACTGACAATAGATTGACATTTCAATTATTTTTCAATAAGCATGTCATTTCAAATGATATGCAGGATTTAACATTATCTTTCACATGCAGTTGGTGATCACTAAGTGTCTGTTGGTTGCTTGAAATGGTTGTTTTAATTTAGAATGGGCTTGATTATATGTGTCTTGTATTAATAATAGCTGACACATACCTGGATTTAATCACTTAAAATAATATAATCTAGTGATATCTGAAATTTATTCCTAAACTTTTTGCAACAAGTTAGCAACTTGCAGCAGATGTCACTAGGACTCACTATCATTTGGTTCTCCTTTCTTCCCTGGGCACACAGTAGATTATATTCTCAGACCTTTTGAAACTAGGCAGATCATATGACTGGTTCTGGCCAAAAAGATATGAGTATAAGTGAAGTATATTGCTTTCAGACATTCTATAGTCTCCCGTTTCTCTTTTCCTCTTTCTGATCATGAATATACCTTCATGTTATTATGAGTTTGCCTTATAAATCAAGCACCAGCTGGAGGATGATTGGCCTGGAATGTCACCTGGACTTGAGGTTTATTTTGTTTGACTGATAAGGTTTTTGGTGTGAAAAGCCACTGGGAATTTTTTGTTTGCTTGTTTGTTTTTATTGCAGTATAACCTACCTTATCTTGACTATTACTGTTAAAAGCTAATGGTGAACTAAACAGACATTTCTCCTACAGATGGCTAACAAACACATGAAAAGATGTTCAATATCACTCATTATCAGAGAAATGCAAATCAAAACCACAATGAGGTACCATCTCATGTTGGTCAGAATGGCTGCTATCAAAAAGTCTACAGACAATAAATGCTGGAGAGGGTGTGAAGAAAAGGGAACCCTCTTACACTGTTGGTGGGAATGCAAACTAGTACAGACACTATGGAGAACAGTGTGGAGATTCCTTAAAAAACTGGAAATAGAATTGCCTTATGACCCAGCAATCCCACTGCTGGGCATACAAACTGAGGAAACCAGAATTGAAAGAGACACGTGTACCCCAGTGTTTATCACAGCACTGTTTACAATAGCCAGGACATGGAAGCAACCTAGATGTCCATCAGCAGATGAATGGATAAGAAAGCTGTGGTACATATACACAATGGAATATTACTCAGCTATTAAAAAGAATGCATTTGAATTAGCTCTAACGAGGCAGATGAAACTGGAACCTATTATACGGAGTGAAGTAGGTCAGAAAGACGGAGAAGGCAATGGCATCCCACTCCANGCAGATGAATGGATAAGAAAGCTGTGGTACATATACACAATGGAATATTACTCAGCTATTAAAAAGAATGCATTTGAATTAGCTCTAACGAGGCAGATGAAACTGGAACCTATTATACGGAGTGAAGTAGGTCAGAAAGACGGAGAAGGCAATGGCATCCCACTCCAGAACTTTTGCCTGGAAGATCCCATGGATGGAGGAGCCTGGTAGGTTGCAGTCCATGGGGTCGCGAAGAGTCGGACTCGACTGAACGACTTCACTTTCACTCTTCACCTTCGTGCATTGGAGAAAGAGATGGCAACTCACTCCAGTGTTCTTGCCTGGAGAATACCAGGGATGGGGGAGCCTGGTGGGCTGCCATCTCTGGGGTCGCACAGAGTTGGACATGACTGAAGCAACTTAGCAGCAGCAGCAGCAGGTCAGAAAGAAAAACAATACAGTATATTAACACATATATATGGAATTTAGAAAGATGGTAACAATGCCCCTATATGTGAGACAGCAAAAGAGACATAGATATAAAGAACAGACTTTTGGACTCTGTGGGAGAAGGGAAGGGTGGGATGATTTGAGAGAATAACATTGAAACATGTATATTTCCACATGTGAAATAGATAACCAGTCCAAGTTTGATGCATGAAACAGGGCACTCAAAGCTGGTGCACTGGGACAACCCTGAGGGATGGGAGGTGGGAGGGGGGTTCAGGCTGCAGGGACACATGTATACCCATGGCTGATTCATGTCGATGTGTGTAAAGTAATTAGCCTTCAATTAAAATAAATAAATTAATAAAAATAACATTGATGCAATAATAATAAAAAAAGAAGGATAGAAAGAAAAGAAGCTAATGGTGTGCATAATAGACTTGTAGGTATTGGGGAGCTACCTAGGAATTAGGAAGTTGTTAAACAGCAAACAATGATTGTGTAAGTACAAATCTCCCATCTCAGGGAGATTACCTCCCCCAGGAGGAATAAAATAACGACTGTGACTCAATGAAAATATGGAAGAATGAGATAAAACACACATGAGTAACTAATAACCTAGAAGTCTAGCTGCCTATTTGGGACATGTGCTATAAGTGCATATTTAACACAAGGTGAAGAAGTCTGTCTAGTCAAGGCTATAGTTTTTCCAGTGGTCATGTATGGATGTGAGAGTTGGACTATAAAGAAAGCTGAACACTGAAGAATTGATGCTTTTGAACTGTGGTGTTAGAGAAGACTCTTGAGTGTCCCTTGGACTGCAAGGAGATCCAACCAGTCCATCCTAAAGGAGACCAGTTCTGGGTGTTCATTGGAAGGATTGTTGTTGAAGCTGAAACTCCAATACTTTGGCCACCTGATGCGAAGAGTTGACTCATTGGAAAAGACCCTGATGTTGGTGAGAGGGTAACAGGCAGGAAGGCCAGGGGTCTCCAAACGAAGGAAATAGCCTGCAAGTGGCAGACACTTTTATCTCTCTTAAGCGGCAGGAGGAAACAAACTAGCGATATTTTTTCCTTCTCTATACGAATTTAAAAGGAGGTTTCTCTTAAAATTCTGTGTTGCCATAATGACACCTGGTTTCACCTGAAGTTAACTATTCTCAAACCTAGAGGTAACCTATGCCTTTTTCTTATGGAAATGTTTATCTTAAGCTATGCTAATACACTATGCATTTACCCCAAACTCTGTCTTCAAGTTGGTTCCACCTCTTGACTCAGAACCTACTTGACAAACTAGTATGTTATACTCAGATATTGTTCCTCTAATCTATGTAAATGAAACTATTTTTATGGTGATCTGTCCTTCTTCAAGATTCAAGTTAATCATTTTATGGCCCAGGATGAACCATTTGGTGCCAAGATTATCCCAAAATGCATCTTATGGGTGAGGGGCCTGGTGCCATTCTGAGTTTTAAGACTTTCCTTTCTTTCATTCACAGACTGCTAGTGACTATATAACATCCAGCTGAAGACTAGCAGGGGGCTACTCTTTCTGCCCCCTTCTGTTGCCTATGCCAGATGCTTTCTCTATCTCCTTTATACTTTGATAAAACTTTATCACACAAAAGCTCTGAGCGATCAAGCCTCGTGTCTGACCCCGGACTGAATTCTTCCCCTTTGGGGCCAAGAATCCTGGCACCGTGATTCAACAACAACCTTTCACTGGGAAAGATTGAGGACAGGAGGAGAAGGGGATGACAGAGGATGAGATGGTTGGATGGCATCATTGACTTGATGGGTTTGGATGGACTCTGGGAGTTGGTGATGGACGACAGGGAGGCCTGGCGTGCTGTGGTTCATGGGGTAGCAAAGACTTGAACACGACTGAGCAACTGAACTGAACTGAACTGAAGAAGTTAAAGTAAGGGGTGGTTATGTTTTTGGAGACACCTGGTCAGATTTTCTGAAAGGATTTCTTGAAAAATATCTGCTCTAAGTTGAGGGGAAGTGATGGAACCAGAAGAAAATAATTTCATGTGATAGTTTTAGGGCAGTAGGAGAAAAAGTGTGTACTATCTTTTTATGTAAAGAAATTAAGGCAAAAATCATACAATTAAGATATAAAAAGAATGATGGATGATAATCAGAGTGAGGGAGGAGAAATAAAAGGAGAAAAACATCTAGCAGGGATAATAGAGATGACCAGGTTGCCTGGTGGCCAAGGCAAAGAGAGAAACACCATCAGTCATGAACAATGACAGTGTCCATGATATAAGAAACAAACCAGTTGTTTGGAAAAGTGGAGCCGCAAGGTCTGATGAAAATTCCTAACGTGGGTCTGCAAAATTAGAGGAGTGTGATTTAAAGACTGTAACTTAGAAAAAAAATCTTGGCAGTATAAACTAGCTACAAGAAGCTGAGAGCTACTCTCCAAACAAAAATAAAAAAGTTCAGAAATCATGTATATGCCATATTTTTTACCCTAAAAATCACCATGTGAGGGAATCCATGATTTAATATTTCGAGTATATCATGAAGAATACAAGAAAATTTGGGGAAGGTAGTTTCTAGAAACTGCATTGGCTGTATAATGTTATGTGGTGTTTTCTTTGGGAAAAGATGCTTGAGTTTTATTGCTGTTTCACTGTGAGTTTGCATGAATATATTGAGTAACATTTGGTAACTTAGGAAGAGTTCCATTGCAATACCTGATATGTTTTTTTTTTTAGCCATAAAAATCAATTTATTTATTTATCTTCCATTTCATATATGATATTATACATGTTTCAATGCCATAAGTCCTCTCCAACCTTAAGAAAGATATGCCAGTAGTAATCAAAGTATTTACCATTAAGGACTAATAGACAGAAGCAGTGGATATTCTCAAAAGAGTGACAGTTCATGAGATGGTGAGATAATTTTATAGTTGGACCAAAAGGCCAGAGAGCTCTTTTATAGCTACTTAAATAAGTTAATATTGATTTTATGATGCTTTTTCTATTATTTTATAAGGGAAAGTAGTGAGAATATGAGGTGTTCACATCTGTTGCCCATTTTTATGGACTGGCCTGCTTGCTTCTTTTTTTATTAACTGTTTCCTGCTTTCCAAGGACAGACTGTTCATGGACTGAGCACTGGGTCAAGAAACAAGTTTTCTTTTTCTTGAAAAAAAAAAAAAAAGAGAGAGAGAAACAAATTTAACTATTTCTATGTAATTTCATCTTGAATCTGGATTATTTTATTTATCTGTTAACAGAACCTGGTCTCTTGTTGAATTGCTAATTGGGGTCTCTCAGGCAAGTCCAAAACATTTCTATAAAGCTGTTTTTTCCCCTCCCCATTATTGTACTCAGTACAATCTCAGTTATTGATCTCAGGATATTGCCTAAGCACGTGGGCCACAAAAAAACCGTGGCTGCACAGTTAATTATATAATCGTGCTATGTAATTCTCCTCTTATGCGTATCCTTGGGGGCCACTATGCCTTGATTTAGTCATTGGTTTACTATCCTTACTTCAACAATTTTCTTAAGAAAAAAAAAATGCTTCTGTTTTGGTTATCAGTTCAGTTCAGTTCAGTTCAGTCGCTCAGTTGTGTCTGACTCTTTGCGACCCCATGAATCGCAGCACGCCGGACCTCCCTGTCCATCACCAACTCCCAGAGTTCACTCAGACTCACGTCCATCGAGTCCGTGATGCCATCCAGCCATCTCATCTTCCGTCGTCCCCTTCTCCTCCTGCCCCCAGTCCCTCCCAGCATCAGAGTCTTTTCCAATGAGTCAACTCTTCGCATGAGGTGGCCAAAGTACTGGAGTTTCAGCTTTAGCATCATTCCTTCCAAAGAAATCCCAGGGCTGATCTCCTTCAGAATGGACTGAGCTGTTTCCATGATCCAGTGGATGTTGGCAATTTGATCTCTGGTTCCTCTGCCTTTTCTAAAACCAGCTTGAACATCAGGGATTTCACGGTTCATGTATTGATGAAGCCTGGCTTGGAGAATTTTGAGCATTACTTTACTAGCATGTGAGATGAGTGCAATTGTGTGGTAGTTGGAGCATTCTTTTGCATTGCCTTTCTTTGGAATTGGAATGAAAACTGACCTTTTCCAGTCCTGCGGCCACTGCTGAGTTTTCCACATTTGCTGGCATATTGAGTGTAGCACTTTCACAGCATCATCTTTCAGGATTTGAAACAGCTCAACTGGAGTTCCATCACTTCTACCAGCTTTGTTCATAGTGAGGCTCTCTAAGGCCCACTTGACTTCACATTCCAAGATGTCTGGCTCTAGATTAGTGATCACATCATCATGATTATCTGGGTCATGAAGATCTTTTTTGTACAGTTCTTCCGTGTATTCTTGCCACCTCTTCTTAATATCTTCTGCTTCGTTTAGGTCCATACCATTTCTGTCCTTTATTGAGCCCATCTTTGCATGAAATGTTCCCTTGGTATCTCTAATTTTCTTGAAGAGATCTCTCTAGTCTTTCCCATTCTGTTGTTTTCCTCTATTTCTTTTCGTTGATCTCCTGAAATCATGTTCCAATCCCCTGAAACCATGAGACATTTGGCACCACTGCCTGCTTAGATTCCTATGGTCCAGAGTTATCAATTTCCTCCAGATTTCAAGATCTCAAGCCATGGTATTAGTTAATCTGTATTTGTACTATATCCTGTTTTCTACAAATTGTCTTGGCCTGGCAGATCTTTAAGTGAGCCGAGGATAGCCCTCTGAAATGGAGGGTAGGGGTCCAGCCTTGAAATTCACTTAATTCTAAGGAACCGAGCTTCAGTGAAGCTACATGGATCCAGACTGCTTTGCTATCTAACACTGGACCTTCCCAAAACATTTTTTTCTTTCTCATTTAGAACTTGATAGTTTTTTAAAAAATAATCTCTGGTGGGAAATTTTAACTAAAGAATTTTTATTTTTAGGTTTTGCATTCAACATGTCTTTTTTTGGCAAAGCAAATAACATTTCATCAGACAGGAGGCCACAGGGTTTACCCTTGGATATATAGTGATTACATTTCCAAATGTAAGGCTGATGCCATGTGGGGCTTATTTCTGACGGAGGGAGTGGATGGTGGCATCTTGGTATGAAATCAACAGGACAGCCCACTCCTAACCTCCCGTGAGTGACTGAGGCCAGGATACAGAAGGAGGCTCATGTACTCCATGTAGGAATATTTAAAAGTTAGAAATAAAGCTAAGAGATCTTTAAAGATAAACCTAATTTTGCTTCCTATCTTGACAAATGTATCTTCTTCTTTACCTGGAAGGCAAGGTTTAAATTTATAATTCTTAAAGTCCTTGGATTCTCTGTGCTACTTGGGGAAAGTTGACCTCAGCTGTAGGCCTTTTAGCTGTCAGCCTGCATCCCTTCTCTCCCACCTCCAGTTCCTGCACCAGCAGAGGCTTCTTCCGTGCACCCTGGTATATATACCACACAAATAGTTGTCTCATGGGCACATCTTGAGCCCATGACATTCTGAGTGTGGAAGGATAGGCTTGGGGAACTGGAGAATGAAGACCCTGGAATAGGGCTCAGGAGATTCTTGGGTCCTGGGCACTGTGGTGTGGTCTAGAAGGAAGGTGTATTAGATTGCTAGGACTTCTTTAACAAAGTACCACAAACTGGGTAGTATTAACAGATATGTATTGCTGCACAGTTCTGGAGGCTAGAGGTCTGAGATTAGGTATCAGCAGGGTTGGTTTTTGTATTTATTTAACAAAAAAAATTTTTTTTTTTTTGGCTGTGCTGGGTCTTTGTTGTGGTGCATGGGGCTTTCTCTAGTTGTGGCAAGCAGGGGCTACCCTCTAGTTGTGGTGTGCAGGTTTCTCATTGCCGTAGCTTCTCTTGTTGCAGAGTATGTATTCTAGGCATGTGGGCTCAGTTTTGTGGCACATGGGCTTAGTTACTCTCTGGTGTGTGGAATTTTCCCAGACCAGAGATCAAATTGGCGTCCCCTATATTGGCAGGTGGATTCTTAACCCCTAGACCACCAAGGAAGTCCAGGTTGGTTGTTTTCAAGGGCTGTGAATAGAGAATCTATTCCATCCATCTCTCCTGGCTTCTGGGTTTTTTTCTGGACATCTTTGGCATTTCTTATCTCATAGATGGGCTTCCCTGGTGGCTCAGACCTTAAAGAATCTGCCTGCAATAAGGGAGACCTGGGTTTGATTTCCGAGTTGGAAAGATTCCTTGGAGAAGGGAATGGTAACCCACTCCAGTATTATTGCCTAGAAAAATTCCATGGTCAGCGGAATCTGGCGAGTTACAGTACATGGGGTTGCCAAGAGTCAGACATGACTAAGAGATGAACACACACACACACACACACACACACACACACACACACAGCTTGTAGATGCATCAGCTTGATCTCTGCCTTCATCTTCACGTAGCATTTTCTCTGTGCTTATGTCTGTGTCCAGATATCCCCCTTTTACAAGAACACCAGTCATGCTTGATTAGGGTCCACTCTAATGACCTCGTCCTAACTTGATTACATCAGCAAAGACTATTTCTAAATAAGAGACTTCAACATATGAGTTTTTGGAGGACACTTAAACCTATGACAGAAGGTAAGTGTGGGCACCTTAGGCACATCCCCTTGGCCTCATGGATTCTGTCCTAATGGGAAGGTTTTTGCTGGGTAGGATCCAGAAGGGGGCTCTAGAAAGCTTGGGCTCTGTGGCTGGGATCCATGTAAATGAAGTGCTGGGCATTAGTTCTTTCCTTGTTACCGGTATCTCCACAGTCTTTAACAAGGAAGATCTAATATTATAGTTTAAAAAGCAATAGAAAGGGCATGAACTTTAGCTTTCTCTTTTCCCCAGTTAATCAAATTAATGAAGCCTCTTCCTTTGCCTCTGAATAGTTCTTCCAATCTAGTCCATCCTATCCCTCCATTCCCTCTTCACCCCTAATTCCCATGGTACTTCTCACCCGGATCATTTTATAAATTATGAGTTTCTGCTTTTTTCCAACCCAAAGTGTTGATTTTTAACACAGTATCAGAGTGTGGCAAGTCTTCAGCAAAATTGTTTTGGTTCTCTAGGCCTCTGGCCTTTGTTTATTGCACATGTAATCCACTAGCTTTGATTCTGCACAGTATATTTCTACTTTTGAGGGCAGTCAGGCCTTCGATGTTGTGTATGTGGGTTATTTCTGAGCCCGCATTTTAAAAATAATCCATGGCGGGAAGGAGGGGTATTCAATTCTGTGACTAAAAACAATCTCCTGGGAGCCAAAGAAACACACAGATAATGTTTATTCTCCGTGCTAAAAATAGGTGGGCTGGTATTTTTAGTCATTCCCCAAAATATGGTGTCTGGACTCAAATTCAGCTGTGGGTGCCTGTCTTTATGGGATCCAATGGGACGGGTCATGTGGGAAGGAGTCACTAGGGTCAGATGTTAGGAAAAAAATGTTGCTAAGACAGAAACTAGGCCTTGCTACCAATTTAAGGTTTCTAGCTTATGAGGGTGTAGTTCAATTTCAAACATTTTTAGAGTTAAAAAAACAAAAACAAAAACAAAAACAAAGCAACCTTAAGGAATTATCGAGAGCATAAAGACCAGCAGTTGTTCATCCCAGGCTGTAAAAATGAACCACTTCTTCTCCTCAGATGAGGGCAAAAAGTGGTCTGGAATCACAACAAAATGAATTTGTTTGCTCGGGTTTAAATTTAAAATGACTTACCTGATTTTTTTTTTTTCCTCTTCTGTAATTTGCCAGAGTTAATTCAGTCCCAATGGACTTGCTTTTTACCACCTTACTATAAAACCTGATTCAGTTTCATACAGTTTTTTCTTTTTTCCCTTACTAATCCCCAGACTAAATGTATGCTTTAAGAAAACATCAGGGTTATAGCTGGTGTTTTTGTCATGTTTCTTGTATAGACTTTCTGGGACCCTAGGTGTGGGAGAGTATTCATGGACATTTAAAGAGTTTAAGAAATTTTTCCAAATCAGCATGGTGGTTCCCTTACCACTCCCCCCCCCCCCGACCCCCTGCCCACTTCTGAACATGTCAAGTTTAAGGGCTCATTTCTTTACCAGATCTTAGATTTACAAAATATCTGCTGGGGTTGAGATCAATTGTGAGGTTTGGAAAGGAGTGGAAAGAAACATGCTTAGTGAAAAAGTGCTGTGTCCAACTTAAAAGTAAAAAAAGAATTTTATTTATTCTTTTAAAAAGTATTTATTTTTAAATTAAAAGATAATTGTTTTACAGAGTTTTGTTGTTTTATCATTTCAGAGAGCTTAGCCTGCCTGCCTGGAGGGCCCAAGTTTTCTGCTGTCTCCTAGAGGTTGCTTTGCAGGAGTTGTTCCATATCTTGGTAAGTTTTTGATGTATTTGTGAGGAGGCTGGTGATCTCCCCATCTTACCCCTCCACCATCTTCCATCTCCTCAGAATTTGAGTTATTCTTGCATGACAAAGCCATCATCTTTGTCTCACTAACCTAAGATCAGAAATCAAAAGGCTGGGGGCTGCCTCCAAATCATAGGCTGTGTATCACATTCAACCTAAACCCATCTCACAGCAGAAACTTCTGAAAGATTTTAACGTGACTTTGGAAACAGCAGAATGAGCAGCAATGATTTCATTATGTCCAACAAGCACATGTGGTGTCATTGTGCTTGATATTCTCCACATAATCTTCTGAGTATTGGGTGTGTGTGAGGGCATTGGATGCAACAGAAGATGTTTTCATTGAATGAGTTAGGATGGAGCAACATGTCTGTGTCTTATTTCAAGCTTGACTGAAGATTCTTCCTGTGACAGTGAGTTTAATATCACACTATACTCTTCATATAGGAATTAAAAAATCAAACCCTTTTTGGCATAATCATGCTATCTCTTCACATGTTGAATTTTGGTAACATTGTGGGGGGCAGGAAATCTATGGCTAAAGGACTATGTGACTGAAAAAAAAAAGGAAGAATTGCCATACATGGCATGACATCTCTGCCATGTCATCTGCCAAGCAGATGTGATTTTCAAAGATTTTTAAAGTTCTCTTACTCCATCTCCAATTAATTCCCCTGCCTGTAGTAAACCCCTTCAGACCTCTGGTGATAGAAATTATGGATATTTTGAGGGCCAGTTTATTTTCCAGACTAATTTTTTGAAAAGTATACTCTTCATATTATGATCATTCTAAGAGTGATGACCAAAATTTTGGAGCCATTATTTTCTTTTAAAAATCAACATTAAATTTCTTTTCTTTCTGGTTTCATGAAACTAAGTATCTCAGAATCACCAAACTCTAGTGCAAAGATGGTGATACCAAAGGCAGGTCACACAGGAAGTTAGTGGAAAGGTGGAAACCTACACACAGCAGTTATTTTTCAAGCTCTTCTGTGAACACACAATCTATTTAGCAATTTTCTATTCCTTGTAATTAAAATACAAAGAGTCACACTTTCTCTCTGCTTAATATTCTTCATACAATCTTCTGGGTGGAGCTTGAGGATTTTTCTGGACTCCTGGTGCTTGTCTGGTTACCTCTGCTGACAGACCTGGACATAGCCCTGTGTGTGTCTGTCGCACTCAGCAGGGCAGCAAATGGCAGGGTCCTGCTGTGATTTCACAGTCCTGCTTTCTTCTCCGGCATCCAGGCTGGGCTATATATATACCATTACCACATCATTCACAGCTTCCTGTCAGAAAGCCAAGAATCACATCACCTTATCCCACACTCACATTAGCACAAATAATTTAAATCAACATTTCTGCATTGGGGGATACTGTTGTTTGGGAAGTGGGGTGCATCTACAGGACTGACTGACAGTGGTAGGTTTTTCTTACTTTTGGTGGGCTCAAGCGCTTGTCTAAATACAGACCCTTAACACTGCCTTGTTGTCTCCACCCAGCAGGCAGCAATTCTGGCTCACTACATCACAGTCTCTCATGTCAACAAAGCCTCGTCTTAGCAGTTTTCCTGGTGTTAGTCTGAGGGGTGTATGTCTCTGTCTGTGAGTATGTTTGCTAGGAAAGTTTTTCTCCCTAATGGAGGAACGGGAGAAAAGAAGCCACAGAGTTCTCTAGAAACACCCACGACTCATTTAGATTTCATTGTGAGATTATAGCTCTTCTTCCTCCTGGAATCTCTTGAGACCTTAGGTTGGCATATCCCAAAGTATCATAGACGTCAATGTCCTCTAACTTGGACAACCAACAAGAAGTCAGTTCAGATCTAAACACTCTCCAGGCTCCTTGGCTCCTTTCAACAAAAACAGTGATGCCTGCACACTGAGCTTTTCTCCTCTCCTGGGTGATGGGCGTAGGATGGAAAGGACCATCAGGATCTCTTCTCTTTTGGTGCTTCCATTCTGACATTCTTTCAGATCGGGGTATGACTTAAAAAAAACAACAGCTCTAAGTGCAATGATAGGCATATTAGTAATGTATGTGTGAGACAAAGAATGAATATTTTGAGGGAACTTACAGAATAGAATAGAGACTCCATATTAGAAAACTGTTATCTGAAGATGAAGGTAAAATCATCAGATGTTCAATTGACAATCCCTTCTGTCTTTATACAGCTATGGTTATTTAGGTCATTGCACAGGCTGTTGGTCCCAGTTCATCCTTCCCCTGTGGTAATACTTTATGTGATATCCTTGCCATGGTCTCATGGTGGGCAGAGTGGATTACCCAATGTCTTGATTCTGCACTTGGCCATTTTACTTGTTTGGTCAATGGGATGTTAACTAATGTGAGGCTTAAGATGTGAACCTTCTTTTTGCACTTCTGCCCAAAGCATCTTTATCTCCTACCCTATTGTCTCTTGGCCCCAAGAGGATGAGAAACATGGAACAGATCTAAAACAAAGTAGTTGAGCCAGCCTAGATCAGCCAAACCCAAGCCAATGGTCAGATACATGAGTAAGAAATAAATGTCTGTTACCTTCCACTGAGATTTTGTGTTTGTTTGTTATGTAGCAACAGCTGACTTTTATATAATGTGACTACCAATACTATCAACTTTCACTTCACAAAAATTCTATGAGACTTTGTGATTGGTTGTCACATAGTAACAGCTGACTGATTACATGTCACTAAGAACTTTATTACTAACTTCCATTTCATAACATTGTTCTGTTCAGTTCAGTTCAGATGCTCAGTCATGTCCGACTCTTTGCGACCCCATGAATCCTGTCCATCACCAACTCCTGGAGTTCACTCAGACTCAAGTCCATCGAGTCAGTGATGCCATCAAGCCATCTCATCTTCTGTCGTCCCCTTCTCCTCCTGCCCCCAATTCCTCCCAGCATCAGAGTCTTTTCCGATGAGTCAACTCTTCGCATGAGGTGGCCAAAGTACTGGAGTTTCAGCTTTAGCATCATTCCTTCCAAAGAAATCCCAGGGCTAATCTCCTTCAGAATGGACTGGTTGGATCTCCTTGCAGTCCAAGGGACTCTCAAGAGTCTTCTCCAACACCATAGTTCAAAAGCATCAATTCTTCGGCGCTCAGCCTTCTTCACAGTCCAACTCTCACATCCATACATGACCACAGGAAAAACCATATCCTTGACTAGACGGACCTTAGTCAGCTACTGACTTCCATTTCATAACAACCCAGCGAGGCTCTTTATAAAGAGAGAGGTTGCTGGTGATCCTGGAGTTCATTCAGTGTCCCTGTTCTCTTGCTGAGAAAATTGAGGCTCTGTTACATCACTTGGCTGATGTAACACTATCTGAAAGGTCTAACAGGAATCCTCTGGCTGGACCACCAGTGTGGCCTATTTATTCTCAAGCTCCAGGTTAAAAGGGTAGGACTGTGACTGATGCTGTATGCAATTCTAAACCATGGTTGTGCCACCAATTATATAGATACCTTCATTTACATGCCATAAAGCTCACCCATATTTGAACCTAGATAGAAAGAGAAAGATCTATGAATAACAAGTTGCAATCAATTCATCTCATGTATAAGCATATTTCCAGACTCTGGGCTGCATCCCGCAGTAACATAAATGACAAATTGGAACAGGACTAAGTAATTACAACCAAAGCTCTCAAGGAAATGTTATTATTCCATCGTTAAGTCATGTCTGACTCTTTGCAACCCCTTGGGTTATATAATGCCAGAATGCTCTGTTCTCCACTATCTCTCAGAATTTGTTCAAGTTCAAGTCCATTGAGTTGGTGATGCTATCTAACCATCACTTCTTGTCCTACCCTCTTTTCCTTTTGCCCTCAGTCTTTCCCAGCATCAGGGTCTTTACAGCGAATTGGCTCTTCACATTAGGTGGCCAAATTATTGGACCTTCAGAGTTAGCATCAGTTCTTCATTGAATATTCAGAGTTGATTTCTTTTAGGATTGACTGGTTTGATCTTGCAATCCAAGGGACTCTCAAGAGTCTTCTCAAGCACTGCAATTAGAAAGCATCAATTCTTTGGTGTTCAACTTTCTTTATGATGATCCAGCTCTCACATCTGTTCATGACTACTGAAAAAACCATAGCTTTGACTATACAGACCATTGTTAGCAAAGTGATGTCTCTGCTTTTCAGTACATGGTCTAGGTTTGTCATACCTTTCTTTCCAAGGAGCAAGCATCTTTTAATTTCATGACTGAAATCATCATCTGCAGTGACTCTGGAGATCAAGAAAATAAAATCTATCACTGCTTCTACTTTTACCCCTTCTATTTACCATGAAGTAATGGGACCATATTCCATGACCTTAGTTTTTGAATGCTGAATTTCAAGCCAGCTTATTTCACTCTCTTCTTTCACTCTTCTCAAGAGGTTCTTCAGTTCCTCTTCACTTTCTGCCATTAGAATGCTATCATCTGCATATCTGAGGTTGTTGATATTTTTCCTGGCAATCTTGATTCCAGCTTGTGGTTCATCCAGCCTGGCATTTCACAAGATGTACTTGGCATATAAGTTAAATAAGCAGTGTGACAATATACAGCCTTGTCATACTCCTTTCCCAATTTTGAACCACTCCATTGTTCCATGTCCAGTTCTAACTGTTGCTTCTTGACCCACACACAGATTTCTCAGGAGACAATTAAGGTGGTCTTGTATCTCTTTAAAAATTTTCACAGTTTGTCATGATCCACACAATCAAAGATTTTCAATGACGCAGAAATAGATGTTTTTGTGGAAGTACCTTGGTTTCTCCATGAGCTAATGAGTGTTGGCAGTTTGATCTCTGATCCCTCTGCCTTTTCTAAACCCAGCTTGTACATCTGGAAGTTCTTGATTCACATACTGCTAACGTCTAGCTTGAGGGATTTTGAGCATAAACTTATTAGTATAAGAAATAACTGCAACTGCATGGTAGTTTGAACATTCTTTGGCATTGTCTTTCTTTGGGGTTGGAATGAAAATTGACCTTTTCCAGTCCTGAAAATCCATGAACAGAAGAGTCTGGTGGGCTACAGTCCATGGAATCACAAAGAGTCGGACATGACTGAAGCAACTTAGCACGAGTTTTCCAAATTAGAGGACATATTGAGTTCGGAACTCAGTATGATGGAAACATCAGGGGAAAAAAGTGGAAGCAACCTATGTGTCCATCAGTGGATGAACAAAATGTGGTATACACATCCAATGGAATATTTTTCAGACGTAATAAGGAAGAAAAGTCTGATGCATGCTACAGCATGGACGGATCCTGAGGACATCTGGCTAATTAAATAAGCAAGACACAAAAAGACAAATAGTGTATGATTCCATTTATATGAAGTATCAACAGTAGTTAAATTCATGCAAACAGGAAGGCTGGTGGTTTCCAGGGGAAACTGGGAAGTGGAAAATGAGTTGTTATTTAATGGGCTTCCGTGATAGCTCAGTTGGTAAAGAATCTGCCTGCAGTGAAGGAGACCTGGATAGATTCTGGGTTGGGAAGTTCTTCTGGAGAAGGGAAAGGCTACCCACTCCTGTATTCTGGCCTGGAGAATTTCATGGGCTACAGTCCATGGGGTTTCAAAGAGTCAGACAGGACTGAGCAACTTTCACTTTCACTTTCATGTAACGGGTATAGCGTTTCAAGTTTGCAAGATGAAAAAGTTCTGGAGATTGGTTGCATAAAATAATATACTGAACATGACTGAACTACATACTTAAAAATGGTTAGTTAGCAAATTTTATGTTACTTTTTAGCCACAATTAAAGAGTAAAAGAAGATATCCTGATTGTTGATCACTGGGAGAAGACCCACAGATCCCTCCTCATGGCAGAGCTGGCCAACTTTGGCTTGAAAGTGAAGGTGAGAGTTGCTCAGTCGTGTCCGACTCTTTGTGACCCCATGGACTATATAGTCCATGGAATTCTCCAGGCCAGAATACTGGAGTGGGTAGCCTTTCCCTTTTCCAGGGTATCTTCCCAACCCTGGGATCGAACCCCGGTCTCCTGCACCTCAGGTGCATTCTTTACCAGCTAAACCACAAGGGAAGCCCAATATTTATTTATTTGGCTGTGTCAGGTCTTCCTTGTGGCATGTGTGGTTTTCATTGCATCATGTGGAATCTTTCACAGCCCCATAGCATGTACGGTCTTAGTTCCCTGACTAGGGATTGAACCCATGTTCCCTGCATTGCAAGGAGGATTCTTAACCATGGGATCACTAGGTGTCTTTAGCTTCTATTTCAATTTGTTACCACTTCTAACCCTCTATCCTTTTCGTATGCTTAAATTCTCCTACAAGTAGCCTGACAATCAGTAACCCTAATAGATACCAAGCATAATTCCCTTGTAAAAACCCACAGGGAGTTATTTTCTCCTTCTATTTTCTAACTTCTCTATCTTGAAATTTTGTTTATTCACAATATATACATGTCATATACAAAACTAAGTGTTCTCTTTGTTATTCTCTCTACTAGTTCTGTTGTTACATGATTTATGTTTTGGCTCATAGTGTGCTTAATTTTTCCCCCTATGGAATTCTTGCATTTAAGTAAGAAACTCTGGTTTTATTTCCATTTATTCAACAAGTGTATGTTGAAGGTCCACTCTATGTATTGATAAACAGTAATTCCACTAATGATTGCAAAATCACAAATGCTATGAGGTAAACATAAACAGATTAAGTTACTTTTAGTTGAGCCATGGTTAGTATTAATATTATATATATTTAATCATAATCTATTGTTTAAAATAGATCAACCAATTGTGTAATGATTTTTCTCTAATCTAAATATTTGACTAGAACACAAAGGGAAGGGCAGCTATAGATAAAAGCAGGTAGTGGCAACACCAAACACCCTTATCCTTTAGATTCAGCACAAGTTATGAACCTTTATATCCATCATTGCCATCTCTGAGCACCCCTCTCCCTAAGCCTTCCCTGCTATAGACACAGCTGCTAAACAGTTCTGGGCTCCGACTCTGCCATTATAAAGTCTCCATACCTTATCCTCATTACTTCTTTGATCCTCTCAAGGGAGCTGTACCTGTGCTAAGATATTTCTGTGCGTGTTTTCCTGCCCATGCCTTAATTCTATTTCAGGCAGTTTTTCTTACATGCAGGCTAACACTCTCTTTAACCTTTTTACTTTAAACTCTCTCCTTCCTTGCCTGTTAACATTTGGGGCATTTTACAGAAGCCTGTATCTGTCTGTTTCTCATTGCAAGTGATTCTGATGAATGTGGTATGAGAACCATTCTTAGGGGAAAAGCATACATTTTTGGTATTAAGTATACCTGGGTTTCAGTGCTGGTCTGCCACTACATAGCTGAGTTACACTGAGGAATGAAGCCCTCATATACAGAACCATAAAATGAGGGTTCATGAGAACACCAAGTTGATTTACATGTTCGTCTCATTTCTGCTTTTAGATTTTGTAAATCGTCTCTGGTAGATGGGATTCTGTGAGCAAAATAAGGGATTGGTTGAAGATAGGAGCACAAATAGTTTATTACTAGTAGCCATTAAAGCAATGCTACAGAACAAGATAGCTTTGTTTTGTGGCTTGGTGGTGGCAGTCTGTAGGTCAAGACTGTCCAGTAGAAATATAAGGCAAGACATGTAAGTGATTTAAATGTAAAGAAATATGCAAAATAATCTCTACCATAAATTTCATTTAATTTAGTATTTCCCAAATACTATTACTTAAAGATGTAATAGATGCTAAAAATTATTAATATTTTACATTCTCTTTGTCAAACTAAATCTGTGAAATTGGTCTAAATTTTCCAGTTAGAGCACATTTCAAATTGGGCCCTAAATTTGTACCAGAAATAAGTGAACTGTAGTTTGTAAAAATTTGTGGTTGAAAAAGTAGATTCACACACCAACTTACTCTAAACATACTTAAAATTTTTTCCAATAACTGAGTTGATCATAAGTTTAAAATTAAAATGAAAATAAATAAAAAACTCAGTTTCTCAGTCATACTAGTCATATTTCATGGCTTAATAGCTACATGTGTTGGATAGTGCTTTATTAGGTAATGTGGATCCCAAGTCATGAGGTTTGTGGACATAGATGGGTCCTTTGCCATAGAATTAACCAGCCAGTTTTTTTTCTTTGTTTAGTAGGGAATTATATTAACCACATTGCCCATTAAACCTGCAGACATAGTTCATGCATAAAGAACTCTTCCCTCCTTTTTTTCCTCAGGAAAATGGGTCACATTTTTAATTTTATGCATGGGGCTGAATTTAGTCATTTTGTCTGCTACAAGCGATACAGTTTTTCAAAACTGTCCTGTGGGGAATCTGAGTATTTTTTCAGCTTGCAGCTGCACTATTGTTAGGTCAACAATTAGCCTAGTCTTCTGAGGTGCATAACAAATATACCAGCTCCCAGGAAATGGATGATGCCAGGACAAACTTAGCGCCAATGTAGGTGGAATCTTATTTAATGTGTTTGTGATAAGACAGGACTGTAAAATAATGTGACACACTTAAATATTATATTTTTAAACAAGAGAATAAAAGAATGGGAATTCTTTCATATTTATTGAGAAAAGGTCCAAACGGAAAAACTAGAAAGGTCTTAGAACTGAATTCTGTGTGTGTAATCAAACATTAATCGAAGTTTTGTGCGTGTTTTGTCATGTCTGACTCTCTGCAACTCCATGGACTGTGACCCACCAGGCTCCTCTATCCAAGGGATTCTCCAGGCAAGTATGCTGGAGTGGGTTGCCATTTCTTTTTCCAGGGGATCTTCCCCACCCAGGGATTGAACCCAGGCCTCCTGCATTGCAGGTGGATGCCTTACCGCCTGAGCTACTAGGGAAGGCCAATCAAAGTTTACCACACTTCATGATTTCAGATGTCCACAAGTAGGAAAAAGTAAGAAAGTCACAGACGACTTAAAGAAACAAATGTATGAAAAGCCCACAGCTGACATCATACTCAGTGGTGGAAAACTGAAAGCTTTTCTTCTCAGATTAGGAGTAAGACAAGGATGTCCACTTTTGCCACATCTGTCCAACACAGTACTGGAAATATCAGTCAGGGCAATTAGGGAAGAAAAAGAAGTAAAATGTATTTGAGTTGTAAAGAAAGAGGTAAAGTTATCTTTGTTCACAGATGGCACAATTTTATATTTAGAAACCTTAAAGTTTCTAGAAAGAAAAAAGAAACTATTAGAACTAATAAATGAGTTCATCAAAATTGAAGGATACAAAATCAAAATAAAAAATCAGGTGCATTTTTATAGCAACTAAAAATGAATTACCTGAAATGGGAATTGAGAAAAAAATCCCATTTACAATAGCATCAAAAGAATAAAATACACAGGAATATACTTTACTGTGAAGGTGAAAGGCTTGTACATCAGGGGAAAAAAATTCTCAAATTCAAATGGAATCAAAAAGGACCTCAAATAATCAAAGCAATCTTGAGAAAGAAGACAAAAGCTGCATACTTTACCCTTCTGATTTCAAAACATTATAAAGGTATATAATCAAAACATATGGTACTGGCATTAAGACACAAAGGTTCACTTGGGTTCAAGGGAGTCTCTCCATAAGCTCTCTCCAGCAAACAACATGAAAATATGGCAGCTCATCACTCCTATAGTCTACTGGCTAAAGCAGTCACCAGGTACACTCAGATTCTAGGTGACTAAGAAATAGACTACTTTTAAATGAGGGAAAGGCAAAGCCACATTTCAGAAGTGCACATGGAATGGGAGACATTGTTGCAGGCATTTTTGGAAAATAAAATCTGCTATTATAGGCAACAGAAAGGTCATGAAGTAGCAAAGAAGGAAAACTGTACCTTAAATACCAGGATAGTTGACTACAGACTCTAAGTACTGTTGCTTGTTTGACATAAACTAATAAGTCAAACACAGTTTGCTAAATTAAGGGAATTAGAGCTTCTTCGTTCCTTATTTTTAGTTTGGTCTTATTGTGTACCTTAGGCTCATTTATCTATTGGCATTTATGTTTTGACTAAAAAACTTGCTTTGTTATGGGGCCTCCAAAGTGCAGAATTTGACTCAGTAGTTTACCTAAAATTGTAGCTCACTTTGCAAAGTTTTGACGTGATAGGTTTCATTCATCCACCCACCCATCCATCGATTCAGTATTAACTTAGTGTCTACTATGTACCAGATGGATTTCCCTGGTGGCTTGATGGTAAAGAATCCACCTGCAGTGGGGTGGACCTGATGCCTGTGTTGGTTAGATCCCCTGGAGGAGGGCATGGCAACCCACTCCAGTGTTCTTGCCTGGAGAATCTCCATGAACAGAGGAACCTGATGAGCTATAGTCCATGGTGTTGCAGAGTCAGATACGACTGAGTGACTAAGAACGGCACATGTACTAGACACTGCTTTTAGTGATGCAGTTACAGCATTGAGCAACACAGACAAAATTCCTGGGCTTATGGAGTTTACATCCTCCATTATTTCTCAATTGGAAAGCAGCTCAGAGCAAAGCAGAGGGATGGTTATGACTAATGAGAATTGGGAATACAAATAGAATGTCTGTAAGACTCTAATGGTATGAGAAGAAATAGTTTCTTCTTAACCAGCACATAAACACATTAGGGGAAACCCATTTCTTTCAGCACATGTGGGGAAAATAAAATCTACTGGTGAATGTTGAGGAAAACTCTTTTGGAAGCCTGGAATGACTTTAAATTTACCAGGAGGCTGTAAATGAGGTTAGCTGTTGTGTTTATTGGGTCAGAAAAAAGAAAACTCAGACTGGGAAGTCCCAGGGAGCTATTATTATTATTATCAGTCTCAATGACCTTAGATCCTTTTTATTCTCCTGGCTGCTAGGCGGCCATGAGTTGTGGAATGCTTTGGATTTTATCCTATACTAATTTCAGAAACTTCAGCAAAGTATAAAAGAGGAAGGTAATGATGATTCACAATTTCACTCTCCAAAGATTATCTCCACAAATCTTTTGAAATATTTTCTCAGTGTGTTTCTAAATAGCCATACCCACAGCCAAAGCCATGGATCTAAGAAATTTGGGATCCCACACCATAAACCACCCTGCTCTTTTCCTTTAACACCATAAAAATGTGCTTTTTCCTACATTACCAAACATTTCTAGAGTGGTAAATTTGCCATGGCTGTGTAAAATTATATTATACCAATGTTAATCCTTATTTTGGATATTTACACAGTTTCTTTTGTTATTAATATCATTGTAATAAACATGTGTGAGCATTGATGTTTGTGTACATCTCTGACTTTTTTTCCTTAGGACAAACTCTTAAAAATGGAATTCCTTGGTCAAAGATACAACATTTTTAAGTCAAAGATACAACAGTTCTGTCTCCTCCAGGCAAACAAAACAGGGGAATTTTAATTCACTATATTAGTACTGAAATGGCATCTGTGTAGGTAAGACACAACCTTGTTTTGTTTCCAGAGGTACTACTATAATAACTGTCTTATACAATTTCTTAATGAGGGGAAACTTCCTATGATAGCATTGCCGAGGCTGTTTTTGAGAAGAGTTCAGGAGAAAAATCATCAATGTACAACTGTAGTTTTTTTTTTTTTTTTAATTTACTTCTTACTTCCCAAGTCAAAGCAAGAGAAGCAGACATGTAAATTGGAGGCTGCATCCATCACTTACAGCTGCTCCTGATAAAAGAGGAGCAGCTCCAAGTGCCTCAGTGCCGGCAGCTGCTTTCTTGACGGCTATCATCTCCCTCCCGTATCATCTCGGGTTTCTCATTCTGTCCAAAGTGCAGAGCCAAGAGGCATCTAGTCTCAAGCCTGGGACCTGCTCACCTTATCACTCTGGCACTGCATCCCACGAAGAAAAGGGCTAGTTTCCCCCCACCCCCACCCTTTTAGCAGTTTACAACAAATTGGTCTCTTGTATACAGAAAGAGCAGGCCCTAGGCTGGATCTGACTATGCTGTTTGGAACTGTTTATGGCTTATTTTGGACTCTCCAGGCAGGGCCATAAATACACAGTTAATCTGCCTGATAGCAGGAACAGCACTTTGGCCCCAAGAGATTAACCACATGTGAAATACAGAAACCCCATCTATCCTGCACCAGCCAGCTGTATGCAAGGCCAGCCCTCTGTGGGCTGGTTGGGGGACTGAGGCTCCAACTGCCTCTGGCCGTTTCCTTTCCCTGCACTGTCCAACACCTGGTGCCATCCAGGATCCTTCCTGGCCCTTGGAAAAGATCTAGCAGTTATGTAAGCTGCTGGTTGTCTCTTTTAATTTAAATTTGGAATTTAATCCCTATCATTGTGACTTGAAAAACCTTGTTACTTCTTGTTTGGTCATTTAGGGCTGCGGTGTTCAAAAAAGGTTGCCACTCACTAGTCACATGTGGCTATTGAAACTTAGATGAATCAAAATGCACTCAAGTAAAAAATTCAGTTTCTCAGTCACACTAACTATGAGTCAAGTGCTCAGTATCTCATAGTATTGGATAATGAAGATATAAAACAGTTTCATGATCCCAAAAGGTTTTATTGGTCAGATCTGATTTAGGACATTTGCACTGGAAAAGGCAAAGGTAGGAAAAATGGTCTCCTCACTTCATATTTTGGACTTTTGTTGTTGTTGTTGTTAGCCTATACATGAAAAAAAAAAGTCATAAATATAGCTGAAAGGTATTAAACTTTGGTACATGCCAGGAAATGTGCTTAGAGCCTTATATGCTCTACCTTATTAAAATATCAAGATAAGCCTATAAGGTAGGGAGTATTATTGTACTCATTTTACAGATGGTGGTAAGAAAGGTAGAGAAATTCTCCCAAGATCATTCAGCTAGACTTTGATTCCATTCTGCCTTCCTCCCAGGTAACCTGCCCTCCACCCCAGTGAAGCCTCATGACCAGGCTGCCACCCTGGGCTCCAGGACAGTTTGGGGATTTCTGGAGTTCCTTGACTCCACTGGAGTGAGAGTTTGAGGTTAGAGGGGTGCTCTGCCTTGGTCAGGTGCCTCCAGTTGTACACTCCCCAGATCCAGGTAAAGCTGGAAGTCTTCTAGAATTCCTATCTTTCCTTATGGCCCCGTAAGTGGATAGAATCTGGGGTTCTGGGCATGTCATCTTGATAGGGGAATTGCGGAAGATTCTCAAGTTTTTCCAGCTTAAGATAAGAAGTGATTTGGAGACTGGATGATTTGGCCTGTTTGAGCTGCCCTGAATATCCTCAAGTGCCAGGAATGTGCTTTGGGTGGATAGTCACACAGAGGGGACACAGGGACAGTAAAAGGAAGGGAGGGATAAAGAGCCCCTAGAATAGTCCTATAGAGGGTTCTTGCCATGTCCCCAGGACATTTCCCTATAGCCAGCTACCTTCTCACACAAGGTACCAGTCATTGTCTACCCTGTCCCAGGTCTTGCTTCCTCCCTTTTTCATGTCTGTGGGCATGAAGTTTTCTCTCCATATTGGATGTGAGCCAGCATGCTAGCACTTTGTGAGTTGAGTGTCAGGACAAGGTGCGACTTGATTCTCCCAGAAATCTCCCTTGTTCTAGAGATAGCCTGGGGGGCCAGGGAGCTCTGAAGGACCAAAGTTCAATTCCCTCCACTCCCATCACACTCGAATCTCAGGAGGTGCAAGTTCCGTGTTTCCCAGTGGTGACAGATTAAAGGGGGGCCAGACCGGACAACCCAGCTATGGCTGGAGGGGCTTAGAGGTGGGCTGATTAGGCTAAGCTGCTTGGCAAAGGTCGGATTGGGCTTCTTGAGGGGAACACTCCACTCTCGCCTCTCCAGCAGTAAAGCCTGTCGTGGCGCACAGAGCCCCTGTACTGCGCGTCTGAAAGCTTGACTGGTGGGAAGCTGTGGACTTTTCTGTTATTGTTGTTGGTGTGCATGAGAAACTCCTTAATCAAACTGTGGGCTCCTGAAGAGTTGAGTGTACCTTTTTCTTCACTAAGTACTGGGTTACCTTTTCTCTATATGTGTGTGCTAAGTTGTTTCAGTCGTGTCCGACTTTTTGGAACCCCATGGACCATAGCCCGCCAGGTTCCTCTAAGCATAGATTCTCCAGGAAAGAATACTGGAGTGGGTTTCCTTGCCTTCCTCCAGAGGATCTTTCTGACCCAGGGATTGAACCTGCATCTCTTACATCTACTGCATCTGCAGGCACCTGGCCATGATCAAAAAACAGGAGGCTGTGGAGGAGGCCATGGCAAGATGGTTACATATTTTGTTCAAAAAAAGTAACATATTAACTAGTTTATATTATTTTACCCACTTTTGGGTAAAATTTTTCTATATAACCCACCTTCCTATATTTCTTACTCTTCATCTAACTTGTTTATTATCTCTTTTAATCCATACAAAGAAAAAAAAAAGAATGTTATCCACAAGCTATTAACTTTTGATTTTCTATGAGTGTTGGGTTTGCATTTCAGTCAAATAACAACTCCAAGTAATTTAAATAAATATGGAGTGTCCCAGAAGCTATGGGGCAGGTCACAGACTTGAGAAAAAGCCCGACACCTGGGTATTGTAATGTTAGTATCAAAGGGGACTTCCAGACATGGGTAGTTGAAAATAAAGGACTCTTGTGCTGGAGTCCATTAGCTCAAAGCATTTTTCAGTCCTAACATGTCTTCCTTCAAGATTCAAAATCCTGGGAGAGGAGAGTTTGATTGGCCTAGATTGGGTCACATGACCATACTTGGCTTCAACTGATGGGAAGGGGAACAGGTGTTATTACCAAGGAAAAAATGGAGATGTGCTGGAAAGGCAAAAACAACAATAGATGATCACTGCAGATCATAGATACTTTATGTTCATCTGTGATTTCTAGATATTTTTGTAAAAATCATTAAAAATTTAAAAATATATTTTTATATATATTATAATAAGAAAGTCTTAAAAAATTTGTTATTTTGGTATGTAAAAAAATATATAACAGAGCAACACTGCAAGAGGATGCTGGTACACTGGAAAAGAATCAGAGGTGAATATTTGAGAAGGGCCAGAAAACCATGCAAAATGTATTTTGGGGAGGAGTGTGGGATATGTTAATCAGCAGACAAGGAGACTCAGGTGCGTCCTTGTGAGCGCCTTCCACCACTTGAAGGAACAGTGTCAGGATGTGGTGGGTGTGTCCTTCAAGGCTTCAGAGGTAAAGCTGTGCTTCTGAGGGTCTTCACTGCCCAGAGATATGAAGGATGGCTAAGAGCTCATGCATGACCTCACCAAGTATATCCATGGAGGGACTCAATGACTTATGCCATGCTTGGTGTCACTGGATGAGAAGATTCTGGCATCCCTTCCAACTCTTGCTCTTATGGTTCCATGACTCACCATCAACATGTATATAGGGGAAGCAGGAAAGTCAATTTTCCAAAACTCAAGTGAACAAAACCCAGTATCTGGATGACTGGGAAGAAGTATAAGAAAAATATAACTGTAACATTCTACATATTCAGAAGAATGTCTAAGAATATATTAAAGATTCTTATCTTTCAGGATCCTACTGTCTGCCCCATCTTTGGTGCACAGTTTCCTAATCCCTTACCTCCCAGCTACAGTAGAGAGAAGGAACAGAGTGAACTTTCTTTAAAATGACAACCTGGAGACAAAATTGAAATTTGTCAAATACATACACACATATGCATAAGAGGTGAGCTCAGAGAATTGTTCATTTGGTAAACTGGCCTTCAAGGAATTTGCTTATGATAAACTGAACTTTCATTTTGA
The DNA here is from genome assembly GCA_006410635.1 of Cephalophus harveyi. Taxonomy (NCBI): domain Eukaryota; kingdom Metazoa; phylum Chordata; class Mammalia; order Artiodactyla; family Bovidae; genus Cephalophus; species Cephalophus harveyi. The sequence goes on from SJYT01053935.1 coordinate 101,780, forward strand.
GACTACAGATATGGGGAGCTGAACAGAAATTTTACAATTTCCTCAGGTTGGGAAGATCCCCTGGAGAGGGGAAAGATTACCCACTCCAGTATTCTAGCCTGGAGAATTCCATGGGGTTGCAGAGTCAGACATAACTGAGCCACTTTCACTTTCACTTTTAAGTCTCAGAGAAGTAATCTACCCTAGGACGTTGGAGACACACCAACCTTCAAGGCCATCTCTGAATATCTCATTTCTAGGGAAGGTTGGGACTTTTCTAGGTGCAGCAGGTCTTTAGGTGCCCTGGGTATTCTGAATGGTTCTGAAGGGTCCCTCATTGCTGATACAAATTAGAGCTGCTTTAGAAGGACTCGAGGGAAGAGCTGTACTGCAGTGAGAAGGCATCTTGATTCAGTCAGTATTGTTCTGTACCTTTCCTGGGGCTCATATGTGGATCCTGTGCTGAGCCACTTTAATACACCTGCATGGATGAAGCACTTAACTCCCACAACTGCTGGAAGCACAGACTTAGACAGCCAGCAGTGGCTAGAATGCTTTAACAACTGGCTCAGCTGAATGGGGGGCTTTCCTGGTGACTCAGACGGTAAAGAATCTGCCTAAAATGCAGGAGATTTGGGTTCAATCCCTGGGTCCTGAAGATCCCCTGGAGAAGGGAATGGCAACCCATTGCAGTATTCTTGTCTGGAGAATTCCACGAACAGAGGAGCCTGGTGGGCTATAGTTCACAGGGTCTCAAAGAGTCAGACACAACTGAGCAACTTTCACTCACTCACAGCTGAATGGAGCTGCTTTGTCTAAGGTCACATCTCTTGCCAGGTGACCTATGACCAAAACTGAAATGGAGGCAGAAAGGCTCTATTCCCTTGCTCTAACTTGACAGCTTCAAAACTTAGCTCAGGTGAATTCTGGTCCCTCTGGCTCACCCTGGTGGCTTTGAAATTCTTCCTGCTGTATCATCTGCCTCACCCAGAATCAGTTCAGTTCAGCCGCTCAGTCGTGTCCAACTCTTTGAGACCCCATGAATCACAGCACGCTAGGCCTCCCTGTCCATCACCAACTCACAGAGTTTACTCAAAATCATGTCCATCAAGTTGGTGATGCCATCCAGCCATCTCATCCTCTGTCATCCCCTTCTCCTCTTGCCCCCAATCCCTCCCAGCTCAGGGCCTTTTCCAACGAGTTAACTGTTCGCATCAGGTGGCCAAAGCATTGGAGTTTCAGCTTCAGCATCAGTCCTTCCAATGAACACCAAGGACTGGTCTACTTTAGGATGGACTGGTTGGATCTCCTTGCAGTTCAAAGGACTCTCAAGTGTCTTCTCCAACACCACAGTTAAAAAGCATCAATTCTTCAGCACTCAGCTTTCTTCACAGTCCAACTTTCACATCCATACATGACCACTGGAATAACGATAGCCTTGACTAGACGGACCTTTGTTGGCAAAGTAATTTCTCTGCTTTTCAATATGCTATCTAGGTTGGTCATAACTTTCCTTCCAAGGAGTAAGCGTCTTTTAATTTCATGGCTGCAATCACCATCTGCAGTGATTTTGGACCCCCCCCCCCCAAAAAAAAAAAGTCTGACACTGTGCCAGGGTCCAGCCCCGGTGGATCCAGGGTAATTCGAAGGGGAAATGGGATCAGCGTCCTAGAAAAAAACTTATTTAATTACAGATTTAAAGAGAGATTAGAAAAGAATAGTGTAGTAGGAAAATTAGTGGAGCAAAAGAGGCTGAATAACTTGGTTTATGTGGAATACCAATAAAACTCCAAGACAAGGAATTTGCACCGCCTACGTAGGCCACAGGCGTCTTTCTGTTCTCCTGAAGGAGAGGAGACACTGAGGCCTCCCGGTCAGATCTTAGAAGCCCAGGCAAAATTAGCAGGCTTGGTGAGTACCCGCGCACCAGATGGGAATTCAGCCAGAAAAACGGAGAACAAGAAAGAAACGACACGGGGGAATCAGTCTTTCCAGAAACTGATCCGTTTTCTTTATTTTCAGATTTGCTTATATACTTTTTGTTATACATAGGGATGAATACAGAGTCACATGGGGTCAGCAGACCTGACCTTTGTCAAAATCAGGTGCTTCATATAAAATTATACAAAGGTCTTAGGGGTTTTACATCATCTTCTGGCCATGAGGCCTGCTGACATTTTATGGCCCTTTTTGATAATGGTCAGTCAACCAGAAAACTATTTTTTTCATGGGTGATTTTTTCTTAAACCAGGTGCCACCCTCCAAATAAAGTTGCATTCCTATAGGGTGAGGGTGTAGTGGGTTACAATCAAGAAAGGAATTTACTTAGCCTAAGGTTTAACATGATTAATCTTAAAGGTTAATACTTATTTCTCCTATATGCTAGTTATATTTATTATAAGGGCAGGGAATATGGAGATTTAGCAGCAAATATTGGCTCAACAAATGAAAAACCCTTCACCAATATAATTTCTAATCAACCCAATAATACTATACTAATAATTTTGTAACTTCTCAAAAAAAATCTGTATATAGAAAGTTTAAAACATCTCATGCCTCTCACGGCTGGGAGGCTGTAAACAATCACATGTGGCTAGACGAACCTGCTCAGGCAGGCTAGAGAAACTTCAGAGGAGTTTGTAAGTTGAAACACTCTTGTCACGACCAGGAATTTTTATTAACTGGAGCTGCAAGTTAAGTCCTTATCCGAGAGAGGTGGTGGGGGGTCAGCCCTCGGTAAAGTCAGAGGTATAGGTGAGAGCATAAAACAGTAAAGTAGACATTCTGGTTTTGGGGGTAGATGCTTGGGAACAGGGGGTCTCCTGAGGCTCTATCTCACCTTTGCGTAATGCCGAGCCTCCTTCCTCATGACCTTTGCCGCAGGCGGAGTTCTTCATGCTGGCTCCTGGCAACACTGTTTTCACTGTTTCCCCATCTATTTCCCATGAAGTCATAGGACCAGATGCCATGATCTTAGTTTTCTGAATGTTGAACTTTAAGCCAACTTTTTCACTCTCCACTTTCACTTTCATCAAGAGGCTTTTTAGTTCCTCTTCATTTTCTGCCGTAAGGGTGGTGTCATCTGCATATCTGAGGTGATTGATATTTTTCCTGGCAATCTTGATTCCAGCTTGTGCTTCTTCCAGCCCAGCGTTTCTCATGATGTACTCTTCATATAAGTTAAATAAGCAGGGTAACAGTATACAGCCTTGACGTACTCCTTTTCCTATTTGGAACCAGTCTGTTGTTCCATGTCCAGTTCTAACTGTTGCTTCCTGACCCAGAATATATTGTAGTAAATTATTACACTTAAATAGTAAGCCACGACAAAAGAGCTTTGTGTTCAGTATTTCAGTTAATTGCATGTATATCCATGGGATATGTGATATTATTAACACAACTTTAAAGCTAAGAAAACTGAGACTTAGATAAGTACACTAAGCATCATAGATGGTAGTTGGTGGCTGTGGAGTAATTATTTATCTTCCTTATGTACTGTACACTTAGTTTTTTCTGAGCTCTTCAGTATTTAACTTTTCTTACAACTATGTGGGGCTTCCCTGATTGCTCAGTTGGTAAAGAATCCGCCTGCAATGCAGGAGACCCTCGTTCAATTCTTGGGTCAGAAAGATCTGCTGGAGAAGGGATAGGCCATCCACTCCAGTATACTTGGGCTTCCCTTGTGGCTCAGCTGGTAAAGAATCTGCCTGCAATGAGGGAGACCTGGGTTTGATCTATGGGTTGGGGAGTTCCCCTGGAGAAGGGGAATACTACCTACTCCAGTATTCTGGCCTGGAAAATTCCGTGGACCGTATAGTCTATGGGGTCGCAAAGAGTCAGACCTGACTTTGCTACTTTCACTTCACTTCACACCTATGTGAGTGAACCGTGAGAAAACTGAAGTTAATACCATCTAAAGTGAAGTGAAGTGAAGTGAAGCTGCTCAGTCATGTCCAACTCTTTGTAACCCCATGGACTATAGCCTGCCATGCTCCTCTGTCCATGGGATTTTCCAGGCAAGAGTACTGGAGTGGGTTGCCATTTCCTTCTCCAGGGGGCCTTCCTGACCCAGGGATCGAACCCAGGTCTCCCACATTGTAGGCAGATGCTTTATCATCTGAGCTACCAGCGAAGTCCAACTCAATATATATATTTAAGTGATGAAAGGGGCACAATATATTTAAAGGGATGAAAGGGAATAACTTACAATCAAGAATGCTCTACCCACATAAGGTTTGGTGAAGTGTCACAGCAGGGCATGGAGTCCTGACTCCAAGTCTATCTAGAATTTGGTCTACTAACCACACTGACAGTGAAGTCCTAAAGTGGAAGTTGGTGCCTGTTTATGCTCTGCTGGCAGTTGATGGACTTGAGGTGCACTGAGGATTCTAATGTCTCCAGGAATGCTTGCAGGCTTTCAAACTCCTGGAGTATTTTTTAGTTTTTGGGAAAACCCCAAACTATGCCATGGCACATTGGTGCATCATCCAGTGCAAAATGGAGATAGGAAGAGGATTCTTGGGATAAATATTCATGATTCTGAAAACACAGATGGTTTTCTTTCTTATGACCAAGAAAAGACAAAAAAGCTTCCATTAAAACAACTAGGGATATGGTTAGTAAAAATTAATCTTCATATTTTGCTCTGCTAATACCGGATAAGGATCACAGATCTGTCACCGAATTTTGTAAGCATTTTCACAAATCCATAATAGTATGCCACCATTCCCCCCCAAAAAATTTGCTCACACTGTGTCTGAAATTTCACAACAATATCCCTTTGAAGGTTTACAGAAATTGTGTCTGATTTCTTAGTAATTCTTCTGGAGGCTACATCACTATCTCCAAGTATGTTTACGGCTTAAAAATAAATAGTGTAAACAGGAAACTTATGTGGGATGAACATGAGCCTTATGTTTTACTCCAGCATTTCAGAAGAGTCAATATCCTAATGTGACTTAATACTGCACACTGCCAGTAGTTTAGCTGGGCTCTCCCTTCCTTTGCTTCTTGAAGCACAATGGAAATAGAATGCGCAGAACATGGGTATTAAGTACTAGAGTTTTGAACTTGATCAGTGAGCCACCAGCATGCCTTGGTAAACAACTTACATTTTGTCTTCAAAAGCCTGGATGATACCAATGAGCTTATCTTCACATTAGGGAAATATATACAATATGAAGAAAAGGCCAGATTTTTAGCAGCTGCTTGATTTAGCTTTGAGTTCTGGTCAACCAGAGTACCTGGGGCTGTCCTCCATTTCTTACTAGGGCAAGAGGTGTCCACATCACAGAAAGACCCACCAACAGAGAAGGTCTTTCAAGGTTATATATTCCTCTTACTGCCTATTAGATGTTACTCATCTTGTTGGACAGCTGCTCATTATAGTCATGCTTCAGTCATGCAGGATATTCACGCTTTCATTGACTCAGAATGTCATGTAAATAAATGTGGCTGTTAAAGACTATAGGTATTTTGATTTGGAATTAGGGTGTCTTTAAATATGATTGGAGTTATTTCTCTACTGATCTCCAGTAGCATATTGGGCACCTACCAACCTGGGGAGTTCATCTTTCAGTGTCCTATATTTTTGCCTTTTCACACTATTCATGGGGTTCTCAAGGGAAGAATACTGAAGTGTTTTTCCATTCTCTTCTCCAGTGGATCACGCTTTGTCAGAATTCTCCACCATGATCCGTCCGTCTAGTCAAAGCTTTGCTTTTTCCTGTAGTCATGTATAGATGTGAGAGTTGGATTATAAAGAAAACTGAATGCTGGAGAATTGATGCTTTTGAACTGTGGTGTTGGAGAAGACTCTTGAGAGTCCCTTGGACTGCAAGAAGATCCAACCAATTCATTCTAAATGAAATCAGTCCTAAATATTCATTGGAAGGACTGATGCTGAAGCTGAAACTCCAATACTTTGGCTACCTGATAGGAAGAACTGACTCCTTGGAAAAGACCCTGATGCTGGGAAAGATTGCAGGCAGGAGGAGGGGACGACAAAAGATGAGATGGTTGAATGGCATCACTGACTCAATGGACATGAGTTTGAGTAAATTCTGGGAGTTGGTGACAGACAGGGAGACCTGGCATGCTGCAGTCCATGGGGTCACAAAGAGTCAGACATGACTGAGCGACTGAGCTGAACTGAACTGAATTACGATTGCTTATTTCTTTGATCCTTCTATACTGTGCTCCATTTCTTCCCTACTTTCTCATTTTGGTGTGTCTTCTTTGGGTATATGGGATAAAATGTTTCAAAGGTCATCTTTGTCCTTGAATACCTCAGATTCTGTGGGAATATGGACAGTTTATCTCTGAGGGTCTCACCAGAAAATGTCTTGAGTATTTAAAACAAAGGGACTTTAGTGACACAAAGAATAGTAATGGCAGACAATTGGGATCAAAGATTTTAGAAGAGCTATGAAGCCAAAGAGGGATCAATGAAGCCACCAAAGATTAGCAACAGCGAGAATCCCTTACCATCTCTTGGCAGAAGGGAGATGGAGAAGGAGGAGGTAAAGTTAGCTTGGAGAGATCAACTCTTGGAAGCAAGAACCTCAAGTGGGGCTATTCAGTGTGAGCAGGGTTCATAGAAGGATGCTGTGCTGGAGACACTGTCCAAGGCAGAGAAGACAGATTCTCCCTTTGTCTGCTTTTCTACCTCCTGTCCCTGCCTCCCACTGAACAAGCCCAATAAGGATTCTATTGTGAATATTGCTTACCTACTATGATAGCTCTGGGCCTATTTTCCCTCTGATCCAGTTTTCAACCCTCTTTTTCTCTGTCCTGAGTCTCAGGAACTGACAGAACCCTGGAAAAACAGGCTGCAGGAGTCAGCCCCTGAGATTCAGTACCGAGAAGTTGAGAGCTGAGCCCTGGATGGGAGGGCCGAGTGTCAGGGTCATCAGAGCAGGTAATCAGTACCCACATTAGAGTCTGGACTGGGGTGTTCTTTCTCTAATTCTCCATCCTGCTATTTCCTGCCTGCTTTTAGAATCCAATTCAGCATTGCTCTTCCAGAAAGCTTTCTTTTGATCCTGCTAGTCAGAAGTCTGTCTCTTTTGTGTTCCCATAATATGTTCCCTGGCATACTTTTATTAGGGCATGGATTGTACTAAATTATAATTGACAGTGTACTGCTTTGTCTTTCTCCATTAGTCCCAAGTCTTCTTGGTGGCAGGGACAATTTCTTATCCATCTTTTAATCCTCATTCCCAAGCATACCTCTTCAGTTGGAGGTCAATAAACAAAAGAAGAAATCCCTAAATCTTGTGAACAGAGATGTGTAAGACATTAACAGATATCTTCACTTGCTAGTCACTTGCTTAAAAAATACAAAAATTGCGCAAATGAAAAATGGTCTGATTAGCTTTTGTCCTTGGTTTTATTTTTGAGCCATATCTAAGCTCCATAGGTTTTGAGCTAGATGTACTTTATCATTCCTTTAGGATGCTAAATGTGTCTTTGGCAGATAGAAACTGTTGACAGATTGCTGGAAAGGCAACCCGAGATGACAGAAGTGTGAAATAAATGGACTTGGGAGCTGCGAATGGATCTTCTGAATGCTCCTTTCTCTTACACCAATGGCTATTTGCCAGAATAATATGTCAGTTTGTCTTTTTTTTCTTTTCTCCATTCCACTACAAACAGAGAATTGCTATTATAGACAGGACAACAGAAAATAGTTTTTATTTAATTATTGGAATGAGAGAGTGCATGATCTTCGTTTCTCTCTCATTGATTCTTTTCGTTTCCAACAATTATTCCCATTCTCTACTGAGTTTGATTTGATGACTTTTTTGTAGGTCAAATGACACCCTCTCTGGCCAAAGTATCTTGGCTCCTGTCTTCCACTTGGGTGCATGGGAAATGAGTTGACATAATTTATCATAAAAATTCCTTTCAAGCCTGTGTAGAATTTGTCTATTCACAAAGTAAGTAGCGATTTATGTCATGAATGTATGTTGTTTAAATTTAATTTTAAAATTGGGGGAGCATTCAAAGATATAAAGTTTTTAAGGTCAGAAAAATTTAAATTTCATTTCAATATATTTGATGAAACATATAAATGTATTTCATTATATTTCAGATTTCAAATATATTTTCATTCATTCTTATCTACCTATCACCTAGTTTTCCTCTCCCAAATAAATTACTATTACTCACTCTTTATGTACTTTGATACAGTTATTTCATGCTTATAAGAGAAAAGTATTCACTCCCTCCCTACCCCCAACACACACACACACACAACACTTGGTACAAATGGAGTATATTTGAACTTGCTGTTTTGAATTTTCCTCTTACTTTTTTTGCTCAGTGCTACATATCCCATAAATCTGATCATAGCAAAGAAGTTCCTTTTTTACCCAAGTTTCCTAAATAGGCCCTTTGGTGCTTGGAAGTTACATTTCTATTGGATACTGGAGATATATATATATATATTTCATTTAAAAAATCTGCAACACTGAAGAGACAACACCTTAAACTTCCCCAGTTGAATATTTAGTCTAACTTTGTAATCTGCTAGGGATGTTAGAGTGAAAAGGACTGATGAGAACACAAGAGAGTTGAGATTTTGGGGGAGAAAGATTGTTGTGACTAGGAAGAGAGGTACTGAGAGGAAACTTTTCCTGCTTCTTTGATTTGTATAGTGTCTTTCCAAAATGTAAACAACTTAGAGGAGACTAAGTCATAAAAGGCAGAGGGCCAAGGAGAGCCATACTTGAACAATATGGTAGTACCAAAGTGATTTTCAGACAAATATAATCCAACTCTGGGATATAAGGGTTGTCTTTCTCAAAGCTGTTAAGACTAACTAGGAAAATATATTAATAGAGATGACTTTAAGGAATTTATTTAAAGGATCACAGATGTGCTCAACTGCACAACTATAAAGATGCTTGTTCATCACAGCATTTTGATGAAATTGTAAAAAAAATTGTAAATGGCATCAATGTTTAACAATGAGAAATTGGTTGTAAAAATGATGAAGATGAATGATCTTGTCATTATTCTTCAAAAATTGAAGACTATTTTTAATGACATGGAAAGTGTTTGAAATATAATATTAAGTAGAAAAAACTGAGCAAATATAATGTTATTTAATTTTGGTAAAATACATTCACTATTAATATATTTATGATAATATTTATTTAGAAAAAATCAAATATTTCTGTAAAATAAGTCTAGGTGGTAGGATAATGGGTGATTTTAACTTCATTTTTTGCTTGGCTATAGTTTCTAGCTTTTCTACAGTAAATGTACTCATTTTTCAACAATAATTTTGAAAAATGTAAGAACAATTACCTGAGATATATGTCAAATGGTTTGTATTGTTAGTTTCGGTCCTAATTCTACTTCCATTTTGCTATATGTCCTGCTTAAAATTGTTTATGGAGGCATAATGTGACATATGGGCTTCATTGATGGCTCAGTGCTAAAGAATCCACTTGCCAATGTGGGAGATGTGGGTTCAATCCCTGATCTGGGAAGATCACTTGGAGAAGGAAATGGCAACCCATTCCAGTATTCTTGACTGGAGAATCCCATGGACAGAGGAGCCTGGTGGGCTATAGTACATAGGGTGGAAAAGAGTTGGACATGACTTAGTGACTGAACAGCAACAACAACCAACAATGTGAAATATGTATGATGATGCAAATAATAGACCATTCAGGTATGACCTAAATTAAACCTCTTATGATTACACAGTGGAAGTGACAAGCAGATTCAATGGATTAGATCTGATAGACAGAGAGCCTGAAGAACTAAGGACAGAGATTCATGACATTGTACAGGAGGTGGTGATCAAAACCATCCCCAAGAAAAAGAAATGCAAAAAGGTAAAATGGTTGTCTGAGGAGGCCTTACAAATAGCTGAGAAAAGAAGAGAAGTGAAAGGCCAAGAAAATGAAAGATATATCCATCTGAATGCAGAGTTCCAAAGAATAGCAAGCAGAGATAAAAAAAAGTCTTCCTCAGTGATCAGTGCAAAGAAATAGAGGAAAACAATAGAATGGGAAAGACTAGAGATCTCTTCAAGAAAATTAGAGGTACCAAAGGAATATTTCATAAAAATATGGTCACAATAAAGAACAGAAAATTTTATGGGACTAGCAGAAGCAGAAGAGATTAAGAAGAGGAAGCAAGAATACACAGAAAACTATAAAAAAAAGATCTTAAAGGCAGAGATAACCACGATGGTGTGATCACTCACCTGGAGCCAGACATCCTGGAATGTGAAGTCAAGTGGGCTTTAGGAAAGCATCACTATAAACAAAGCTAGTGGAGGTGATGGAATTCGAGCTGAGCTAATTCAGATCCTAAAAGATGATGCTGTGAAAGTGTTGCACTTAATATGCTAGCAAATTTGGAAAACTCAACAGTGGCCACAGGACTGGAAAAGGTTGGTTTTCATTCCAATCCCAAAGAAAGGCAACACCAAAGAATGTTCAAACTACTGCACAATTGCACTCATCCTACACCCTGGCAAAGTAATGTTCAAAATTCTTGAAGCCAGGCTTCAACAGTACAAGAACCGAGAACTTCCAGATGTTCAAGCTGGATTTAGAAAAAGCAGAGGAACCAGAGGTCAAATTACCAATATCTGTTGGATCATAGAAAAAACAAGAGAATTCCAGAAAAACATCTACTTCGGCTTTAATGACTACACCAAAACCTTTGACTGTGTGGATTAAAGCAAACTGTGGAACATTTTTAAGCAACGTGAAAAGACAGCCTTCAGAATGGGAGAAAATAATAGCAAATGAAGCAACTGACAAACAACTAATCTCAAAAATATGCAAGCAACTCCTGCAGCTCAATTCCAGGAAAATAAACGACTCAATCAAAAAATGGGCCAAAGAACTAAATAGACACTTCTCCAAAGAAGACATACAGATGGCTAACACACACATGGAAAGATGCTCAACATCACTTATTATCAGAGAAATGCAAATCAAAACCACAATGAGGTACCATTTCATGCCAGTCAGAATGGCTGCTATGCAGAAGTCTACAAGCAATAAATGCTGGAGAGGGTGTGGAGAAAAGGGAACCCTCTTACACTGTTGGTGGGAATGCAAACGAGTACAGCCACTATGGAGAACAGTGTGGAGATTCCTTAAAAAACTGGAAATAGAACTGCCTTATGACTCAGCAATCCCACTGCTGGGCATACACACTGAGGAAACCAGAATTGAAAGAGACATGTGTACCCCAATGTTCATCACAGCACTGTTTATAATAGTCAGGACATGGAACAACCTAGATGTCCATCAAATTTGATGTATGGCAAAACCAATACAATATTGTAAAGTAATTAGCCTCTAATTAAAATAAATATGTTTATATTAAAAAAGAGAAACTAACAGAAATAAAAAAATAATAAATTAAAAAAAAAATAAAGAGTTGGGAATACCAGACCAACTTGCCTGCCTCCTGAGAAATCTGTGTGCAGTTCACAAAGCAACAGTTAGAACTGGACATGGAACAATGGACTTGTTGAAGATTGGGAAAGGAGTACATCAAGGCTGTATATTGTCATCCTGCTTATTTAACTTATATGCAGAGTACATCATGTGAAATGCTGGGCTGGAGGAAGTACAAGATGGAATCAAGTGACCTCAGATATGCAGATGATACTACCCTTATCACAGAAAGTGAAGAGGAACTAAAGAGCCTCTTGATGAAAGTGAAAGACGAGAATGAAAAACTTTCTTAAAAATCAACATTCAGAAAACTAAGATCATGGCATCTGGTCCCAACACTTCATGGCAAATAGATGGGGAAACAATGGAAACTGGCAGACTTTATTTTTTGGGGCTCCAAAATCACTGCAGGTGGTGACTGCAGCCATGAAATGAAAAGACACTTGCTCCTTGGAAGAAAAGCTATGACCAACCTAGACAGAATATTAAAAAGCAGAAACATTACTTTGCTGACAAAAGTGTAGTCGCTCAGTCGTGTCTGAGTCTTTGTGATCCCATGGACTGTAGCCTACCAGACTCCTCTGTCCATGGGATTTTCCAGGCAAGAATACTGGAGTGGGTTGCCATTTCCTTCTCCAGGGGATCTTCCCGACACAGGGATTGAACCTGGGTCTCCAGCATTGTAGACAGACGCTTTACCGTCTGAGCCACCAGAATCAACATTGCTGACAAAGGTCAATACTAAATACTACCTTCCAGCTTCACAGCCTGCATCACACATATAATTTGATTGAAATGTAAAGAGTTATTTCCTAGATCTTAATATTTGCATTACTATATATATATGTATATATAATTATATATATACTTTTTAATGTTTTTGTTTTCCCCGAGTTACCTTTAAAGAGGCAACTTCAAAGATTCATTGCTCTGTTACTTTGGTTGCTACTCATTAGTCTGATTGATGTGTGTCTAGGAAAGTGTTATTTTCTTAAAGGTTATGCTTTCTTAAAGCTGTCACATTACCATTGTTTACTAAGAAGGAAATATCAATCTGAATTTATAAAATCTATGGTTCTATCTACTAACAATCTGAGTACTCAAGAGTCTTCTGCAGTACTAGTTTGAAAGCATCTAGTCAAAGCTATGGTTTTTCTAGTAGTCATGTATGGATATGAGCATTGGACCAGAAAGAAAGCTGAGTGCTGAAGAATTGATGCTTTTGAACTATGGTGCTGGAGAAGACTCTTGACAGTAAAGACATCAAACCAGTCAATCCTAAAGGAAGTCAGTCCTGAATATCCATTGGTAGGACTGATGCTGAAGCTGAAGCTCCAATACTTTGGCTACCTGATGCAAAGAACTGACTCACTGGAAAAGACCCTGATGCTGGGAAAGATTGAAGGTAGCAGGAGAAGCAGACAACAGAGGATGAGATGGTTGGATGACATCAGTGACTCAATGGATATGAGTTTGAGAAAGCTCCGGGAGTTGGTGATGGACAGGGAAGCCTGGTGTGCTGCAGTCCATTGGGTCATAAAGAGTTGGACACGACTGAGCAGCTGAATGGACTGGCTGGTGCAAATAATCGGTCTTGTAGGTGCTTGTGAAGCAACAATGAAGTTCAATCTTCCTTCGCTCTTGAACTTCTTGTCTGAAAATTCTATTCAACACCAATTCCCCTTCCCCACTTTTTACTTGGAAAATATTATTTGCCTCACAGAGAGTAAATGATATTTAAGATTGTGTTCCATATGTGTTATACAATAGAGAGTCACACAAGGCTCACTGATATTTGTAAATCACATAAGAGATCAGCCAGCTTGATTCCATTCCCACTTTATTTCTTAGATATGGAGTTCTTCTATCCCAGCTTGGATGGTAATGTGCATGTGTTCGTGCTCAATTGTGTCAGGCTGTTTGGGACTCCATGGACTGTAGCCCACTGGCTCCTTTTGTCCATTGGATTTCCCAGAAAAGAATACTGGAATGGGTTTCCACTTCCTTCTCTAAGAGATTTTCCCAATCCAGTGATCAAATCCAAGTTTCATGCATGTCTCCTGCATTTCAGGCAGATTCTTTACCACTGAGTCATTGAGGAAGCCTTTGCATAGTGGTATATATGTGTTGCTTTTGAGAGATATTTTTGAAACAGGCTACTTTTTACTGTTCCAGGGTATGATTGTAGGGGGGAGTTTCAGTGCTCCCAAGTTTATGTTTGATTCTGTTGATCCACAGACCAAGGAGGGCAGTTCTGTTTTCCTTTGTAACCATCAGATATTTGAGAGCTTACATGATAGAGGTGATGGTCCTGCAAACACAATCCTTCAATTTAGGTTCCACAAAACACTGTTAATGGAGGAGGAAGAAAAATTATTTTCTCTGCCACACAGACAAACTAAATACAAATGCATAAACCTTTCAATAAAGCAAAATTCTTATTCAACAAAACAGAAATAAAAGCAGAAACAAAAAAATATGCAAATCAGTTTCATGAGAAGTGAGTTTCCACTCAGTGCAACAAATGTTTCTGAAAAATTTCCAGTTACTTATTGTCACTATGATGCATAAAACAAAAAATAACCAAACTTTAGTACTGTGCAATACTGAACATTTATTTTCCTCTTGACTCTATGGGACTGCTGGGTGACTTTTGTCTAGCTGTGCCCATGCATCTTTAGTCAACTGGCAGTTCAGTTCTGCTCCATGTGGCCTCTTACCCTACAGCAGGATAATCTGGGCCTATTTTTATGGTTGAAGCAAGGATCCAGATAATAGAAGTGTGCAATTTCTCTAGAGGCCTAGGCTTGGAATCCATGAAATGTCATTTTTTGCATAATCTATTGGCTACCTGCCTCTTGAGAAACCTGTATGCAGGTCAGGAAGCAACAGAACTGGACGTGGAACAACAGACTGGTTCCAAATAGGAAAAGGAGTCTGTCAAGGCTGTATATTGTCACCCTGCTTATTTAACTTATATGCAGAGTACATCATGAGAAATGCTGGGCTGGAAGAAGCACAATCTGGAATCAAGATTGCTAGAAGAACTATCAATCACCTCAGATATGCAGATGACACCACCCTTATGGCAGAAAGTGAAGAGGAACTAAAAAGCCTCTTGATGAAAGTGAAAGAGGAGAGTGAAAAAGTTGGCTTAAAGCTCAACATTCAGAAAACTAACATCATGGCATCCAGTCCCATCACTTCATGGGAAATAGATGGGGAAACAGCGGAAATAGTGGCTGACTTTATTTTTCTGGGCTCCAAAATTACTGCAGATGGTGATTGCAGCCATGAAATTAAAAGACGCTTACTCCTTGGAAGGAAAGTTATGACCAACCTAGACAGCATATTGAAAAGCAGAGATATTACTTTGCCAACAAAAGTCCATCTAGTCAAGGCTATGGTTTTTCCAGTAGTCATATATGGATGTGAGAGTTGGAGTATAAAGAAAGCTGAGCATCGAAGAATTGATGCTTTTGAACTGTGGTGTTGGAGAAGACTCTTGAGAGTCTCTTGGACTGCAAGGAGAGCCAACCAGCCTATCCTAAAGGAGATCAGTCCTGAGTATTCATTGGTAGGACTGATGTTGAAGCTGGAGCTCCGATACTTTGGCCACCTGATGCAAAGAGCTGACTCACTGGAGAAGACCCTGATGCTGGGAAAGATTGAGGGCAGGAAGTCCCATCACTTCATGGGAAATAGATGGGGAAACAGCGGAAATAGTGGCTGACTTTATTTTTCTGGGCTCCAAAATTACTGCAGATGGTGATTGCAGCCATGAAATTAAAAGACGCTTACTCCTTGGAAGGAAAGTTATGACCAACCTAGACAGCATATTGAAAAGCAGAGATATTACTTTGCCAACAAAAGTCCATCTAGTCAAGGCTATGGTTTTTCCAGTAGTCATATATGGATGTGAGAGTTGGAGTATAAAGAAAGCTGAGCATCGAAGAATTGATGCTTTTGAACTGTGGTGTTGGAGAAGACTCTTGAGAGTCTCTTGGACTGCAAGGAGAGCCAACCAGCCTATCCTAAAGGAGATCAGTCCTGAGTATTCATTGGTAGGACTGATGTTGAAGCTGGAGCTCCGATACTTTGGCCACCTGATGCAAAGAGCTGACTCACTGGAGAAGACCCTGATGCTGGGAAAGATTGAGGGCAGGAGGAGAAGGGGATGACAGAGGATGAGATGGCTGGATGGCATCACCGACTCAATGGACATGGGTTTGGGTGGACTCTGGGAGTTGGTGATGGACAGGGAGGCCTGGCATGCTGCAGTTCATGGGGTCACAAAGAGTCAGACACAACTGAGCAACTGAACTGAACTGAACTGAGTTGGCTACAGCAAATCACGAAGAAAGTTCAGATTCAAGGGGTGGTCAAATAGACTCTGCCTTTTGATGGGAATTTGTGTGAAGATGTATTGGAAAGGGCATGGATCAGGGAGGGGTAGAAAATCGATGCCCATTTTAAACAATCAATATGCACAGAGATTTGGAACAATAAAGGTTGCCACCTGGTGATAGCACTGATGAATCCAGGCTCTTCTAAATAGATTGGCTACTTGGTTATTAGATTTCTATAGTTTCCCCATCATGTTTCAGGAAGGTGAAGTCTGGATCAATGAATTGTATTTGAGATGTATATTTGTAATTCCAACAAAGAAAAAGTAAGAGGAGGCAATGCTCTATTTTCCCAAACAGAACTCTGTGCTTGGTTAAAAGCTGTGATTATGTGTGAAGTTAGAATGGTTGCAGCTCTCTCTCTCTCTTTGTCTAACTTTGAGAAATCTGTATAGTCATAGAATGAAATCACAGGAAAGGATGTGAGATTCCAAATATCCCAGTTTCATCAATGAAGACACTACACTAGGACCATGAGATATAAGTGACGATATCCATAGCTTTATTTTTCAAAAGTATGACATCCAAAGGCAGAAAATAAAAGCTCCTAAAAATACAGGAAAAAAGAGATTTAAAACAAGATTACTGTAATGTATTTATGGGTAAAATAAAACTATAAATGAGCAACAGCATAAAAGATTTGAACATTATAGTCAAAAACTCAATTGGTTTTGTAAGTTATCTCTAAGCTTTCATTGAATTCTACTTTACTATTTTTTGATATTAATCTTATCTCCTTCCTTTTTCTTTATATTTACTCTGTTTTTCTTTGTCCAGCTTCTTTAATAGAATTTTTACCTAATTAATTCCTAATCTTTTTTGTTTTCTTCAAATATGCATCTAAGGATATAAATTTTCTGCTTCACATTTTTAAAGCATGTTCCACAACTTTGTGCCATATATTGGATGATTTCTTCACATCTATCTTCTGATTCACTAAGTCTTGTTCAGCTATGTCTAGTTTACTGTATAACCATTTCACTTTCTAAGATTTTAGTTTTAAATTTTGGAATTTCTTTTTGGCCTTTAAAAATGATATCCTAAAAAAAATGACATAGTGGATAGTCTCAGCTAGTGTGTGTAATTCTTGAATTCAGGTTGGAAGCTGTAATTCTGGTTTGGCTTTGTTAGTTTTCTTATGAGAACTGCTTAATACAGTGAATAATGAAATCTAGAACTAGAATTAGCCTCAGTCAGAAGGATACCAGACTGAACCCTTGGATTTTATAGCCAGGACATGGAAGCAACCTAGATGTCCATCAGCAGACGAATGGATAAGAAAGCTTTGGCACATATACACAATGGAGTATTACTCAGCCATTAAAAAGAATACATTTGAATCAGTTCTAATGATGTGGATGAAACTGGACCCTATTATACAGAATGAAGTAAGCCAGAAAGTAAAACACCAATACAGTATACTAATGCATATATATGGAATTTAAAAGATGGTAACGATAACCCTGTATGTGAGACAGCAAAAGAGACACAGATGTATAGAACAGTCTCTTGGACTCTGTGGGAGAGGGCGAGAGTGGGATGATTAGGGAGAATGGCATTGAAACATGCATAATATCATATGAGAAACGAATTGCCAGTCTAGGTTCGGTGCAGGATACAGGATGCTTGGGGCTGGTGCACTGGGATGACCCAGAGGGATGGTATGAGGAGGGAGGTGGGAGGGGGGTTCAGGATGGGGAACACGTGTATACCTGTGGCGGATTCATGTTGATGTATGGCAAAACCAATACAATATTGTAAAGTAAAAAAAATTAATAAATAAAATAAATGATAAATGGTTAAAAAAAAATCTGTTTAGTTTTTTGTGCTGTAGTGCCAGTCTCTGTTGTGATTAACTGTGAAACTAGACCTAACAATTTAGAAGTCTCTTGCAGTCATTACCTTTTAAATGTTATAAGTTTTATTTTTTTAAAATAAAAAAACCTACAAAATGTTTTATATTCTCTTCTTATCATATGATGGTTTCTATTAAGTTAGACAACGTACATGTATCAGTTCAGTTCAGTCACTCAGTCGTGTCTGACTCTTTGCGACCCCATGAATCGCAGCACGCCAGGCCTCCCTGTCCATCACCAACTCCCAGAGTTCACTCAGACTCTCATCCATCGAGCAAGTGATGCCATCCAGCCATCTCATCCTCTGTCATCCCCTTCTCCTCCTGCCCCCAATCCCTCCCAGCAACAGAGTCTTTTCCAATGAGTCAACTCTTTGCATGAGGTGGCAAAAGTACTGGAGTTTCAGCTTCAGCATCATTCCTTCCAAAGAAATCCCAGGGCTGGTTTCCTTCAGAATGAACTGGTTGGATCTCCTTGCAGTCCAAGGGACTCTCAAGAGTCTTCAACACCACAGTTCAAAAGCATCAGTTCTTCGGTGCTCGGTCTTCTTCACAGTTCAACTCTCACATCCATACATGACCACAGGAAAAACCATACCCTTGACTAGATGGACCTTAGTCGGCAAAGTAATGTCTCTGCTTTTGAATATGCTATCTAGATTGGTCATAACTTTTCTTCCAAGGAGTAAGTGTCTTTTAATTTCATGGCTGCAGTCACCATCTGCAGTGATTTTGAAGCCCCCCAAAATAAAGTCTGACACTGTTTCCACTTTTTCCCCATCTATTTCCCATGAAGTGATGGGACCGGATGCCATGATGTTAGTTTTCTGAATGTTGAGCTTTAAGGCAATTTTTTCACTCTTCTCTTTCACTTTCATCAAGAGGCTTTTTAGTTCCTCTTCACTTTCTGCCATCAGGGTGGTGTCATCTGCATATCTGAGGTTATTGATATTTCTCCCAACAATCTTGATTCCAGCTTGTGCTTCCTCCAGTCCAGTGTTTCTCATGATGTACTCTGCATATAAGTTAAATAAGCAGGGTGACAATATACAGCCTTGACGGACTCCTTTTCCTATTTGGAACCAGTCTGTTGTTCCATGTCCAGTTCTAACTATTGCTTCCTGACCTGCATACAGATTTCTCAAGAGGCAGGTCAGGTGGTTTGGTATTCCCATTTCTTTCAGAATTTTCCACAGTTTATTGTGATCCACATAGTCAAAGGCTTTGGCATAATCAATAAAGCAGAAATAGATGTTTTTCTGGAACTCTTTTGCTTTTTCCGTGATCCAGCAGATGTTGGCAATTTGATCTCTGGTTCCTCTGCCTTTTCTAAAACCAGCTTGAACATCAGGAAGTTTACAGCCCCCTCTACTAGACTGCAAACTCTGACTTCTTGTTGTATATTCACATGATAGAAAGAGAGCTATTCTGGGCTCTCTTTTAGAAGGGCACAAATCCTGTTCACAAGGGCTTCGCTCTCATGACTAAATCAACTTCCAAAGGCACCTGCCTCTCAATATCATCACAGTGGGGGTTAAGGTATCAACATGTGAATTTTAGAGGAAGACAAAAATTCAGTCCATAACAGACATTGAGGAAACTGAGTCCATAAGAAAGTAATACTAAGGATGGCATGGACTTTAATTTGGGAAATAAGAAAATTGGAAAAATGAAGAGGGTGATAGACTGTAAGCAAATGATAAGATCAATGAGGTTGAGTAATGAATGGAACAGAAGTATTACACATGAGAAGATGGAAATATAGGAAGTATTATCATTCCAGAGTGTTGTTCTAGAGATCTCTGTTTGGAGGCAAAGCAAATATTGATGGTGACAAGTTCTATGAAGTCATAGATGTCATAATTAAAAGTCTCAGTGACTGAAGTAGAGAAAAACATTACTGGAATTGGGAAGGTCATGACACAGAGGTGCAGGGTAGAATGAATCACCTACATGGATGATGAAGCCCCTGAGAATAGTGAAATGACAGCAATGGATGGAAAGAGGGTGTGTGAGGTTCTGAAATCTGTAAGGAATGACTGGAATGGTGATTGGTGACTGATAATGAGAAAGGACTGTGGATGGAAAACTGCTGGCAGGGTCACTGAGTGTTCTGATGGAGGAGGGAAAGTGTTTAGAGGCCACAACCCAAGAAATAAGAAATGTCACAACAAGGTCAAATTGTAAAGAGGAGGAAGAGCAGATTAATAAAGACTAAAACCAATTTTAAATAAAATGAAAGCAAAAATGGAGTAGGAAGGATAAAAAGATGAAAAATAGATTCTTCTATAAAGCTTCTTCGCATGAGGCGGCCAAAGTACTGGAGTTTCAGCTTCAGCACGACTGAACTGAACTGAACTGATAAAAATTCTAAATTAAATAAACCAGTGGCAAAAATATTTAAGGAAAAAGATAAAATAGGACAAAAGTAGGGATGAGGAACCAAATATAGTCATGGTTATAGAGCAGGGTAAAAGAGTAATAAGAAAATATTATGTGTAACTCTTTGGAAATAATTTTTAAAAATCTAGTGGGTATGCATGGTGTCTTAGCAAAATATCTACTAAAACTGACAAGAAAGCAAGTAGAAAATTTGAATTGATTAGTTGCCATTTAAATTTGTGTAAGATCATGATATATCATTTAAAGAAAGGCAACAGATTCAGGAGGTTTTATAGCAGATTTATATACCTTTTAAAGAAGAGTAGATTTCTTAATTGTTTAAAACATTCCAATTATAGAAAAAAAGGAAAGTTCAAAGATTTATTTTATAAAGTTGCTATTGTTCAGTCACTAAGTCAAGTCTGACTCTTTGTAACCCCATGGACTGCAGCTTGCCAGCTTCCTTGTTCTGTACCATCTCCCAGAATTTGCTCAAACTGATGTCCATTGAGTTGATGAGGCCATCCAACTATCCCATCCTCTGTCCTATTTTAACCATTAATCCTATTTTAACCACCTCCATCCTTCCCTTCTCCTGCTGCCCTCAATCTTTCCCAGCGTCAGGGTCTTTTCCAATGAGCTGGCTCTTCGCATCAGTTGGCCAAGGTATTGTAACTTCAGCTTCAGCATCAGTCCTTCCAGTATATATTCAGGGTTGATTTCCTTTAGGATTGACTGATTTTATCTCCAGTCCAAAGTAATCTGAAGAGTCTTCTCCAGTGCTACAGTTTTAAAGCATCAATTCTTTGGTGCTTAGCCTACTTTATGATCCAGCTCTTAGATCTGTACATGACCACAGGGAAAACCAAAGCTTTGACTAGATGCTTTCAAACTATAGTCCTGGAGAAGACTCCTGAGTACTCAGGTTGCTAGTAGATGGAACCATAATTTTTAGAAATTCAGATTTAGATTTCCTTCTAAGTAAACAATGGTAATGTGACAGCTTTAAGAAAACATAACCTTTAAGAAAATAACACTTTCCTAGACACATACCAATTATATATATATATGTATATAATTATATATATGAAGTAATGCAAATGTTAAGATCTAGGAAATAGCTCTTTACATATCCACCAAATGATATGTGTGACACGAGTTGTGAAGCCCTAAGGTAGTATTTAGCAATTTAAGTGCAACATTATTATGGGTCACGTTGCTTATTTTTAAAAATTTTATTTAATCCCTCTTTGCTTGACTGAAGAGTAGGCCAACGACTCTATGCACCTGGTATAGTTTTCATGTCTAATTTTGTATTATCTCAAACCTTGCCTGATTAATATAATTTAAAAGAAGTGAGTTGTAGGAGACTGGGATATCAAACAATAATATTCAATGGAGATTGCATCTTTGAATGTCTGAAGTTTTGAAAGATAATGTATGGGGGAGGGGTTGGTTGCCACCAAGTTTAGTCCATAAATATCTGGTCAAGATTTGGGGAGAGCTGATTAAACTTGATGTTGCTGATCGAGTGTTTCTAACTGCAGAATTGCCAATTGAGTCACATGTTTCCCAACTGGTCTCTAGTGTATCCTTGCTTATTTACAGTCATGATTTTCTACCAGCTCTGTTATTCATCCAACCCCTTGTCCCCACCACCTTAATATGATTCCTAGTCTTCTGCCCTTCAAAGGCAGGTCATCTCAAAGGCAGGACACATGTCATCTCTTATATTCTCTTTGCCCAAATGGTGGCATGAAAAGTCACCTGGAACTTAATTCTTTTGGTTTCAAGGGAAACCACATTCTTGAAAAATAGCTGAATTAGTAATAGCAGTAGGAATAGTAAATGTTTAAAAGGCAGCTGTGAACAAGAAAATTAAAAGTTTTTTTCTATTTTATTCTCCACTGTGATCTTTACAATCTTTCCCCAATTTTCTACCTATAAAGCACAGTCAATATTCATTCATGGTCCCTATGTTCTGGAACAGGAGTTCCCAGCCCCTTTTTAGGAACTGGGCTGCAGAGCAGGAGGTGAGCGGTGAACCAGCAAGCTTCATGTGTATTTACAGCCACTCCCTCTCACTTTCATTACTGCCTGAGCACGTCAGATCAGTGGCAGCATTAGAGTCTTGGATGGTGACTACAGTTATGAAATTAAAAGATGCTTGCTTCTTGGAAGAAAAGCTATGACAAACCTAGACAGCATATTAAGAGACATCACTTTGCTGACAAAGGTCTGCATAGTCAAAGCTATGGTTTTTCCAGTAGTCATGTATGGATGTGAGAGCTGGATCATAAAGAAGGCTGAGTGCCCAAGAATTGATGCTTTCAAATAGTGGTGCTGGAGAAGACTCTTGGAGTCCCTTGGAGAGCAAGGAGATCAAACCAGTCAATCATAAAGTAAATCAGCCCTGAATATTCATTGGAAGGATTGATGCTAATGTACCCCAATGTTCATTGCAGCACTGTTTATAATAGCCAGGACATGGAAACCTAGATGTCCATCAGCAGATGAATGGATAAGAAAGCTGTGGTACATATACACAATGGAGTATTACTCAGCCATCAAAAAGAATTCATTTGAATCTGTTCTAATGAGATGGATGAAACTGGAACCTATTATACAGAGTGAAGTAAGCCAGAAAGAAAAACACCAATACAGTATACTGACACATATATATGAAATTTAGAAAGATGGCAATGATGACCCTGTATGTGAGACAGCAAAAGAGACACAGATGTATAGAATGGACTTTTGGACTCTGTGGGAGAGGGAGAGGGTGGGATGATTTGGGAGAATGGCATTGAAACATGTATACTATCATGTAAGAATGAAGCACCAGCCTATGTTTGATACAGGATACAGGATGCTTGGGGCTGGTACACGGGGAAGATCCAGAGAGAGGAAATGAGGTGGGATGTGGGAGGGGGATTCAAGATTGGGATCTCATATACACCCATGGTGGATTCATGTCAATGTATGGCAAAACCAATATGGTATTATAAAGTAAAATAAAGTAAAAATTAAAAAAAAAAAAGAAAAAAAATGCTGAATAATATTCAGTGTAGAGATGTTGTATGGCATATTTTTATTCATCCTAGTTGATGTTAACTTTTAATCTTTTGCTATGATAAGCAATGTATGTGAGAAGACATTTGTAGGATCAATTCCTTCCTAACAACAACAACAAAAAGCTGAAGCTCCAAAACTTTGGCTACCTGATGTGAAGAGCCAACTCACTGGAAAGACCCTGATGCTGGGAAAAATTGAGGGCAAGAGGAGAAGGGGTGACAGAGAATGAGATGGTTGGATGGCATCATCAACTCAATGGACATGAGTTTGAGCAAACTCTGGGAGATAGTGAAGGACAGGGAAACCTGGCATGCTTTGCAAAGAGTGGGATATGGCTGAATGACTTAACGGCAACAAGGAGCAAAAGTCCTACTGTGAAATGTACATGTGAGGGATCTAAGTTGTGTATTCCTTATGGGAATCTAATGCCTGATGATCTAAGGTGGAGATGAGGCAGTGATGTTAGGCCCAGGGAGTGGGTGCAAATACAGATTATCATTAGTATAGAGGTTTGACTTCACAGAGACCATAGTAATTCAACTGCTTGCAGACTTATATCAAAACCCTATCAGTGAGTGGCAAGTGACAAGCTGTATTTGGTAGCAGGATTTATAGTGGCAAGTGAGTTGATGTACTTCAGTTGTACAGCTGCATCTGGTGGTAGGCTTTAAGTCAGAATTCAACATTTATTTTAGTCTGCACATGGCCTGCCCATTATTTCATTTACCACTTTTGTCCATGCCTCTTTCCCATACTGTGCATTTATCTCAGTCAGTTTTTGCAAACCCATAAACCAACCCTAGCCAAAATGAGTAAAAAGCAAATGTCTCTAGAGAGCTTCTTTGAAAAGGAGGAAAGATCCAATGATGAGGCAGCAGAAGACTTTCAGACTGCCAACAAAAAGAAAGTTGCATTTAAAAGAAAATACCAAGAGTCCTTCTTAAATTATGGGTTCATTGCAACAGGTAATTCATATTCTCCAGGCCTACTTTTTATAATACTATCCAATGAAGCCATGAAACCTTCAAAATTGCTTCACCCCATGGAGACAAAACACCCTGGATTAAAAGACAAGCCATTAGAGTTTTTCAAAAGAAAAAAAAAAACAAAAAACCATGAACACAAAGAAGAGAAGCAATTATTGAAGGCCACCATTTCATCAAATGTGTCTGTGTGGAGAGAATCATTCTTGGTGGCTAACTATATTGCTAAAGCTAGGAAGCCCTTTATTATTGGTGAAGAGTTAATCCGGACTGCTGCTAAGGACATTTGTTGTGAACTTTTAGGAGAGGGTACACTTTCAAAGGTGGCAAGTATTCCTCTTTTGGCTAGCACTATAACTAGACAAGATTGCCGGGAGAAATATCAGTCACCTCAGATATGCAGATGACACCACCTTTATGGCAGAAAGTGAAAAGGAACTAAAAAGCCTCTTGATGAAAGTGGAAGTGGAGAGTGAAAAAGTTGGCTTAAAGCTTAACATTCAGAAACGAAGATCATGGTATCTGGTCCTATCATTTCATGGGAAATAGATGGGGAAACAGTGGAAACAATGTCTGACTTTATTTTTTGGGGCTCCAAAATCACTGCAGATGGTGAGTGCAGCCATGAAATTAAAAGACACTTACTCCTTGGAAGAAAAATTGTGACCAACCTAGATAGCATATTCAAAAGCAGAGACCTTACTTTGCCGACTAAGATCCGTCTGGTCAAGCCTATGGTTTTTCCTGTGGCCATGTATGGATGTGAGAGTTGGACTGTGAAGAAAACTGAGTGCCAAAGAATTGATGCTTTTGACCTGTGGTGTTGGAGAAGACTCTTGAGAGTCCCTTGGACTGCAAGGAAATCCAACCAGTCCATTCTGAAGGAGATCAGCCCTGGGATTTCTTTGGAAGGAATGATGCTAAAGCTGAAACTCCAGTACTTTGGCCACCTCATGCAAAGAGTTGACTCATTGGAAAAGACTCTGATGCTGGGAGGGATTGGGGGCAGGAGGAGAAGGGAACGACTGAGGATGAGATGGCTGGATGGCATCACTGACTGGATGGACACGAGTCTGAGTGAACTCCGGGAGTTGGTGATGGACAGGGAGGCCTGGTGTGCTGTGATTCATGAGGTCGCAAAGAGTCGGACACGACTGAGTGACTGAACTGAACTGATAACTAGACAAATTGATGAAATAGCAGAGGATATTGAGGCACAACTGTTAGAGAGGATTAATGAGTCACTGTAGTTTGCAATCCAGGTTGACAACTCTACTGATGTTGACAACAAAGCAACAATGCTTGTTTTTAGGGGATACATTTTCAGGAGGATGTGCATGAGGATATGTCATGCGCCTTTTTATTGTCAACCAACACTACAAATGCAGAGCTATTTTAGTCTGAATGAACACATATCAGGGAAACTGAATTGATCATTTTGTGTTGGTATATCCATGGACAGAGCGGCTGCCAGGACTGGATTGCCTTCTGGTTTCACCACTTGGATCAAAGAGGTCACTTCTTAACGTGGATCTGTGCTTCTGAATTTGATTCTATGCACTGTGTTATCCATACAGAAATGCTGGCTAACTGAAAACTGTCACCTGAATTTGACAGAGTTTTGCAGGATATGATTAAAATGATCAACCACATTTAAGAACATGCCCTTAACTCATGTCTGTTTGTGCAGTTCTGTGAGGAAATATATGTAGAACAAGCACATCTTCTCTTATACAGAGAAGTAAGATAGCTTTCTAAAGGTAGATAACTGGCCAGAGTTCTTGAGTTACAAGGGCTACTCCAGAGATTTCTTTTAGGAAAACAGTCACCACTGGCAGACATTTCAGTAACAGAACGAGTCACAAATTTGCTTTCTTGGGTGGCATAGTCAACCTGCTTAATGAACTTAATTTGTCACTTCATGGCAGAATGATACCTCTGTTCAAATCAGAATATAAAGTGTCTGCATTCAAAGCCAAATTGGAATTATGAGGGCAACAAGTGAACATTGGGAGTTTTGGTATGTTTTAAACATTAGCAGAGATTTTGAAAGAGACTGAGTGAAGGCCTTCTTTCTCCCAGCTGGTTCATGATCACCTGTCTCAGCTTTCAAAAGAGTTTGAGCGTTAATTCCCAATCACAAAAGATATCCAAACTGGCAAGGAATGGATCTTTGACCCATTTGTGAATAAACCAGGTGAATAAACTTTATCTGTGCTAGGAGAGGATCAACTGCTTGAGATCGCAAATGATGGTGGCCTTGAAAGTATGTTTGAGACAACTTCAAATGTAAATACATTCTGGATTCAAGCGGAATATGCTGAGATTGCCAAAAAAGCACTGAAAAGCTTGCTTCCATTTCCAACATCTTACCTCTGTGTAGCAGGGCTTTCTCTAGTGACAGCAACCAAAACAAGATTACAGAGTGGACTGGACACAAACAACACACTTCATGTGTCACTGTCTCCCATCACCCCCAGATGGGACTGTCTAGTTGCAGGAAAACAAGCTCCAGTATCCCACTGATTCTGCATTATGGTGAATTGTATAATTATTTTATTACATATCACAATATAATAGTAATAGAAATAAAGTGTACAATAAATGTAATGTGTTAGAATCATCCTGAAGTCACCCTCCCTCCCATTCTGTGGAAAATTTTCTTCCACAAAACCAGTCTTTTGTGCTAGAAATGTTGCGGACTGCTCTTCTAGAAGACTCTCTATGAACTCTGAATTAGCAAATACTGAATCATTACTCCAAGGAGAAACACAGGGTTATGTTCCTGTGACCTTCTTGTCATATTTTCATGAATCCACCCTTGCTTGGATTGCTTGCTTCTGTTTAAAGACACTTGTTTACTATACAGAGTTGACCCACTAACACTGAGCTCATGGCTGACAGCACTATAATGCAAGCTTAAATGAGATTTAATTGACATAAATATTTTCTTCAGAAGGCACATCACAGTTTTCTTGCAATTAGAAATGCAAGACAACACTTCAGCACTAAGCTTGGGGGGCCAACTTAAATGGAACTTTTCAACAGGAAGCATGAAAAATGTGAGAAAAGTGGCACACTAAGGAGACTGAGAAAATAACACTTGTTTACAGTCTTTGAACTGAAACAAGAAGGCTGATTTTTTTCCTGTCTTACCTGGGAGTATGTGGGTTGGATAAGCCAAATATTTTGCAATTCTTCACATGTCTGCACATGACTGTTAAAATGCTATGAGTATTGACTTGGAGGTTATAAATAAATTCTAGTAGGTGAGTGAATTCACAAATATGAAATGTGTGAATAATGATGACCAACTGTACTTTTATCATTGGTAAATCCCTGCTAAATATCTCTATATTCTTGGCTCTAAATTGTCACAGTTAATTTTTGGTTTATATACTGGTATTGGCACCCCTCTGTCCCACTCATCTATAAAACCAATGAGGCAGTTGGAACACTGATATCTTGGCATTAGGTTTTAAAGCATGTCTGTGACAAAGTCAGGACTAGGCCACACATCTCAAGATGTGTGATCTAGTGGCTATTCAGTCAAATCACATGATTTTAAAGGCTTCCACTCCAGCATGTGTGAGTTTCCTTTCAGAGGTGTGTCCTGAGCATGATTATCATTGTCTGGTACTCTGTTAGAAGAAAAGGGAAGCATCCCGAAAACCCCCATTCACCTTCTGACTTTAGTTCATGAATCCTTTGTGGATTAAACTGTAGATTGTGCCCATTAAAAATTCAAATGAACGTGATGTTGAGCAAAATCAAGCATATGAGACTTAATGAATGTATCATATGGATTAGCTCTGGAGTAGTAGGATTGAGGCTAGGTACAGCTGATTGAGAAGTGGCCCTTAGTAAGACAGGTAGGAGGTGGGAAACCCTCCAAGACACTGACACCCTAGAAGAGAACATGCCAGCTCCTACACAGTTGCCTTCCCTGGCTCACTGAGACGAAAGTGGAAGCCACTAGAAAAACTATTTTATCAAAGCTCAGGAATCCTGTCTTGTAGCTTAACATCTACTTTAAGAAATAGCCTCCACTGTGATGCCCTTTCCTGTTTGACAGCATTTGTGTTCGTGAGAGTTCTGTTTCATTTTTATGCTTTTTTCTTTCTGTGAGGATCTCCCTCCTTTATCCCACCTATGGGCTTCTTGCTTTGAGATGCAAACACTGTTTTATCTTGTTTGGATATTAGTAAACTCACTGCTTGAAATTTTTTTTCTGCTCTTGGGTAGAGACTAATTTCTTTCATGGAAGCAAATTTTAATAATTAGAATGTTATTATTTATCTTCATTTTCCCAAAAGCCAATCTCCCACTGAAATTATTCAAGAAATATGTGTCATATGCTTAAAACATGCTTCCTAAATTTCTCTAAAGGAAATATTGAACATTAACAGTAAAAGTGCAGTATTGTGTCCCAACAGCTATTGGCTTGCCCATAACAGTTCTAGTTTATGTCTATCGTCCCAACAAAATTATTCAAAACACCTCCTCTCACTGTGGATGACAAGTTATATGGTTATTTTATAGATAACACCAATATAAGAAATAAAAAAGGAAGTATTGATAAAGTTGGCATTTCCAAACTGCCCTAGACCATATTTACACATAAATATACAAGCAGCTAATGTAGCTCAATACGAGAAAAATGAACAACCCAATCAAAAAGTGAGGAAAAGACCTAGACAGACATTTTTCCAAAGAAGACATACAGATGGCTAATAAACACATGAAAAGATGCTCAGCACCACTCATTATTAGAGAAACGTAAATCAAAACCACAATGAGGTGTCATCTCATGCCAGTCAGAATGGCCATCATCAAAAAGTCTACAAACAAAAAATTCTGGAGAGGGAGTGGAGAAAAGGGAACTCTCTTACACTGCTGGTGGGAGTGTAAACTGATACAGTCACTATGGAGAACAGTGTGGTGATTCCTTAAAAACTGAGAATAGAACTGCCATATGACTCAGCAATCCACTGCTGGGCATACACACTGAGGAAACCAGAATTGAAAGAGACACATGTACCCTAATATTCATTGCAACACTGTTTACATTAGCTAGGACATGGAAGCAACCTAGATGTCCATCAGCAGATGAATGGATAAGGAAGTTGGGGTACATATACACAATGGAAAATTACTCAGCTATAAAAATGAATGCATTTGAGTCAGTTCTAATGAGGTGGGTGAACCTGGAGCCTATTATACATAGTGAAGTAAGTCAGAAAGAGAAAGACAAATACTGTATTTTAACACATATATATGGAATTTAGAAAGATGGTACCAAAGATCCTACATGAAGGGCAGAAAGGAGACACAGATTTAAAGAACAGACTGTTGGTCTCAGTGGGAAAATGCGAGGGTGGGATGATTTGAGACAATAGCATTGAAACATGTATGTTACCATATATAAAACAGATGACCAGTGCAAATTCAATTCATGAAGCAGGGCATCCAAAGCTGGTGCTCTGGGACAATCCGGAGGGATAGGGTGAGGAGGAAGGTGGAAGGGGGTTCAGGTTAGGGGGGACACATGTATAACTGTGGCTGATTCATGTTGATGAGTGGCAAAAACCATCACAATATTGTAAAGTAATTATCCTGAAATCAAAATAAATTAATTGATTTTACAAAATAAAAAAGGAAAAGAAATAATTGGCTGGAATCTATATCATCCTAAAATATAAAAATTGTATGTTTTTTTCCCTTAGAACTTTTGATTTTTAAGACTAGTTGTGTTATAAGACTAACAGACCTCCTTCTAATACTTGTTGACTTATTCTATGCTTTAAATATCTATTTTTAACTACAAAAGAAGCAGAGCTTTGTTGCAGAAACTTTAGAAAATGCAAACAAGCTAACAGGAGAAAATAAAAACCATCTATCATCTTTTCACTTGGATAATCACTTTATTTTGTATCTACCATATTCTTTTCCTCTAGAAATCATAGCTATATTGTATCACATAATATCTGTATTTTATAATTATAATAATAGAATTTTGGAGTCTATTGATTTTTAATTTGCTGTTTCACTAACAAAATATTTTGGTTGTTTTTCCATTGTTAAATATTTTCCTACAAGAGCAAGTAGAACAGAATGTTGAATAGTATTAATTATTTGAATTTGCCATAATTTATTAAAATCTTAGCCTTTTTGAGATCTTTCCCTAAAGAAGGTAAAACAATGAGGCAGGGGCTTAAGTTAAAGTTGCCTGGACTTTAGACAGACATAAAGAAGAGGTTACATGCTAGGACTGCACTAGGGGACAGTCCTGGATGGTTGCAGTGTTCAATATTCTGACGGCAAGAGGCCTAATGAAACGATCTCTTGAGATTCATTTCTCTCTCTCATTTGTTATTTCTGTGAAAATTGAATATATAGGAAGGAAACTGACACTTGATTATTTTTATTTAAGATTGACTCTATTATTGTGCTTAATAGCAGCAGTAGAACTTACTTTCTGCAGCCTTAATGATGCCATGCAATTAAATGCTTTTAATTAAATGCTTCTTTATTAGCCATAAAAATCTCAAATTGTGAAATTGTTAGAACTCACTAGTTGATAGTTTGCATAAATATGAAAATGAATTATTTTTGGTAGTGAAAATATTGTTTCATTTTCATAATTTTTGTTTGACTTCTAGTTATTTTAATAGTATTAATTTAATATTGTTTGTTGTTCAGTCATTTAAATCATGTCCTACTCCTTGTGACCCCATGGACTGCAGCATGCCAGGCTTCCCTGTCCTCTGTCTCCCAGAGTTTGCTCAAACTCATGTCCATTGAGTCAGTGACACCATCTGATCATCTCATCCTCTGCTGCTTGCTTCTCCTCCTGCCCTCAGTTTTCCCCAGGATCAGGGTCTTTTTCAATGAGTCGGCTCTTCTCATCAGGTGGCCAAAGTGCTGGAGCTTCAGCTTCAACATCAGTCCTTCCAATGAATATTCAGGACTGATTTTCTTTAGGGACTGACTGTTTTAATCTCTTTGCAGTCCAAGTGACTCTTAACAGTCTTCTCCAGCACAATTCAAAAGCATCAGCTCTTTGACACTCAGCCTTCTCCATGGTCCAACTCTCACATTCTTACATGGCTACTGGAAAAACCATAGCTTTGACTATATGGATCTTTGTCAGCAAAGTGACGAGTGCTTTTTGAATGTTGTTTAACTTTGTCATGGCTTTCCTTCCAAGGAGTAAGCACCTTTAAATTTCATGACTGCAGTCACTGTCCACAGTGATTTTGGAGCCAAAGAAAATAAAATCTCATTGTTTCCACTTTTCTCTCTTCTATTTGCCATGAAGTTATGGGACAAGGTGCTGTATTCTCATTAAGCCAGCTTTTTCACTCTCCTCTTTCACCCCCATCAAGAGGCTCTTTAGTTCCTCTTCACTTTCTGCCATTAAAATGTGCCATCTGCATATCTCAGGCTATTAATTTTTCTGCTGGCAATTTTGATTCCAGTGCCAGGTTGGTGAGTCATCCAATCTGGCATTTCACATGATGTACTCTGCACATAAGTTATATAAATAGTGTGACTATATACAGCCTTGTTATACTCCTTTTTCAAACTCTGAACCAGTCCATTGTTCAATGTCTGATTCTAACTGTTGCTTCTTGACCCACATACAGGTTTCTCAGTAGACAGACAAGGTGGTCTGGTATCTACATCTCTTAAAGAATTTTCTGCAGCTTGTTGTGATCCACACAGTTCAAGGCTTTGCAGTCAATGAAGCAGAAGTAGATGTTTTGGTGGAATTCCCTTGCTTTCTCTACAATCCAGTGGATGTTGGCAACTTAATCTCTGGTTCCTCTGCCTTTTCAAAACCTAGCTTCTACATCTGGAAGGTCTCGGTTCACTGTACTGCTGAAGCCTCACTTGAAGGATTTTGAGTGTTACCTTGCTAGTATATGAAATGAGTGCAATTTTATGGTAATTTGAACATCCTTTGGCATTGCCCTTCTTAGGAATTGGAATGAAAAATGACATTTTCCAGTCCTGTGGCCACTGCTGAGTTTTCTAAATTTGCTGGGATACCATGAGCAGCACTTGAATAGCATCATCATTCAGGATTTGAAATAGGTCAGCTGGAATTCCATCACCTCCCCTAGCTTTGTTTGTAGTGATGCTTCCTAGGGCCCAGTTGACTTCATAATCCAGGGTATCTGGTTCTAGGTGAGTGGCCACACCATCATGGTTATCTGGTTATATACCTTTTTTGTATAGTTCTATGTATTCTTGCCACCTCTTCTTAATCTCTTCTGCTTTTGTTTGACTTCTAATTATTTTAACAGTATTGATACAAAAACAATGAACTTTGAAATTCACTATAAGTAGAAGATAAAATGCCTTGTATTTTTAAATACAGCTCTGACAACTATCAACTTTCCATGGTATTTTTTTCATCTAGCCTCTTTTATGTTAAGAATATTTGATGCTAGCAGGGTTTTATTGAGGCACAATTTACACATAGAAAAATGCACAAATCTTAATGTATAGCTTGATGAATTTTGACGAATGGAGCTACCATTGCAATGAGAACATATCCATTAGCCCAGTTCCCTGGTGCTCTTTCTTAGTTAATTTTTGCCCTATTCCCCGCCTCCAGCCTCCTCCTTCCCCAAACAGGTAACCATTATTCTGAACTATCACTATGGATAAATTCTGGCTGTTTTTAAACTTCATATCAACAGAATCATATATGTACATATATATAGTGTGTACATTTTTCTGTGTTGTTTCTTTTGGTTAGCATACATATTGTTTTCTGTTTGTTTGTTTATTTCTCCTCCCCTTGTTTTTAGATTCATCCATATTGCTGGGTATAAATCATGTTCATTTTTATCGCTGAGTAGTATTTTGTTGTCAGGATATATCAAAGTTTGTTTGTCCATTCTTTGAGCTTTCAGTACTCAAAATTTTTTGAGTTTTCAGTATGGGGCTATTATGAATAAGCTGCTCTGAATAATCTTGTGCAACCTATTTTGTGGACTTGAGTTTCGTCTCTCCAGGGTGTCATTTCCTTTGTTGGAATTATTGTTTTCTTTTTTTAAATATAAATTTATTTATTTTAACTGGAGGTTAATTACTTTACAATATTGTATTGGTTTTGCCATACATCAACATTATTTTTTTCTTATTTGATTTCTTTCATTTGTACTTAAAGAGATTCTAGCAAGTAGTTGGAGAACAAATTTTTGACAAGTAGGCATTTACCAAGACAACTTACTTGAGCTACTTCTTATATCAGAAAACACTGTATTGAAATGATAGATTACTCTAATATTATTCTAAGGTCAAAATGTAGGATTTTGTGTCAGCAAATTACTTTTTGAGATTTATGAAGTGTCCACTGTGAGCGTCTTCTTAGCTGAACTGGCTTAAAGAGAATTATCAAACAATTCAAGCATTAAATATGAGTGGTACTAAAAAAAATCAGCCCTATTACATTAATTTCTTACTTGTTTTTCTTCTCAATGGTGGAACACAACATTTGAAAGTTTGAGTGAAATACTGTTACGTCACTAATGGGAACAATAGGTGCTCTTTTGAGGGCTTTCTTTCACCAGGAATTTGTTCTGGGTTTCATTTAGCTAAACTAAACCTAGATAGCATATTCAAAAGCAGAGACATTACTTTGTCGACTAAGGTCCATCTAGTCAAGGCTATGGTTTTTCCTGTGGTCATGTATGGATGTGAGAGTTGGACTGTGAAGAAGGCTGAGTGCTGAAGAATTGATGCTTTTGAACTGTGGTGTTGGAGAAGACTCTTGAGAGTCCCTTGAACTGTAAGGAGATCCAACCAGTCCATTCTGAAGATGAGTCTTGGGATTTCTTTGGAAGGAATGATGCTAAAGCTGAAACTCCAGTACTTTGACCACCTCATGCAAAGAGCTGACTCATTGGAAAAGACTCTGATGCTGGGAGGGATTGGGGCAGGAGGAGAAGGGGATGACAGAGGATGAGATGGCTGGATGGCATCACTGACTCGATGGACGTGAGTCTGAGTGAACTCCGGGAGTTGGTGATGGACAGGGAGGCCTGGCGTGCTGTGATTCATGGGATCGCAGAGTCGGACATGACTGAGTGGCTGAACTGAACTGAAACTGTCATTTCTACATTCTATAAGTTTTTGTAATAAAGATAAATAAATATGTTTCAAGGAAATGAAAAACCAAGTTATAGTGGGTCTGAGCTTTCTGTTTTGAAGTTTAATAGAAATTACACTCCATCTTTTTCCTATTTCTAGAGTTTACTGGATATGGAAACACAAGGCCACCACAGGAGAGTCAATAGTGATATTTCTAGTTACGCTTAATATTGCATGGTAATTTTTAATCAATTAGTGGTTAAAGTGTTTTTTTTTTTCCTTAAAATAGATTCCCAAAATTCATTAAAGAATGAGACATTCTATGTAAGTTCCCAGAGCTTCTATTTGTGGATCACTATTCAAAGCACCAATAAAATTTAATGTCAATTTATGTACAGAAATCTTTCTCAAGGTTTTCTTACCCTTGACTTTTTCTTTTAGCTTAGTGCACTTTCAAAAAACAGATATGTTAAATATTTGAAAGGTGGTCTTTATTTTGTTTTATTATTATTATTTTTAGTCGGGAGGTAACTGAGGTGGTCCTTAAAGGTAAATCATTGTCTATCAGAAGATAGGAAACTTAATTTCAAAATGGCTTTTGAATTCCACTCACATTTATGATAAATGGCAGATTCATGTTGATGTATGGCAAAACCAGTACAATATTGTAATTAGCCTTCAATTAAAATAAATAAATTTAAATAAAAAAAATTCCAGAAAGTAAGAGTAGAGGGATTCTCTCTCAACATAATAAAGGCCATATATGACAAACCCATAACAGACATCATTATCAATGATGAAAAACCTTTGGAAATGATGGAAAGCATTTCCTCTAAGGTCAGGAAAAAGCCAAGGATGCCCACTCTTGCCACTATTATGCAACATAGTTTTTTTAAGTCCTAGTCACAGAAATCAGAGAAGAAAAAGAAATAAAAGGAATCCAAATTGGCAAAGAAGTAAAACTGTCACTGTTTACAGATGAGGGGTGAAAAGAATACACAGAAGAACTGTACAAAAAGGATCTTAATGACCCAGATAATCAGGATGGTGTGATCACTCACCTAGAGCCAGACATCCTGGAATGTGAAGTCAAGTGTGCCTTAGCATCACTGCCAACAAAGTTAGTGGAGGTGATGAAACTCCAGCTGAGCTATTTCAGATCCTAAAATATGATGCTGTGAAAGTGCTGCACTCAATATATCACCAAATTTGGAAAACTCAGCAGTGGCCACAGGACTGGAAAAGGTCAGTTTTCATTCCAATCCCCAAAAAAGGCAATACCAAAGAATACTCAAACTACCACACAATTGCACTCATCTCACATGCTGGTAAAGTAATGCTCAAAATTCTCCAAGCCAGGCTTCAGCAATACGTGAACCGTGAACTTACAGATGTTCAAACTGGTTTTAGAAAAGGAAGAGAAACCAGAGATCAAATTGGCAACATCTGCTGGATCATGGAAAAAGCAAGAGAGTTCCAGAGAACATCTATTTCTGCTTTATTGACTATGCCAAAGCCTTTGACTGTGTGGATCACAATAAGCTGTGGAAAATTTTGAAAGAGATGGGAATACTAGACCACCTGACCTGCCTCTTGAAAACCTGTATGCAGGTCAGGAAGCAACAGTTAGACCTGGACCTGGAACAACAGACTGGTTCCAAATAGGAAATGGAGTATGTCAAGGCTATATATTGTCACCCTGCTTATTTAACTTCTATGCAGAGTACATCATGAGAAACGCTAGAGTGGAGGAAGCACAAGCAGGAATCAAGATTGCCAGGAGAAATATCAATAACCTCAGATATGCAGATAACACCACCCTTATGGCAGAAAGTGAAGAGGAGCTAAAAAGCCTCTTGATGAAAGTGAAAGAGGAGAGTGAAAAAGTTGGCTTAAAGCTCAACATTCAGAAAACGAAGATCATGGCATCTGGTCCCATCACTTCAAGAAAAGACTCTGATGCTGGGAGGGATTGGGGGCAGGAGGAGAAGGGGACGACAGAGGATGAGATGGCTGGATGGAATTATTAACTTGATGGACATGAGTTTGAGTGAATTCCGGGAGTTGGTGATGGCCAGGGAGGCCTGGTGTGCTGCAATTCATGGAGTTGCAAAGAGTCAGCCATGACTGAGTGACTGAACTGAACTGAACTGAACATCCCATTGTATAAATGTATCACAACTTCTTTATCCATTCATCTGTCAGTAGACATCTAGGTTGCTTCCATGTCCTTGCTAGTGTAAATACTGCTGCAACGAACATTGGGGTACAAATGTCTTTATTTATTTATTTATTTATTTTTTTTACTTTACAATATTGTGGAATCTCCATGCTGTTTTCCATAACGGCTGTGTCAGTTTACAGTCCAACCAACAGTGCAAGAGTGTTCCCTTTTTTCCACATCCTTTCCCACATTTATTGTTAGTAGATTTCTTAATGATGGCCATTCTGACAACTATGAGGTGATACCCAATTGTAGTTTTAATTTACACTTCTCTAATAATGAGCAATGTTGAGCATTTTTTCCTGTATTTATTGACCATCTTTGTCTTTTTAGAGAAATGTCTGTTTAGGAACATCCTTTCCCACATTTATTGTTAGTAGATTTCTTAATGATGGCCATTCTGACAACTATGAGGTGATACCCAATTGTAGTTTTAATTTACACTTCTCTAATAATGAGCAATGTTGAGCATTTTTTCCTGTATTTATTGACCATCTTTGTCTTTTTAGAGAAATGTCTGTTTAGGTTTTCTGGCCATTTTTTGACTTTTTTTTTTTTTCCTTATATTGAACTGCATAAGCTGCTTATATATTTTGGAGGTTAACCCTTTGTCAGTTTACAATTATTTTCTCCCATTCTGAAGGTTGTCTTTTCATATCCTTTATAGTTTCATTAAAGCTTTTAACTTTCCTTAGGTCTCATTTGTTTATTTTTGCTTTTACTTCCTTTCATCAAGGAGGTGGGTTAGAGAGAATCTTGCTGTGATTTATGTCAAAGAGTGTACTGCCTATGTTTTCATTTAAGACCTTTATAGTTTGGTGCCAGTACCACACTGCTTTGATGATTGTAGCTTTGTGATATAATTTGAAGTCAAGGAAGTTGATTCCTCTAGTTCCATTTTTCTTTCTAAATATTACTTTAACTATTTGGGGTCTTTTGTGCTTCCATACAAACTACGATGTTTTTCATTTTAGTTCTGTGGAAAATGTCATTGATAATTCGATAGGGATTGCATTGAATCCATACATTGCCTTGGGTAGAATAGTCATTTTTACAATATTGATTCATCCATTCCAAAAACGTGGTATATCTCTCCATCTGTTTGTATTGTCTTTGGTTTCTTTCCTTAGTGTCTTATAGTTTTCTGAGTGCAGATCATTTAGGGTTATCATTGTTTATTATCTCTTTCAGTTCAGTTCAGTCTTTCAGTGATGTCTGACTCTTTGTGACCCCATGAATCACAGCATGCCAGGTCTCCCTGTCCATCACCAACTCCCACAGCCCACTCAAACTCATGCCCACCGAGTTGGTAATTCCATCCAGCCATCTCATCCTCTGCGTCCCCTTCTCCTCCTGCCCCCAATCCTTCCCAGCATCAGAGTCTTTTCCAATGAATCAACTCTTTGCATGAGGTGGCCAAAGTACTGGAGTTTCAGCTTTAGCATCAGTCCTTCCAATGAACACCCATGACTGATCTCCTTTAGGATGGACTGGTTGGATCTCCTTGCAGTCCAAGGGACTCTCAAGAGTCTTCTCCAACACCACAGTTCAAAAGCATCAATTCTTTGGCACTCAGCTTTCTTGATAGTTCAACTCTCACATCTATACAAGACCACTGGAAAAACCATAGCCTTGACTAGACGGACATTAGTCAGCAAAGTAATTTCTCTGCTTTTCAATATTCTATCTAGGTTGGACATAACTTTCCTTCCAAGGAGTAAGCGTCTTCTAATTTCATGGCTACAATCACCATCTGTAGTGATTTTGGAGGCCTCCCCCCAAATAAAGTCTGACACTGTTTCCACTGTTTCCCGATCTATTTCCCATGAAGTGATGGGACCGGATGCCATGATCTTCTTTTTCTGAATGTTGAGCTTTAAGCCAACTTTTTCACTCTCCTTTTCACTTTCATCAAGAGGCTTTTTAGTTCCTCTTCACTTTCTTCCATAAGGGTGGTGTCATTTGCATATCTGAGGTGATTGATATTTCTCCTGGCAATCTTGATTCCAGCTTGTGCTNCCATGATCTTCTTTTTCTGAATGTTGAGCTTTAAGCCAACTTTTTCACTCTCCTTTTCACTTTCATCAAGAGGCTTTTTAGTTCCTCTTCACTTTCTTCCATAAGGGTGGTGTCATTTGCATATCTGAGGTGATTGATATTTCTCCTGGCAATCTTGATTCCAGCTTGTGCTTCTTCCAGCCCGGCTTTCTCATGGTGTATTCTGCATAGAAGTTAAATAAGCAGGGTGACAATATACAGCCTTGACGTACTCCATTTCCCATTTGGAACCAGTCTGTTGTTCCATGTCCAGTTCTAACTGTTTCTTCCTGACCTGCATATAGGTTTCTCAAGAGGCAGGTCAGGTTATCTGGTATTCCCTTCTCTTTCAGAATTTTCCACAGTTTATTGTGATCCACACAGTCAAAGGCTTTGGCATAGTCAATAAAGCAGAAATAGATGTTTTTCTGGAACTGTCTTGCTATTTTTGATGATCCAGCAGATGTTGGGAATTTGATCTCTG
Source organism: Cephalophus harveyi (assembly GCA_006410635.1). Lineage (NCBI taxonomy): Eukaryota > Metazoa > Chordata > Mammalia > Artiodactyla > Bovidae > Cephalophus > Cephalophus harveyi. The sequence goes on from SJYT01053935.1 coordinate 140,750, forward strand.
GTTTTTCTGCCGTTTCTAAAACCAGCTTGAAAATCTGGAAGTTTGCGGTTCACATATTGCTGAAGCCTGGCTTGGAGAATTTTGAGCATTACTTTACTAGCATGTGAAGTGAGTGCAATTGTGTGGTAGTTTGAGCATTCTTTGGCATTGCCTTTCTTTGGGATTTAGGTAGGTTTATTTCTAGGTATTTTATTCTTTCTTTTTTTTTTTTTTTTTGCAACGGTGCATGGGATTGTTTCCTTAATTTCCATTGATGCTACTCTCTTAATTTGTCCCACCCTCTCCTACTTTCTCTGTGTCCATGTGACCATCCTCTACATCTGTATCCCTATTCCTGCTCTGCAAGAAGATTTATCAGTACCAGTTTTAGATTTCCTATATATCCATTAACATTTCTTTTTCTCTTTCTGATTTACTTCACTCTATATAACAGGTTCTAGGTTCATCCATCTTATTTCAACTGACTCAAATTTGTTCCTTTTTAAAGTTGAGTAATTGAAAACAAGATCAGTTGCTTTTGGAGAATGCAAGATTGTAAATAAGTTATAGTAATTTTTCATTTTGGGGAGGATATTTTGCTGATGCAATGTTCACTGAACCTGTTAGGAGCATTTTAAAGCTCTGACATTAGGATAACTTCTGGTAAATTATCTCAAAATACAAATTTTTATGCATCTATAACTGATGATTCTGAAGGTGAAAGAAAGTGAAAGTGACCTAGCTCAGTCGTGTCCGACTCTTTGCGATCCCGTGGACTGTAGCCTACCAGGCTCTTCCTTCCATGGGATTCTCCAAGCAAGAATACTGGAGTGGGTTGCCATTTCCTTCTCCAGAGGATCTTCCCAACTCAGGGATCGAACCCGGGTCTCCTGCATTGCAGGCAGACGCTTTAACCTCTGAGCCGGCAGGGATTCTGAAGGTACATTTTTCTAAACAGATTTAAATCCTTGTGCAGATCAGTTTTGTGTAACTCTAAATTTAGCTTTAAATGTAATTACATTTTAATGTAAATATGTACACATATTATGCATCAATAAGCATATTAATGTTTACTCTGTTAATTCCTGGAGGTGTGGAGGCTGATCAAGAAACTGAAAGTGATTTTGTAATTTGTTCATAATGCAAGATACCTTCTTAAGCACACCATCCTTGTATATAAAATTTTAAGAAAAAAAAATTTATGGTTAAAAATTTGTTGCCTGAGGCTTCATATGAAAATTGTGGGATTTTTCCACTAAGTGTGACAATCTTTATGTTTAATTTTAATTTATAAACATGTGTATTTGTTTTAAAAGAGTGCTACAATTTTCAGCACCTGCTGCATCCTACATGTGTGGGCAGTCCAGACTATTTCATCTGCTCACACACACATTCCAATGTTCCATGAAATTTCACTTACAAAACAGAAGTTCAAAACCCCCCCGCAAATTTCATTAGGGTGATAGCAGAGCATTAAACTAAGTTCAGTGCCCTTCTGCTGGTGGGACCCTGTGTGACTAGGTTTTTAAAGCCAGCCCTCAGGGAGGCTTCAGGTACACTCCATTTGCCATCTTGATTTTCTTGAGGAAAGTCATGCTTGCACTGTGTTTGCATCTGGATTGACTGATCATAGTCTGCATTTTACAACTGGACATAGGCCAGGGCCAATGGCAGGACATATATACACTACTATATAAAAAGTAGATAACCACTGAGAACCTACTGTATAGGACAGGGAACTCTAGTCAATGGTTTGTGGTGACCTAGATGGGAATGAAATCCAAAAGGAGGATTAATATTGCTGTATAGCAGAAAATCACAGAATATTGTAAAGCAACTTTACCACAATAAAATTTTTAATAAAGGGGGGCGGGGTAGAGGGAGTAAGGGCTTCCCAGTGGCTCACTGGAAAAGGATCTGCCTGCAATCCTGGAGACTTGCAGGACTTGCAGGAGGGAATAATCTGGTACAGTGCTGCCTTGATTCCATGGCTAGGGCCAAAGAAATTTTTAAATCTCTTCTTGAGAGTCAGAAATATCCTTATGTAACTGCCTTTCTAACTTGGAATGTGACGTTTATATCATTCAGGAGTGATGAATGCGTGTAAATTAAGCTCCCCTTTGTTTCTAATTATCTGATTTTAAAAAATATAAATCATCTTCAATTTCTCAATTTTACCTCTTAAGTCAATTTCTGTATGATCTGTGTCACTTCTTGGTAACTTTTCTCATTTTCTGTATCTTGTGTTCAGGCTTCAGGAGGCTACATCTTATATGAATGTATCAACAAGCTCATAACAATGGTTGAAATTGTTAAGGTCAGAGATTCAGGTCTAGATACTTACCTAAAAACTTACCCACACTTACCTAGTACAGTTTGTCCTCATTGGAAGAGAAGTTTTATAGCATTTCTTCTTACTGGGTAACAAACAATGATGAGAACATCTTGTTAGATATTTTCTTAACATTATAGATTTTTTAAGTGATGATAGACTATAAGGGTATGCAATCTATATTATTTAATTTTCATTACTCAGTATTATGTGCTGCAGTGCCATATAACATGTACTAGTTATAAAATACAGCCACATAATATCTGTATTATAACTGGAGGACTAAATATCAACAAATTAGCAAATTACCCAGATGTCCTTTATACATTCTCATAGATCTTTATCTGAGTATCTAATTATGCCTTTTGTTTGATTTGTTTGATTTGAGATGTAGAAATATTTGGTTTCTGCCAAACCAAAGAGATTCAAACTTACTTGAGATATGCAAAGACCTTTTTGTGATTAAGGCAGAACCCCCTTCTTAAATCATAGCTTTGGGACATGAATATAAACAGAAACATTTCTCAAGCATGTGTCCATTCTTGCTTCCAGTTCTGGACATTAGCCAAGTTTCAGTTTAACATTATCAAAAACAGCACACTGTCCTGAAAAACCCATTTAAAACAGGACTTATATTGGTTTAAGCTTTATTTATTACCTTTTAAAAAACTTTTGACATAGTTACTATTACTAGCAAGAGCTTGGGAAAATGGAGTGAAATTTAATGTTTTTGTAGTGAGGAAGGAGGCAAAATCTGTTAGATTAAAAACTCTAATGAGGAAGATCTGCTTTCATATTTGGTTGGTATTTTGCACTTTTTTATAAATTATTGTTTTGGATGAAAATGTGCCTCTGTCTTTACATGCATCTCTCATTTCTCACATGGTCACAATTTAAAATTATTTTCTTTTATATATTGCTTTTACATTAAAAGTTATTTAACATGTATTGGTCTTTGAAACTGAATAAGATATTGGTCCTTTCATCTCTGGGGACTTTGGTTTAAACCTGGCTCAGTTTATTTATTTATTACTTTTTCCCATATACTTTATTTCATTTATTTTTTAATTTAATTGGAGGCTAATTACTTTACAATATTGTATTGGTTTTGCCATACATCAACATGAATCCACCTGGGTGTACACGTGTTCCCTATCCTGAACCCTCCTCCCACCTCCCTTCCCATACCATCCCTCTGGGTCATCCCAGTGCACCAGCCCCATGCATCCTGTATCCTGCTTTGAACCTGGACTGGCGATTTGTTTCACATATGATATTATACATGTTTCAGTGCCATTCTCCCAAATCATCCCACACTCTCCCTCTCCCACAGAGTCCAAGAGACTGTTCTATACAGCTGTGTCTCTTTTGCTGTCTCGCATACAGGGTTATCATTACCATCTTTCTAAATTCCATATATATGCGTTAGTATACTGTATTGGTGTTTTACTTTCTGGCTTACTTCACTCTGTATAATAGGGTCCAGTTTCATCCACCTCATTAGAATTGATTCAAATGTATTCTTTTTAATGGCTGGGTAATACTCCATTGTGTATATGTACCACGGCTTTCTTATCCATTCATCTGCTGATGGACATCTAGGTTTCTTTCATGTCCTGGCTATTATAAACAGTGCTGTGATGAACACTGGGGTACATGTGTCTCTTTCAATTCTGGTTTCCTTGGTATGTATGCTCAGCAGTGGGATTGCTGGGTCATAAGGCAGTTCTATTTCCAGTTTTTTAAGGAATCTCCACACTGTTCTCCATAGTGGCTGTATTAGTTTGCATTCCCACCAACAGTGGAACAGGATTCCCTTTTCTCCACACCCTCTCCAGCATTTATTGCTTGTAGACTTTTGGATCCTGGCTCAGTTTAAGCAGAAAAAAGTTTGATCTTGTCACCCTCACGTCTCCAAGCTTTTAGTTCAGTTCAGTTCAGTCGCTCAGTTGTGTCCGATTCTTTGTGACCCCCTGAACTGCAGCACGCCAGGCCTCTCTGTCTATCACCAACTTCAAGAGTACACTCAAACTCATGTCCATCGAGTCAGTGATGCCATCCAGCCATCTCATCCTCTGTCGTCCCCTTCTCCTCCTGCCCTCAATCTCTCCCAGCATCAGAGTCTTTTCCAATGAGTCAACTCTTCGCATGAGGTGGCCAAAGTACTGGAGTTTCAGCTTTAGCATCATTCTTTACAAAGAACACCCAGGACCAATCTCCTTTAGAATGGACTTGCTCGATCTCCTTGCAGTCCAAGGGACTCTCAAGAGTCTTCTCCAATACCACAGTTCAAAAGCATCAATTCTTTGGTGCTCAGCTTTCTTCATAGTCCAACTCTTACATCCATACATGACTGCTGGAAAAACCATAGCCTTGGCTAGATGGACCTTTGTTGGCAAAGCAATGTCTTTTCTTTTTAATATGCAATCTAAAAAAGGTTTTAGGGTGAGCAGTAATTATAAAGACTGAAACCACTCCAAAATATATTAGCATTTCATTCTGCTCTGTGAAGAATAGGTATAAAATATTTCATTGGGCAGTCAAGGAAGATTAGCATTTTTCTTGAATATAATTACATCATAACTTAATCAGAAGAAAAATGATGAATTTCTGTAGCTTTTATTACAAACTATATTGGAAATGAAATCGGAATATTAAGTATGAAACTTTTTACAACATTGTGAAGGACAGACTGATGCCTGTTGATCTGAGATTGCTATAATCCTTCTTGGGAGAGAGGTCCTGTATCCCTGAGGTCCCAATCCCCCAGGAAGTCTTTTCTTTATCACTTATCCAATCCTACTCTAGAAAACTGCCAACCCTCAATCCCCTGGGATTCCATGTTGAAGATACTAATTTAAGGTCATGTCCAGCCAGAGAACATTTACATTTTAAAGGATTTATAGCTTGAAGCTGAAGAATGAAACCAGGGATTGGGAAGTTTTGGTGGACAGAAGGTGTGAGACCTGTTGTCCTCAGGGGAGCCTTTGAATCTTTCTTTGAATATCTTAAAAAGTAAATTTAAAATCTAAAACAGCTTGCTCACATGACTTGGAAAAGTCATTTCAATGAGGTCATTTTTGAGCAATTTACTTATGTGCAATTCTATTAAATTTATGATGGCCGATAGTATTCTCATTTTTGTCTTTAGCTCTTTTGGTAGTTAGTCAATTGTGCTCATCAGAAAGTGATCAAAGGATATTTGAAACTATATTTCTGCTTCCTTACTCTATTGAATATAAGATTGCTGGTTGAGATTTTAAAATCCTTTAAATAATTTGAAGTATTCATACTGTATTGTTATGTGAAAAAAAGTTTTCACAACACTATGTCATAATATGATTCCAACTTTGTAAAAGATCTATGTGTATGTGTATATATCTGATTGGGAAAAAGCAGAAAGTTGTTAAATGAAATATGAATCAGTAATTTTATTTATTTCCAGGTGATGGAGAATATGAGTGAATGTTTTAGTAACTACCCCCAACTCAAGTTTCATGTCTAAAAATGCATTTTTTTCTATTTTATTTATTTATTTATTTTACTTTTCAATACTGTATTGGTTTTGCCATATATTGACATGAATCCGCCACGGGTGTACATGAGTTCCCAATCCTGAACCCCCCTCCCACCATCCTCCCCATGGATTAAAGATCTAAACGTAAGACCAGAAATTATGAAATTCCTAGAGGAGAACATAGGCAAAACACTCTCCGACATAAATCACAGCAGGATCCTCTACGATCCACCTCCCAGAATACTGGAAATAAAAGCAAAAATAAACAAATGGGATCTAATTAAAATTAAAAGCTTCTGCACAACAAAGGAAACTATAAGCAAGGTGAAAAGACAGCCTTCAGAATGGGAGAAAATAATAGCAAATGAAGCAACTGACAAACAACTAGTCTCAAAAATATACAAGCAACTTATGCAGCTCAACTCCAGAAAAATAAATGACCCAATCAAAAAATGGGCCAAAGAACTAAACAGACATTTCTCCAAAGAAGACATAATTGACATAGTTACTATTACTAGCAAGAGCTTGGGAAAATGGAGTGAAATTTAATGTTTTTGTAGTGAGGAAGGAGGCAAAATCTGTTAGATTAAAAACTCTAATGAGGAAGATCTGCTTTCATATTTGGTTGGTATTTTGCACTTTTTTATAAATTATTGTTTTGGATGAAAATGTGCCTCTGTCTTTACATGCATCTCTCATTTCTCACATGGTCACAATTTAAAATTATTTTCTTTTATATATTGCTTTTACATTAAAAGTTATTTAACATGTATTGGTCTTTGAAACTGAATAAGATATTGGTCCTTTCATCTCTGGGGACTTTGGTTTAAACCTGGCTCAGTTTATTTATTTATTACTTTTTCCCATATACTTTATTTCATTTATTTTTTAATTTAATTGGAGGCTAATTACTTTACAATATTGTATTGGTTTTGCCATACATCAACATGAATCCACCTGGGTGTACACGTGTTCCCTATCCTGAACCCTCCTCCCACCTCCCTTCCCATACCATCCCTCTGGGTCATCCCAGTGCACCAGCCCCATGCATCCTGTATCCTGCTTTGAACCTGGACTGGCGATTTGTTTCACATATGATATTATACATGTTTCAGTGCCATTCTCCCAAATCATCCCACACTCTCCCTCTCCCACAGAGTCCAAGAGACTGTTCTATACAGCTGTGTCTCTTTTGCTGTCTCGCATACAGGGTTATCATTACCATCTTTCTAAATTCCATATATATGCGTTAGTATACTGTATTGGTGTTTTACTTTCTGGCTTACTTCACTCTGTATAATAGGGTCCAGTTTCATCCACCTCATTAGAATTGATTCAAATGTATTCTTTTTAATGGCTGGGTAATACTCCATTGTGTATATGTACCACGGCTTTCTTATCCATTCATCTGCTGATGGACATCTAGGTTTCTTTCATGTCCTGGCTATTATAAACAGTGCTGTGATGAACACTGGGGTACATGTGTCTCTTTCAATTCTGGTTTCCTTGGTATGTATGCTCAGCAGTGGGATTGCTGGGTCATAAGGCAGTTCTATTTCCAGTTTTTTAAGGAATCTCCACACTGTTCTCCATAGTGGCTGTATTAGTTTGCATTCCCACCAACAGTGGAACAGGATTCCCTTTTCTCCACACCCTCTCCAGCATTTATTGCTTGTAGACTTTTGGATCCTGGCTCAGTTTAAGCAGAAAAAAGTTTGATCTTGTCACCCTCACGTCTCCAAGCTTTTAGTTCAGTTCAGTTCAGTCGCTCAGTTGTGTCCGATTCTTTGTGACCCCCTGAACTGCAGCACGCCAGGCCTCTCTGTCTATCACCAACTTCAAGAGTACACTCAAACTCATGTCCATCGAGTCAGTGATGCCATCCAGCCATCTCATCCTCTGTCGTCCCCTTCTCCTCCTGCCCTCAATCTCTCCCAGCATCAGAGTCTTTTCCAATGAGTCAACTCTTCGCATGAGGTGGCCAAAGTACTGGAGTTTCAGCTTTAGCATCATTCTTTACAAAGAACACCCAGGACCAATCTCCTTTAGAATGGACTTGCTCGATCTCCTTGCAGTCCAAGGGACTCTCAAGAGTCTTCTCCAATACCACAGTTCAAAAGCATCAATTCTTTGGTGCTCAGCTTTCTTCATAGTCCAACTCTTACATCCATACATGACTGCTGGAAAAACCATAGCCTTGGCTAGATGGACCTTTGTTGGCAAAGCAATGTCTTTTCTTTTTAATATGCAATCTAAAAAAGGTTTTAGGGTGAGCAGTAATTATAAAGACTGAAACCACTCCAAAATATATTAGCATTTCATTCTGCTCTGTGAAGAATAGGTATAAAATATTTCATTGGGCAGTCAAGGAAGATTAGCATTTTTCTTGAATATAATTACATCATAACTTAATCAGAAGAAAAATGATGAATTTCTGTAGCTTTTATTACAAACTATATTGGAAATGAAATCGGAATATTAAGTATGAAACTTTTTACAACATTGTGAAGGACAGACTGATGCCTGTTGATCTGAGATTGCTATAATCCTTCTTGGGAGAGAGGTCCTGTATCCCTGAGGTCCCAATCCCCCAGGAAGTCTTTTCTTTATCACTTATCCAATCCTACTCTAGAAAACTGCCAACCCTCAATCCCCTGGGATTCCATGTTGAAGATACTAATTTAAGGTCATGTCCAGCCAGAGAACATTTACATTTTAAAGGATTTATAGCTTGAAGCTGAAGAATGAAACCAGGGATTGGGAAGTTTTGGTGGACAGAAGGTGTGAGACCTGTTGTCCTCAGGGGAGCCTTTGAATCTTTCTTTGAATATCTTAAAAAGTAAATTTAAAATCTAAAACAGCTTGCTCACATGACTTGGAAAAGTCATTTCAATGAGGTCATTTTTGAGCAATTTACTTATGTGCAATTCTATTAAATTTATGATGGCCGATAGTATTCTCATTTTTGTCTTTAGCTCTTTTGGTAGTTAGTCAATTGTGCTCATCAGAAAGTGATCAAAGGATATTTGAAACTATATTTCTGCTTCCTTACTCTATTGAATATAAGATTGCTGGTTGAGATTTTAAAATCCTTTAAATAATTTGAAGTATTCATACTGTATTGTTATGTGAAAAAAAGTTTTCACAACACTATGTCATAATATGATTCCAACTTTGTAAAAGATCTATGTGTATGTGTATATATCTGATTGGGAAAAAGCAGAAAGTTGTTAAATGAAATATGAATCAGTAATTTTATTTATTTCCAGGTGATGGAGAATATGAGTGAATGTTTTAGTAACTACCCCCAACTCAAGTTTCATGTCTAAAAATGCATTTTTTTCTATTTTATTTATTTATTTATTTTACTTTTCAATACTGTATTGGTTTTGCCATATATTGACATGAATCCGCCACGGGTGTACATGAGTTCCCAATCCTGAACCCCCCTCCCACCATCCTCCCCATGGATTAAAGATCTAAACGTAAGACCAGAAATTATGAAATTCCTAGAGGAGAACATAGGCAAAACACTCTCCGACATAAATCACAGCAGGATCCTCTACGATCCACCTCCCAGAATACTGGAAATAAAAGCAAAAATAAACAAATGGGATCTAATTAAAATTAAAAGCTTCTGCACAACAAAGGAAACTATAAGCAAGGTGAAAAGACAGCCTTCAGAATGGGAGAAAATAATAGCAAATGAAGCAACTGACAAACAACTAGTCTCAAAAATATACAAGCAACTTATGCAGCTCAATTCCAGAAAAATAAATGACCCAATCAAAAAATGGGCCAAAGGATGAAATAGACATTTCTCCAAAGACATACGGATGGCTAACAAACACATGAAAAGATACTCAACATCACTCATTATCAGAGAAATGCAAATCAGGACCACAATGAGGTACCATTTCACACCAGTCAGAATGGCTATGATCTAAAAATGCATTTAAAAATATAACTGGAGGGTTCTGTTTATGCTGAGATGGCAATAACTTAAGAAAAATACTCTAAGATATTTGTTCTTTATTCTAAAATAGCAGCATATTCAGGGGTCTCATTAAAAATTTAATTTGGGGTACTCTCTTTTTTTCCAGTGGCTTCTCTTTTTGTGACTGATTAATTTAAAAATATTAATTCAAAAGGCACTTTTCTCCTCCAGCCTTTGAGTTAGCCACCAAGGTATTTTTTGTTAACACAGAAAAGAAATTAAGGATATTTTTATATTTTCTCCCATTTCACTTGTCCAGTGACATCACTGATTAAAATCTCCATTCTTTGAAGGAAAAAATTTGAATTACTACTAATTAGAATAATTCATCTGCTGGAGAAATTTTTGAGGGGCCAACCTCCTTTTTAAATTCTAGCTAGCTTGCTAGATAAAGTTGTCATTACATTTAACTTGGTCTTTAATTATAAGCAGATGGATGAATTATTTTAATCGCTGCTATATATCTTAACAGTAGTTCATACAATGACACAAAGTGAAGAACATCAAACAGAAATTAAATGCTAGGGCAGGAAAACAGCCATCCTTCAAGGGAAGCAATTGATCACAACCTGTCATCTTTAAAGGCCAGAAGAATGCAAAATAAACACTTGGGATTAGTGTACTAAATATGGTTCATCAGTCTTCAGCTCTGCCCTCTGTTAATTCATCTATCTCATTTATTTTAATACTTTATCATGTATCTACCCAGCTCTGTAATTAGCCTTTCAGGTATTCTCTTTTTTCCCCCCTGCCTTTGAAATTGTGTGTGATGAGATTCTGCAAAGAGAGGATATTGTTACCATACCCTACAGAAGAAGTGACTCTTGCAATGATTCTGTTTTATAGCTTACATGTTGGAATTCCTGCTAAAACTTAGAGAATGTGCTAAAGTTAGTTTAAAGAGAAAGTCTTAGTAAATTTGCTATGTACTTTCAAATGGAGAGTTTAGTTTGGCTATAGGTAAACTGATTTTACAAGAGGAGTCTGGATCTAGGCTCATTAAACTCAAAATGCTAATTGAATTTTTAAAAATAAAAAGTACCAAAATTAGCTTCTGAATTAAAGTCATTAAATACTAGCATTTTATTGATTTGTTTCTGAGTGAAGTGTTTATTTTTCCTTTACTAAAAAGAATACCATTAGTAATGTGTTTTCTCCCATAGCAATGCGTATACTGAGATTATACTAAATTATATTTGGGGATTTATACTCTGCCATGAATTTTGCTGTATAACAAAGTATTCCTACAAATCTTTTATAAGATGTAGATTTATTAATTTATTCATCAGTCTCAGAATATTACCAATGCTGAATAACTTTAATTGCTTATTGCTAAGCACTGAAAACCTGAAACCATGCATACAATCCAAATAGGTGTATTGCTTTTTTACCTTGATGTTGTAAACACGAGATGGTTTCTAGTATTTTGGGTGTAAATGTAACATCAAAATACTGAGTTATCATAAGCTTCTTTACAAACTCAAGAGTGTGCTTTTCTACTTTTAGGTTCACTTCAGTATGATTCATTCATTTTGTAGGTTATCTAACGAAGATTTAATCCTATCTGACTTTCTGTTGTAATGTCTCTAGGGTACTTCTCTTTGATAAGTGTTGGACAGTTCCCATGGGCTTGAACCTTTCTTGGAATTAACTGAAGACCAAGATGTCTTGGAGTTTTCTGTGAAAAATTCATGTTCTAAAGCTAGAATATATATTCACTTTAAAAATTCTCAGATGCATTAGTTTATTTACATGATTGTTCCTTTTTGTGGTAAGGATTGATTACTTTGGAAGAAAATATTCCAAACATGGGGCTTTCAACAATAGTATATGGGTTTTGGAACAACAGATTGGAGGAATTTGCACACAAATGCTGAGAGTCAGCAGAGAGTCAGACAAGCTCATATACATTTTGTTTGTATATGAACCTAATGCAAAGAATTCCAGATTTGGAAGCTTATATGACCCATCTACCAAATTCATTTCCCTTGTTTGTTTACAAATAAAAAACATGAGTGGGAAATTACTAGTTTTTTTAGTTAATTATTACAGCTGTATGACTAGTTTCTGTGTAATCATCAGAAAATCTGTTAACCTCTTGCAGCCTATATTTTCTCAGTTGTAGAATGAAAATGAAATAAGATACAGTACATGAGACAGTGTATTGAAAAGCAGAGATATCAGTTTGCTGACAAAGATCTGTTTAGTCAGTTCAGTTCAGTTCAGTTCAGTCCAGTTACTCAGTCATGTCTGACTCTTTGCAACCCCATGAACCACAGCACGCCAGACCTCCCTGTCCATCACCAGCTCCTGGAGTTCCCCCAAACCCATGTCCATCAAGTCGGTGATGCTATCCAACAATCTCATCCTCTGTCGTCCCCTTCTCCTCCTGCCCTCAATCCTTCCCAGCATCAGGGTCTTTGCAAATGATTCAGCTCTTTGCATCAGGTGGTCAAAGTATTGGAGTTTTAGCTTCAACATCAATCTTTCCAATGAACATCCAGAACAGATCTTTAGGATGGATGTGTTGGATCTCCTTGCAGTCCAAGGGACTCTCAAGAGTCTTCTCTAACACCATAGTTCAAAAGCATCAATTCTTTGGTGCTCAGCTTTCTTGATAGTCCAACTTTCACATCCATACATGACCACTGGAAAAACCATAGCCTTGACTAGACAGATCTTTGTTGGCAAAGTAATGTCTCTGCTTTTTAGTATGCTGTCTAGGTTGGTCATAACTTTCCTTCCAAGGAGTGTCTTAATTTCATGGCTGCAATCACCATCTGCAGTGATTTTGGAGCTCAGAAAAATAAAGTCAGCCACTGTCTAGTCAAAGTGGTGGTTTTTCCAGTAGTCATGTATGGATGTGAGAGTTGGACTATAAAGAAGGCTGAGCATTGAAGAATGGATTCTTTGGAAATGTGGTGCTGGAGAAGACTCTTGAGAGTCCCTTGGACTGCAAGGAGATAAAAACCAGTCAATCCTAAAGGAAATCAACCCTGATTATTCATTGGAAGGACTGATGCTAAAGCTGAAGCTCCAATACTTTGGCCACCTGATGTGAAGAGCCAACTCATTGGAAAAGACCCTGATGCTGGTAAAGATTGAGAGCAGGAGGAGAAAAGGGTGACAGGGATGATTGAGATGATTAGATGGTGTCACCAACTCAATGGACATGAGTTTGAGCAAACCTTCGGAGATAGTGAAGGACAGGAAAGCCTGGCATGCTGCAGTTCATAGGGTCACAGAGTCGGGCACAATTGAGTAACTAAACAAAGACAACAACCTGAGAAATAGTAGCACTTGATCAACTTTCTTCTCTCCTTCCCACCTCCCTCCTTTTGACCTTTTTAATATGTGTATTGAGGAAGAGAATACTAGCCCCTTATGGCCAGGAGCTAGTCTGTGACTCACAGCTGGGCCTTGGTATTCTCAAATATTCATAATTTTATAGAATGTAGACATCAGATAGAGCCATTCTGGAATCTTGATTGAGCAAGTCAAATCAAGGCAATTCCATAACATGTCAGAGCATGGACTACATCTCTAAGATGGCTCACACTGATCCTCTCCTCTTGGTACTTGTGCTTGTGTAATCTCTTCCCGAATGTGTCAGAGATTCTTCCTGTGACCAACAGCATGCAGTAGAGATGATGGTGTGCGATTTTTATGGCTAAGTCATCAAAAAAACACTGAGACCAGATATGTTCTGGTCTCTTAGATTTCTGCTGTGGAGGTTACGAGTCACCATGGTGTCAGGAAACTCAAGCAGTCCTGTGTTGAGCCCTGTATGGGGGCCACACACTAACAACAACACTAACTTTCCAACCCTGTGAGTGGACCATCTTGGAAGCAGATCCTGCAAGAGAGGGACCTGGCAAGACTTTAAGAGTTCAGATGATAGCAGCTCTGGCAGATATTTGGACTGCTACCACATTTGTGACTCCAACCCAGAAACATCCTGCAAGTTGCTTCCAAATTTCTGACATGTAGAAATTGTGAGAGATAATAAATGTTTATTGTTTTAAGCCACACATTTTTGAGAAAATTTTTTACATAGCAGTAGGAAAGTAATACTCCTCACCAGAAGTTCATGGCTTCTTGGCAATGCAGAGCAGTCTGCTCCTGTGGTTTTCCTCTTTCAATGGTGTTCCCACATAAACAGAGTGGTGTGCTGGTAGATGTTTAACAATCAGCTCTCACAAAGTCAAAGAAACAATGCCCTGATTTTTAGTATTTGCTACTTCACCATTGCCAATTTCATGCTACCAATGTGACATCATTGAACATGGAATTGTAATGATAATCAAAGTGCATATGATTATATAAAATTTCTTCCATACAGACACAATAGATATCAATAACCTTAAGAGCATAGATAATAGTAAAATGCAGTAAGATAATCAGGGGAGATGAAGTTTGAATATTTATTACTTTTACTTTTGATATAGTTTATTTTGTTACAAGCTTACATGATTTAAATTTCAAAGGTCATGATATATAATAATCTGCTCACAAAATTCCTGAAAGTTTAACAACTGGATCTCGTGAGCTAGTGTGAACTGGTTTCAGCACACCACTGCCAAAGTGATTTTTTGAGTGACAATGTTTATTTAGATTCTTGTTTAGTTGAATTACCATTTGGGTGGTGATAAACCACATCTGTAATAAATTGTGTTAACCTCTATATTGCTGACCCTGTTTGTGATGCCAGTTACCTCACTGTTCACACTGTTTGCCGAACCTATGGTAGGAAACTTGTGAGCTAAGAGGCTGGAAGGAGACTCGAAGAGCGGTAGGAACTGCAGACGTGTTTATTCCCTCCTGGCTGGAACAGCGGCCATAACACGGACTCTCTCCTCCCTGACACAGCAGCTGTAGCAGCAGCCACAACATAACCACAGCATAGCCATAGTATAACCTCATATAACACAATCATGATGTTGCCCCAATGTAGCCCCAGTGCAGCAAGAGCCAGGGCTTTCATGGTGAAGCTCATACAGGCCTACCACACAAAGTAGACTGTGACCAAGTGAGCACCTCATGACATGCTTGCACAGTGCTACAAGTGATGTCAACTGTTACACAACCATGCTAAATCATTGTTTACAGAACATGGGGTGAGAGGGTGTGAGAGCGTGGCATGAGAGAGCCTGACTAGCACCATCTTGTTAATTTCCCCACAATATCTATAACAAATTGTCATCAGGGCACCCTGAAGAAATAATTTTAGGAATTCATGACACATAGTTGGTAGTAGTCATTACCCTGGAAGGAGTTGGACCTATTATTTGCTTCTAGCTTAAGCTCTGAATATTGGAAGAATCAACAATTAGCCAGCATGGTCTGTGGCTGTATGAAAAGAAAACAACTGACTTTCACATTTTAGGGGCACACAAGTGAATGGACAATCTCTTTTTACTTCCACATCTGTCCTGCTTTGTGGAGTCATTATTGTCTTCCACTTTTATGCTTCTAAATCTTTTCTTCACTTCTAGGAGACCATACAATTTACCGATTGTGAATATGGGCTTTCAAATTATGACTGTTTCCTTGCTCCTCAAAGTTAATAGCTGTGAAAGCATGGGCACATTACTTAGTCTTTTTGATATTCAACTTCTTCATCCATGAAGAGCATTGTTACGGGGACTTCATGAAATTGTGTCTGTAACATGCTTACATAGTACCTGATGTGGATAATGTATAATAATAATACAATAATAATAATACAATAATAATAATGTATAATAATATCATTAGCCACTATAAATTCAAAATAACTAGCCAATTCACTGACACCATCTCATGCTGACATGAACTTTAGTTTTCAGAAGTTCTTTTGGATCTTTTTGCATTATAAATTGCTTCTTAAAATATTCATTCTGTCCTAAAAGTATCTTCCCAAAATGCTTAATCTGAGAGGGTGGTGAAAGACAGAGGGGGCAGGCCAGGTAATCCAAGAAACTTTCAATTTCTGGTCAGATAATGCACTGGAAAGGGAAGTACCTCTCTTGTAGGACGAGAGTCATCCTCTTAATGGGAAAAAGGGCAACACCTTCTCTTCACAGAAACATGAAGATGGAGAATCATTGTGTGCTGGTTACTTTCCCTGTGTCTTCCTTTCTGTGTTTCTCTTAAATACCATTAAAAGCAGACCCATCAAGCCAAGGACTGCAAGATCTTTTGTCTTTGTTAGAGCTTCCTCTTGTCCCAGTTGGGGTTGTGAGAGGAAGTATTCTGGACTAGGACAAGATCCTTGGTTTAGGTTCTTCTCTCCTAATCCATGTCCCCTTGGTCTTTCAGTGCTGGTCATGGAAAAGTGGCACCATGTATTACCGGTTATCCAAATTGTCCTCCCATTCACTCCTCTGAGTAACTCTGAATTGATCAAACACAGATTTGAATCTCAGTTCTACTCCTTACCTTGGACAAATCACTTAGCTCCTCAAAACTTCTGTATATTAAGCCATATAATGCTCATAGGAATGGTTTCACTTCTCAGGGTTGTCAGGATTAAATGATATATAATGTTGCTGCATATAAAGTACTTAATAAAATGATATTTTTACAGAGTAACTACACATATTCAGGAAATGCTCCTCAATATAGATTTTTCTCTTTCAGCTATTTTCTATTTATTTCACCAATCAGTCCAAAAAATTTTCCTTGCAAATATGCATTCTAAGTGACTTAGAAGATTGTACTGTGGCCTGGAATATTCAGCTTCATTCTCTAGAGCCTCAAGCAGTGCCAAAAGCCAGAAGAATGTATTTTTTCAAACATGTGACTACAAGGAACAATGATGTTGTACCTCGAATTAGGCCAAAAAAATTTAAAAAGAAAAGCACCATTCATACTCCAGAAGGTGATGAAAGACAGAGGAGCATGGTGACACAAAGCTGATGGCTGTGGCACAAATCTTCTGATGATGCCAGAGAACTGACAAGCCGACTAGACAAGACAGACACTCATGGGCTAACCCGGCAGCTACTTGAATGTCTTGTTTCTTATCAATCTCCTTGGAGGGCATGCTCAGAGAAAACCTTTGACGATTTGATGCCTGGGCCCAAACTAATTTTTGTCATGTTGGTGCCACATCACAGCACTGCCAACCCTTGACTCTCCCACCCTCCCTCTCCATTTCATCCTAAAATTACAAATATTTTCACTGTCCTCATTCCTTCCCTCCTCCAACTTACTTTGATGAATCAGTCAGATGATGGCTTGTAGATACACATCAGACTTGCTAACTAACTGGAAAACTTCCAGGAACATATCAACAATGGTGATTTGGAAAGTAATATGACCTGGAGTG
This sequence comes from Cephalophus harveyi, assembly GCA_006410635.1. Taxonomy (NCBI): domain Eukaryota; kingdom Metazoa; phylum Chordata; class Mammalia; order Artiodactyla; family Bovidae; genus Cephalophus; species Cephalophus harveyi. The sequence continues at coordinate 157,887 of SJYT01053935.1, forward strand.
TTGTCATAAGGATAGTGTTTTTTGTTTTTCCTTGTAGCAGCTTGGTTTCTCCTCCTCAGGATAACTTTCCCCCCCCCCCCCCTATCTGAGATAGCTCTATAATTAAGAAGGATGGACTTGTTAAGCTTTGTAAATTACTTACTGATTGACAAGTAATTTTATTGAGTACCTTTGGAGTTACAGCTTGAGTCAGAATGGGCATAAAGATAAGAAGGTAGAGTCCCTGTGGTCATGGGGCTCACAAGAGGACAAACTAGTAAACAGACTGATTTAATACTGTCTGCTGAGAAATGTGATCAAACTGTCCAGAAAGACAATGGGTGTACTTGAATCAAGAGATTCAGGTACTCCTGCTGAGATGGGCTGATTCACAAGTTGGGTTTTGAGAGTTTGTTTGTTACTCATCCCTCTCCAGACCCATTCTCCTCCCTTCTTTGCCCAGGAAGCTGACATGTGCTGTGGTAGATACTGTAATATGCCACCCAGATTCCATTTAAGGAATGAAGGAACTATTCTCTCAGCTGCTGGAAGACAAGCTTCAGATGTAAGCCCCTTTAGGGGATTGCATCTCCTGGAGAAACTGCCTCCTGTGTCCAATGACTGATCATTACCAGGATAGAAAAACCAGCCCCACCTCACTCCATCTTGAGAGAAGTCAGTTAGTTCAGTCATTCGGTTGTGTCCGACTCTTTGAGACCCCATGGACTGCAGCACGACAGGCTTCCCTGTTCATCACCAACTCCCAGAGTTTGCTCAAACTCATGTCCATCGAATCGGTGATGCCATCCAACCATCTAATCCTCTGTCATCCCCTTCTCTTCCTGCCTTCAATATTGGCCAGCATCATGGTCTTTTCCAATGAATGAGTTCTTCACATCAGGTGGCCAAAATATTGGAGTTTCAACTTCAGCATCAGTCCTTCCAATGAACGCCCAGGACTGATCTTTAGGATTGACTGGTTGGATCTCCTTGCAGTCCAAGGGACTTGAGTCTTCTCCAACACCACAGTTCAAAAGCCTCAATTCTTTGGTGCTCAGCTTTCTTTATAGTCCAACTCTCACATCCATACACGACTACTGGAAAAACCATAGCTTTGACTAGATGGAGATTTGTTGGCAAAGTAATGTCTCTGCTTTTTAATATGCTGTCTAGATTGGTCATAGTTTTTCTTCCAAGGAGCAAGCATCTTTTAACTCCATGGCTGCAGACACCATCTGCAGTGATTTTGCAGCCCTCCTCTCCCCTCCCCCCCATAAAGTCTCTCACTGTTTCCATTGTTTCCCCATCTATTTGCCACGAAGAGCTTGGACTGGATGCCATGATCTTAGTTTTCTGAATGTTGAGTTTTAAACCAACTTTTTCACTCTACTCTTTCATTTTCATTGAGAGGCTCTTTAGTTCTTCACTTTATGCCACAAGGGTGGTGTCCTCTGTGTATCTCAGGTTATTGATATTTCTCCTGGAAATCTTGATTCCAGCTTTTGTTTCACCCAGCCTGGCATTTCACATGAGTGAAATGCATATAAGTTAAATAAGCAAGGTGACAATATACAGCCTTGATGTACTCCTTTCCTGATTTGGAACCAGTCGTTTGTTTCATGTCCAGTTATAACTGTTGCTTCTTGATCTGCATACAGATGTCTCAGGAGGCAGGTAAGGTTGTCTGGTATTCCTATCTCTTTAAGAGTTTTCCACAGTTTGTTGTGATTGACACAGTCAAAGGCTTTGGCACAGCCAATAAAACAGAAGTAGATGTTTTTATGAAACTCTCTTGCTTTTTCGATGATCCAGCTGATGTTGGCAATTTGATCTCTGGTTCCTCTGTCTTTTCTAAATCTAAATCTTAAACTTGAACATCTGGGAGTTCACAGTTCACATGTTGTTGAAGCCTGGCTTGGAGAATTTTGAGCGTTACTTTGCTAGCATATGAGATGAGTGCAATTGTGTGGAAGTTTGAGCATTCTTTGGTACTGCTTTCCTTGGCATTAGAATGAGAACTTTTTTCCCATCCTGTGGCCACTGCTGAGTTTTCCAAATTTGCTGGCATTTTGAGTGTAGCACCTTTACAGTGTCGTGTTTTAGGTTTTGAAATAGCTCAACTGGAATTCCATCACCTCCACTAGCTTTGTTCATAGTGATGCTTCCTAGGGCATTGAGAGATCTTGAGAGAAACTGGAAGGATAATCCCAGCTCCAGAGCTCATCTGTTTCACAGCCTACCTTCTCCTCTGCCCAGTCCTGTTTCTTTCCCCTCCATTGCACACATGACCATACTAGGAATATGTCCTTCTTGGCACTCTATCTCTGGTGAACTTGACCCATCTGTGGACTTCAGCCCTCAGGTTTCTGTAGTAGCTGGTTTCCTGATGGGTTTAGCCAGTGGCATATGATCAGAGGAGGAAGGAAAGGGAGATTTATACGCTGTGCCTCTGCCTTTTTCCATGATGTTCTCTGGCAGTAGCTGGTCCCTTGGGACTCTGGCTTGTGATGGCTCTCACCATTGCTTCCCTTTGCTCCATCAGGTTTAAGAGTAATAATGTTTCCCTCTTTTGCTAGTATCCAGAGGCCTCAACATCACTAGTTGGTTTCCTTAATCCTACTTCTTAACTCAGAGATCCTTTGGCTCAACCTTCAGTTGAAGCAGCAATGGGCTGGTAAATGTTTCACAACTGGATCTCTGGAAAAAACAAAAAGCTCTGATTTGTAGCTTTTGACAATTTCTATGGAGTAAATATGGCTTCCCAGTTGGTGCTAGTGATAAAGAACCCACCTGGCAATGCAGGAAATGCAAAATACATGGGTTCAGTCCCTGGGTTGGGAAGATCCCCTGGAGAAGGGAATGACAACCCACTCAAGTATTCTTGCCTGGAGAATCCTATGGACAGAGGAGCCTGGTGGACTACAATCCATGGGGTCAAAAATAGTCAGGCACAACAGAAGTGACTTAGCAAGGGGTTAATATGCCCACTGGTGGCCCAACATGATGCTATTAAATTTGGAATTGGAAAAAAAGTTGGATAGTTCCACTATACAGTAGTCCCTCCTTATTTGAGATTTAGTGCTTTCTTCAGTTATAGTTACTCTCAGTGAGCTGTGGTCCAAAAATATTAATGGAAAATTTCAGAAATACATAATTCATAAGTTTTAAATTGGATGCTATTTTGAGTAGTGTGATAGAATCCCATGCCTTCCTGTTCCATTGCAGGATGAGATCATCCCTTTGTCCAGCATCTCCTGCCCACTAGTCACTTGGTAGCCTTCTGCGTTATCAGGTTACCTTTCATGTTATCACAATGTTTATACTCAAGTGACTTTTTAAAAATTTAATAATGGTCCCAAAGTGTAAGAGAAGTGATGTTGGCAAGTCAGATAAGCCAAAGAGAAGCTATAAATGCAATTTTTAAAGTGAAAAAGTGAAATTTCCTGACTTAATAAGGGAAGAAAAAAGTCATAGTCTGAGGATGCCAACATCTATGGTAAGAGCAAATCTTTTACATGTGACATTGTGAAGAAGGAAATAAAATTCAGGCTAGTTTTGCTTTTCTACCTCAAATGCAAATGTTATGGCCAGAGTACCTGATGAGTGGTTAGTTAAGATGGAAAGGGCATTAAATTTGTACAGTAGGATATTTTGAGAGAGAAATAGAGATAATTAACATAACTTTTGCTATGGTATTTTGTTAAAATTGTTCTATTTAATAATTAGCTATTGTTTTAAATCTATTACTGTGCCTAATTTATAGGTTAAGCTTCATCATAGGTATGGATGTATAGGAAAGTCATATAGATTCAATACAATTGGCAGTTTCAGGTGTCCATTGGAGGTATTGGAGGATATACCTAGTGGATGAGGGGGGACAACTATGCAAATAGATGTAAATAATCTCAAGATTATATGAAATAGTAAAATGTAATAAAATAATGAGGTAGGCATGAGTATGTAGTATTTGTTGTCTTTGTTTTTAATATAATTCAAATAGTTGAAGTTAATTTATTTGAAAATATTAACAGTATTTAGCAATCAGCTTGAAAAATTCATAAGAATTAATAATTTTCTCCTGTGAGTCAGTATAAACTGGCTCCAGCATACTATTGAATTGAAGTATCTAAGTAGAATTCTGTGTTATGTTGAGACTCTGCTTGAAACAGGTAAAGAAAGTGAAAGTGAAAGTGACTCAGTTGTATCCAACTCTTTGTGACCCCATGGACTATACAATCCATGGAATTCTCTAGGCAAGAATACTGGAGTGGGTAGCCTTTCCTTTCTCCAGTGGATCTTCCAAACCCAGGGATCAAACCCAGGTCTCCCACATTGCAGGTGGATTCCTTACCAGATGAGCCACAAAGGACAGTTAACTGGACAGATTGTCATGGACCTCTGACTTTGACAGTTCTTTCATGACCTTTTTTGACAGTCCCTTCATGACTTCCCTTGTGGCTCAGCCAGTAAGGTATCTGCCTGCAATGCAGGAGACCTGGGTTTAATCCCTGGGTTGGGAAGATCCCCTCGAGAAATAAATGGAAACCCACTCTAGTATTCTTGCCTGGAAAATCCTATTGACAGAGGAGCCTGGCAGGCTACAGTTCATGGGGTCCCAAAGGGTTGGACATGACTAAACAACTTCACTTCTTCATGACTTTTTATTACTTAACTACATTATGAACATCATAAAGGAAGGGTAATCTGGAGTTAGAGAAGGGATTTGATATTTCAAATGAGATTTTCCATTTCCAGGGACATGAGGCCAAGGATTCAAGAGTGAGTTCTGTGTCTCAGGAGTCTGGATATGGAATGTGGGTGTTTGAGTTGGAAAGAAGATGAAATCCTGTTGGTTAGCAAAGGTCAAAAGATGAGAAAATGGGAAGACACTGAGCAGACAGGAGTGAATTGCAATAAGAAAGTTTTTTTGCTTCCCTTTAGAGCTAGTTCTCTTCTAATTTTTTTATTATAATGGTGTGTGTGTGCTCAGTTGTATCTGGCTGCTTTGCAATGCCATGGACTTTAGTCCTCCAGGGTCCTCTGTTCATGGGATTTTCCAGACAAGAGTACTGGAGTGCATTGCCATTTCCTTCTACAGGGTATCTTCCCAACCCAGGCATAAAACCCATGGCTCCTTCCATGTCTCCTGCTTTGCAGGCAGATTCTTTAGGCTAAGCCACCTTGCTCAAGGTTAAACACCTTGAAAGTGAATAGGTGACAGTTTGCCTCCAAGTCTCTCACATTCCTACTTACAAATCCTACCAGACACAGAGGTACGGCCTATCCCCTCCAACTCACTTAGTTGGTTTGGCTCACCACATCTGTGGGCTGTTTTAATGGAGATTAAGCTCTGTACATGTCTCTGCCTCAATTTTCATGGTGAGGACATTGGTGCTTTGAGACAAATAAAGACACCCTAAACTCTGAGAGGAGGGAGGGACCCTTTTACCTAAATGCAATGCCATTTCAGGTCTCTGTCTCCATCGTTTTCAGCTACAGCATGAATTTCTGTGAAAGTGTCTCCATGAACCATATCAGACAAATCTGTGTTTGTTATTTTCTTCCAGTCCTTGCAAACAGTTTGGTAGGTAAGAGTTCAACTTGGGTTTAACAATCTTCATGGCATGTGTCCCTGTGCTGCTGGGCAGAGCTGGGCAGGCAGGAGGTTCTCCAGGGTGCTGGGAGGGAAATAGTTAAGCTGACAAAATATCTATTGAGAAAAGCTGGGAAGCAGGAGGTCATGGAGCAAACAGCAAGTAGGAAGAAGGAAGCTTATATTTATTGAGCACTATCTGTATACCAGGCATTATGGTGTTTTACTGAATCATTCATTTAATACTCAAAATTATTTTATGTAATAATTGATATCATTATCTTCAATTTTCCAGATAAAACTGAGAATGGAGACATGAATGATCTTGCCCAACAGCTAAAGAGGGGATTGGGGAGCAAGGATTTGACATGATCTTTTTACAACAGCACCACATTCCTCTGTCTCTCAGGTTCTAAATCCAATTTGCCTCAATGCTTTGCTCCAGCCACAGAGGCTGCCATGTGGTTTATAGAACCCTGTGATCTCTGCTTCTTATGCAGAGATCTTTCCTCTTCTCGATTCTCTCGGATAATCTTGCTCATCCTCCATGTCTCAGGTGCACACATAAAGCCTGCCAAGTCCCCCCACGACTAGACCAGGAGCTCAGGGCACCCACCAATCTGTACATTCTCCAGTGGTGCACACACTGTAATTTGTGCTTGCCTTTTTCTTTCATAACAGAGCAAACTTCATAAAAGCAAAGACTGATTTGTTTGCTGTTGTATTTACAACAGCCTGGGTCAAAGCATGTTCAGTAAAAACCTGCTGCACAGTGAGTGAGGATCCTTTTGTCCCTGGGCTTTGATGCTATGCCATTTCCTCTGCCTTACCTTCTATTTTTTCTGGATACTATTTTGCTTTGTGTCTCTGTTACATGTCTCCTCCTTATAACCCAAGTTGGGTTAGGTGCTCCTCTTAGGTTTGTTGTGGCATCCAGTTCTCTCAAATTCATCATTCATTCCATGTTGTCATCACTGCTTCTCACTAATTTTGGACTGAAAATCCCTTGAGGACAGAATTTATTTTCTAATAGTGTTCTCATTAAGCTATACAGAAATACAGTTCTTAGTGCAGTGTGATTACAATTTATAGAGTGAATGGATATATTATTTTAGACACAGCTAATTAAGGGATTGTGATACTAGCAAGACTCATTCATCTAACAAATATTGATTCCACACCAACTTTGTGCCAGGCATAAGCCAGGTAATGAAGGTACATTAATGAACAAGCAGACATGTTCTCTGCTCTTGTAGGTCTTAGAACCCAATGGTAGAGGTGAGAGTTGTGGGAGGAAAGAGGATTAGCTGAGGTTAACTGCTGAGCAATCCAGTTGTAGATATAAGCAGCCTTCATAAAGAATCCTGTAGAATACCATCCTTTCCTTCTTGAGTTAGTGTTGAGGATTATGGAGGTCACACATTTTGTATCTTACAGCTTATGTAAATCTCCAACTTTAAATGCATCTTTTACTATTGCAGCATGTTGTTCAGTCACTCAGTCCTGTCTGACTCTTTACGACCCCATGGACTATAGCATGCCAGGCTTCCCTCTTTCACCATTTCCTAGAGCTTGCTCAAACTCACGTCCATTGAGTCAGTGATGCCATCCAATCATCTCGTCCTCCTTGGTCCCCTTATCCTCCTGCCTTCAATCTTTCCCAGCATCAGGGTCTTTTCTATTTAGTTGGCTCTTCATATCAAGTGGCCTAAGTATTGGAGCTTCATCTTCAGTATCAGTCCTTCCAATGAATATTCAGGTTTGATTTCATTTATGATCTCTTGGAAGTTCAAGGGATTCTCAAGAGTCTTCTCCAACACCACAGTTCAAAAGCATCAGTTTTTCAGTGTTCAGCTTTCTTTATGGTACAGTTCTCACATCCATACATGACCATTGGAAAAGCCATAGCCTTGACTAGATGGACCTTTGTTGGCAAAGTAATGTCTCTGTTTTTTCATACGCTGTCTAGGTTTGTCATAGCTTTTCTTCCAAGGAGCAAGTGCCTTTTCATTTCATGGATGCAGTCACCATCTGTAGTGATTTTGGAGTCCCCCCAAAATAAAGTCTGACACTGTTTCCACTGTTTCCCCATCTATTTCCTATGAAGTGATGGGACCAGATGTCATGATCTTAGTTGTCTGAATGTTGAACTTTACCAACTTTTCACTCTCCTCTTTAACTTTCATCAAGAGGCTTTTTGGTTCCTTTTCCCTTTCTACCATAGAGCAGGCTTCCCTGGTGGTTCAGATGGTAAAGCGTCTGCCTGCAATGCAGGAGACCCAGGTTCGATTCCTGGGTAGGGAAGATCCCCTGGAGAAGGAAATGGCAATCCACTCCAGCACTCTTGACTGGAAAGTCCCATGGATGGAGGAGCCTGATAAGCTACAGTCCATGGGGTTGCAAAGAGTCAGACACAACTGAGCGACTTCACTTCCCTTTCTACCACAAGGGTGGTGTCATCTGTATATCTGGTTATTGATATTTCTCCTGGCAATCTTGATTCCAGCTTATGCATCTTCCAGCCCAGAGTTTCTCATGATATACTCTGCATATAAGTTAAATAAGCAGGGTGACAATATACAGCCTTGATGTACTTTTCCTATTTGGAACCAGTCTGTTGTTCCATGTCCAGTTCTAACTGTTGCTTCCTAACCTGCATATAGATTTCTCAAGAGGCAAGTCAGGTGGTCTGGTATTCCCATCTCTTTCAGAATTTTCCACAGTTTATTATGATCCACACAGTCAAAGGCTTTGGCATAGTCAAGAAAGCAGAAATAGATGTTTTTCTGGAACTCTCTTGCTTTTTCAATGATACAGCGGATGTTGGCAATTTGATCTCTGGTTCCTCTGCTTTTTCTAAAACCAGCTTGAACATCTGGAAGTTCATGGTTCAGATTGTATCGCAGAAGCCTGGCTTGGAGAATTTTGAGCATTACTTTACTAGCGTGTGAGATAAGTGCAATTGTGTGGTAGTTTGAACATTCTTTGATATTGCCTTTCTTAGGGACTGGAATGAAAATTGAACTTTTCCAGTCTTGTGGCCACTGCTGTTTTCCAAATTTGCTGGCATATTGAGTGTAGCAATTTCACAGCATCATCTTACAGGATTTGAAATAGCTCAACTGGAATTCCATCACCTCCACTAGCTTTGTTCGTAGTGATGCTTTCTAAGGCCCTTAGTTCATGTACTTTTGGAGCCTAACTTGGAGAATTTTGAGCATTACTTTGCTAGCATGTGAAGTGAGTGCAATTATTTGATGTTTGGAACATTCTTTGGCTTTGCCTTTCTTTGGGATTGGAATGAAAACTCACCTTTTCCAGTCCTGTAGCCACTGCTGCGTTTTCCAAATTTGCTGGCATATTCAATGCAGCACTTTCACAGCATCATCTTTTAGGATTTGAAACAGCTCCATTGGAAGATCATCACTTCTACTAGCTTTGTTGGTAGTGATGCTTCCTCAGGCCCACTTGACTTCACATTCCAGGATGTCTGGCTCTAGGTGAATGATCAGACAATTGTGGTCATCTGGTTCATTAAGATTTTTTTTTTTTTGTATGGTTCTGTGTATTCTTGCCACTTTTTCTTAATATTTCCTGCTTCTGTTAGGTTCATACCTCTGTTCTTTATTGTGACCATCTTTTTATGAAATGTTTCCTTGTTATCTCTAATTTTCTTGAAGAGATCTCTAGTCTTTCCTATTCTATTTTTCTCCTCTGTGTCTTTGCATTGATCATTTAGGAAGGCTTTCTTATCTCTCCTTGCTATTCTTTGGAACTCTGCATTCAGATGTGTATATCTTTCCTTTTCTCCTGTGCCTTTCACGTCTCTTCTTTTCTCAGCTATTTGTAAGGCCTCTTCAGACAACCATTTTGCCTTTTTACATTTCTTTTTCTCAGGGATGATTTTGATTACCACCTCCTGTACAGTGTTACAAACCTCTGCCCATAGTTCTTTAGACCACTCTAACTATTGGATATAATCCCTTGAGTCTATTTGTCACTTCCACTGTATAATTGTAAGGGACTTGATTTAGGTCATACCTGAATGGTCTAGTGGTTTTCCCTACTTTCTTCAATTTAAGTAGGATATTTGCAATAAGGAGTTCATGATCTGAGCCACAGTCAACTCCTGGTCTTGTTTTTGCTGACTGTATAGAGTTTCTCCATCTTTGGCTACAAAGAATATAATCAATCTGATTTCAGTATTGACAATTTGGTGATGTCCGTGTGCAGAGTTGTCTGTTATTTTGTTGGAAGAGGATGTTTGCCATGACCAGGGTGTTCTTTTGGCAAAACTCTGATAGCCTTTGCCCTGCTTCATTTTGTATTCCAAGGCCAAACTTGCTTGTTATTCCAGGTATGTCTTGACTTCCTACATTCGCATTCCATTACCCTTTGATGAAAATGACATCTTTTTGGGGTGTTACTTCTAGAAGGTCATGTAGGTCTTCATAGAACTGTTCAGCTTCAGCTTCTGCATTCCTGGTTGGGGTGTAAGTGTTAAGTAAGTGTTAGTCACTTAGTCCTGCCGGACTCTTTGTGACCCCATGGACTGCAGCCCACCAGGCTCCTCTCCATGAGATTTTCCAGGCAAGGATACTGGAGTGGGTTGCCATTTCCTTCTCCAGGGCATCTTCCCAACCCAGGGATTGAACCCAGGTCTCCTGCACTGCAGGCAAATTCTTTACAAGGGCTTCCCTTGTAGCTCAGTCTACAAGCTCAGTCAAATAGTTCAGTCTATGGTTGGGGTATAGACTTGGATTAATGGAATGGAATGTAATCCAGTCCATTACTTGAATTACATAGACTTGGGGGCATTACTCCTATGCAATATGGTTCTTTATGGCATTGGACTTTACTTTCACCACCAGATACATCCACAGCTGGCACTGAATGGTTTGCTTGGAAAGGAATAGAAATCATTCTGTCGTTTTTGAGACTGCACCCAAGTTCTGCATTTTGGACTCTTTTGTTGACTATGAGTGCTACTCTATCTCTTCTAAGGGATTCTTGCCCACAGTAGTAGATAAAATGGTCATCTGAATTAAATTTGTCCATTTCAGTCCATTTTAGTTCACTGATTCCTAAAAGGTCGATTTTCACTCTTACTATTTCCAGTTGACCACTTCCAATTTACCTTGACTCATGGACCTAATATTACAGGCTCCGATGCAATATTGTTCTTTATGGCTATTGAACTTTACTTTTATCACCAGACATATCCACAGTTGGCATGTTTCCACTTTGACTCAGCCTCTTTATTCCTTCTGGAGCTATTTCTCTGCTCTTCTCCAGTAGCATATTGTGCACATACCAAACTGGGAAGTTCATCTTTCAGTGTCATATCTTTTTGTCTTTTCATGCTATTCTTGAGATTCTCAAGGCAAGAATGCTGAAGTGGTTTGCCATTCCCTTCTCCAGTAGACCCTGTTTTGTCAGAACTCTCCACCATGACCCTCTATGTTTGGTGGCTCTATAGAGCATGACTCATAGTTTCATTAACTTAGACAAGGCCCGTGAGCCATGTAATCAGTTTGGTTAGTTTTCTGTGATTGTAGTTTCCATTCTATCTGCCCTCTGATGGATAAGGATAAGAGGTTGTGGAAGCTTCCTGATGGGAGTGACTGGTTGTAGAGAACCCAGGTCTTGCTCTGGTGGGCAGGGTCATGCTCAATAAATCTTTAATCCAATTTTTTGCTGATGTGTGGGGCTGTGTTCCTTCCTTATAGTTTGGCCTCAGGCCAAACTATTGTAGGGGTAATGGCAACCTCTGTCAAAAGGACTTATGCCAGTACACTGCAGCACCCAGGACTGTTGTATTCAGTGCCCCTGACTATCGACTCACACCTCCTTGTGAAGTTACTGCTCTGTTTCCTGAGTCCTGGTGTGCACAAGAGTTTTGTTTGTGCTCTCTGAGCATCTCTGGCAAGTATGAATTTTGATTCTAAATGCGATTTTGCCCCATTTACTGTCTTGTGGCGCTTCTCCTTTGCCCTTGGACATTGGGTATTTTTTCTTTTTTTTTTGGTAGGATCCAACATTCTCCTGTTGATGGTTGTTCAGCAGCTAGTTGTGATTTTGGTGTTCTCACAGAAAATGAGCGCACATCATTCTACTCCACCATTTTGGGATGATACAGTCCTATTGTGGTATAGTCCTCCCTAAATGAGCTTCCCAAGTAGCTCAGTGGTAAAGAATCTTCCTTTAATGTAGGAAACACAGAAGATGTGGGCTTGATCCCTGGATCAGGACGATCCCCTGAAGGAGTAAATGGCAATCCACGCCAGTATTCTTGCCTAGAGAGTTTCATGGACACAGGAGCTTGGCAGGCTCCTGAGTTACAGTCTATGAGTTACAAAGAATTGGACACAACCGAGCTCGCATGCCCTCCCTAAATAGCAGCTAATCTCTGGTAATCTAACCTGAAGTACAAAATGCAGCTGATTACGTAGCTTTGTCTTCTTTCAAATGCTTGCTTTCACAGCAAGATCCTTCTGGCATGGTTTGGGTATCTTGCCTGAGGCAGTAGGTTGGAGGTTATGACCTCTTAAAACTCATATCTCTCAATACCTTTTTCTGATTACTCCAAATAAGTGCGAAGTTTTCAACTTTTTAAAGAACTAAGCAGGATGTGATGGTGAAAAGCATTCAGTTCAGTTCAGTTCAGTCGCTCAGTCATGTCCAACTCTTTGCGACCCCATGAATCACAGCATGCCAGGCCTCCCTGGCCATCACCAACTCCCGGAGTTCACTCAGACTCATGTCCATCGAGTCGGTGATGCCATCCATCCATCTCATCCTCTGTTGTCCCCCTTCTCCTCCTGCCCCCAATCCCTCTCAGCATCAGAGTCTTTTCCAATGAGTCAACTCTTCGCATGAGGTGGCCAAAGTACTGGAGTTTCAGCTTTAGCATCATTCCTTCCAAAGAACACCCAGGGCTGATCTCCTTTAGAATGGACTGCTTGGATCTCCTTGCAGTCCAAGAGACTCTCAAGAGTCTTCTCCAACACCACAGTTCAAAAGCATCAATTCTTCAGCACTTAACTTTCTTCACAGTCCAACTCTCACATCCATACATGACTACTGGAAAAACCATAGCTTTGACTAGATGGACCTTTGTTGGCAAAGTAATATCTCTAGCAGACCTATTTTGACTGAAACACTCACTAGAAAATATTAGATTAGTGAAGACTTTTATTGTAGGGAAGGTACCAATGTTTGGGTAATTAAGATTATGCAGAGCAGAAGTGAGCTTTGAAACAGGACAAATGAAAAAGGAAAATCTGTTCAAGAGGACTTGGAAGACTAATGTGGCAATTAAGATGAATAAGAGGAAGAAAAGAGTTGGGGATGACAGGAGGCAGGGAATCCTTGTGTAAATAGTAGACAGACATTTAGGATGCTTTCATGTCTTGGCTATTGTAAATAGTGCTGCTATGAACGTTGTGGTGCATACATCCTTTGAAGTTAGAGTTTTCGTGTTTTTTGGATATATGCCCAGGAGTAGGTTTTGCTGGATCATGTAATAGCTCTATTTTTAGTTTTTTAAGGAACCTACATATTGTTTTCCATAGTTGCTGTACCAGTTTGTATTCCCACCAACACTGAGGTAGGGTTGCTTTTCCTCTACACCCTCTTCAGCATTTGTTACTTGTAGATTTTTTGATGATGGCCATTCTGGAGTGAGGTGATAATTCATAGTAGTTTTGATCTGCATTTCTCCAATAGTTAGTGATGTTGAATATCTTTCATGTGTTTGTTGGCCATCTGTATTTATTTTTTGGAGAAATGTGTTTTTAGGTCTTCTGTCCATTTTTTGATTGGGTTGCTTGTTTGTTTTTGATATTGAGCTATATAAAGTATTTGTATATTTTGAAAATCAAGCCCTTTTTGGTTGCATTATTTGCAAATATTTTTTTCCCATTCCATAGGCTGCCTTTTTGTTTTGTTTATGGTCTCCTTTGCTGGGGAAAACTAAGTGTATAATTTGACAAATTGTGGCAAATATATACATCTGTGTAACCAACACCCCAGTCACAATATAGAACCTTTTCATGACCCCAGAAAGTTCACTGTTGCCCCTTTATAGATAATTCTCAGTCCTCATAGGCAACCACTGTTCTGTTTCTATTATCATAGATTAGTTTTAATTGCTATTAAATTTCATATTAATGGAATCCTACAAAATATGCTCTTTGGTCTCTGGCTTCCTTCACTCAAAATAGTATTTTTAAGATTCATCCATGTTGTTATATTTTCCTATAGTTTTTGTTTGTGCATCTTTGTGTTGATAGATATTTGGGCTGCTTCCAATTTGTGGTGATTATGGATAAAGCTGCTATGGATATTCTTGTACAAGTCTTTTTGTGGATAAATGTTTTCCTTTATTTTGGATTAATATTTAGGGGTGAAATTGTGACATTGCAAGGTAGATCTGTATTTAATCTTATAAGAAAGTACAGTTCTTCAAGGTTCTTATATTGTTTTGCTCTCTCATGGACAGTGCATGGAGTTTCAGTTGTTACACATCCTCACCAATCTATAGCATTGATTCATGTTGATGTATGGCAAAACCAATACAATATTGTAAAGTAATTAGCCTTCAATTAAAATAAATAAATTTATATTAAAATTTTTTTTAGCCTTTCTAACATATGTCTGCTGGTACATTTGACTGTGAATTTAAAGTCTGCAACTCTTTTCTTCTTAATCTTTCTTCAGTATGCTCCAATCAGGTTGTCACTTTCACCGTCCTGCAAAAAGAGTTGTTGTCGAGGTCACAAATGACAAGCAAAACACCATTGATAGTAATTCCTAAAAATCATGTTTAAGTTTTTGATCTTCATCTTATTAGATATCTGCATAATTTGACAACATTCTTCACTTGATCATCAAGACACTTGGCTCTGACATTTTATCTCCTACTTTGTTGTTCTCTTTCTCATTCTCCTTTGTTGGTTTTTCCTTATATCTCTGAACTCAGGATTGTAGTATTCTGAGCTTAGTTCTCATTTGTCTTCTCTGTTTACATTCATTTCTTTGTATAGTGTATAGTCATATGACTTTAAATACTCTTTGTGTGCTGAAACACTGGGCTGGAAGAAGCACAAGCTGGAATCAAGATTGCCAGGAGAAATATCAATAACCTCAGATATGCAGATGACACCACCCTTATGGCAGAAAGTGAAGAGGAGCTAAAAAGCCTCTTGATGAAAGTAAAAGAGGAGAGTGAAAAAGTTGGCTTAAAGCTCAACATTCAGACAACTAAGATCATGGCATCTGGTCCCATCACTTCATGGGAAATAGATGGGGAAACAGTGGAAACAGTGTCATACTTTATTTTTCTGGGCTCCAAAATCACTGCGGATGGTGACTGCAGCCATGAAATTAAAAGATGCTTACTCTTGGAAGAAAAGTTATGACCAACCTAGATAGCATATTGAAAAGCAGAGATATTACTTTGCCAACAAATGTCTGTTTAGTCAAGGCTATGGTTTTTCCAGTGGTCATATATGGATGTGAGAGTTGGACTATGAAGAAAGCTGAGTGCCGAAGAACTGATGCTTTTGAACTGTGGTGTTGGAGAAGACTCTTGAGAGTCCCTTGACTGCAACCAGTCCATTCTGAAGGAGATCAGCCCTGGGATTTCTTTGGAAGGAATGATGCTAAAGCTGAAACTTCAGTACTTTGGCCACCTCATGCGAAGAGTTGACTCATTGGAAAAGACTCTGATGCTGGGAGGGATTGGGGGCCTGTCTCTTATACACATCTAGATGTGTATAAGAGACAGGTGTATTCTTGCCACTTCTTCTTAATATTTTCTGCTTCTGTTAGATCCATACCATTGCTGTCCTTTATTGTGCCCATATTTGCATGAAATGTTCCCTTCGTATCTCTTATTTTCTTGAAGAAATCTCTAGCTTTTCGCATTCTATTGTTTTCCTCTATTTCTTTGCATTGATCTCTGAGGCGGGCTTTCTTATCTCTCCTTGCTATTCTTTGGAACTCTGCATTCAAATGGGTATATCTTTCCTTTTCTCCTTTGCTTTTCACAGCTATTAGTNTAGTTACTTACTTATGTGCTGTGGCTCAGAGGTTCAAGCGTCTGCCTCCAATGCGGGAGACCTGGGTTCGACCTCTGGGTTGGGAAGATCCCCTGGAGAAGGGAAATGATAACCCACTCCAGTATTCTTGCCTGGAGTATCCCATGGACAGAGGAGCCTGGCAGGCTACAGTCTACGGGGTTGCAAAGAGTTGGACACGACTGAGCGACTTCACTATGTGCTGAAGAGTTATAAATACCTTTCTCAATGATACCTCTGACTCACCCCCATTCCCCAAATTAAAAAAAAAATCCCTCGTATAGCCATGTTTCTCTATTTCACCTTGGACTTTGTTATAAAATGAATAATTCCTTTGTTGAAGCCCCAATACCCAATATCTTGGTATTTAGTAGTGGGAGGTAGTAGATTTTAGATGAGATCATGAGGCTGGGTCCCCACAATGGAATTACTGCTCTTATAAGAAAAGGGAAAGAACACAGTGTATTCTCTCCCAGCCATACAAGGACATAGAGAGAAACTGCCCTTCTTACAACCCAGGAAGTGAGCCCTCACCAAGAACCAAATCTGCCAGCATCTTGGTCTTGGACTTTCCAGCTTCCATAAATGTGAGAATAAATGTTCGTTTATTTTATTTATTTTTTAAACTATAATAATATGATAACACATTTACAGGAAACTTGAAAAATACAGACCAAAGTTACATGTAATTCCACTATATACTACATTTTTTTTCTTTTAAGTAAATTGGGATTTTTAATTATAGTTTCAACATCAAACTCTCAAAAATTAATAGAATGAATATACAGAGAGTGGAAGGAAATAGTAGACTTGAAAAATCACTTTGAACTAATTCAATATAACTAAATTTATATAATTTTTATGCAACAGTAGAATACAAATTCTATTCAAGTTCCCATAGACTGCAAACTAGGAGACACTGGAATGTATCCAGGGACATAGCACCAGGTACAAAAATTTTATGGTCTAAAGGTGTAGAAATCATAGAGTCTGTTACCTTATCTCTGTGGAATTGCTTTAAAAATCAGTATCAAATGTACTTGAAAATAACCCCGTATTTTCAAATGCAATGTGACATTTACTAAGAGACATCTTTGACTTAGTCATTGAAAGCCTAATTAAAGTTAGAAGACTGAAATAACACAGAGGGTGATTGCAGAGAAGAAAGTATTTAAATGAGAAATTAATACCAAAATGAGAAATTAACATCAAAGATATTTTAAAAATCCCATGTATTTGGAAATTAAATGTCCAATTTTAAATGATGGGTGTATCTAAGGAGCCATAACAAGGGAAATTAGAAAATATTTGTTATAGAATAAAAATGAAAAGAGAATTTACCAGAATTTGTTGCATGCAACTGAAGCTGCTCAATTTGATTAAATACAATGTGGCACTTGAATAAGGTATGAAAACCAAAAATGGACAGTAGTACAAAATTCTGTGAAATTTGAATAAAATCTCAACTTCAGTTAATAATATATATCACATATTAATTTCTTACTTTTTGCAACATACTGTTTCTTTGTATTCTCAGTATTGGATTAGAAGTTTTAAGGCTCATTCAATTTTTAAAATTACTAAGATAATAACTTTCTAGACTTTTAACAGTAACACTAGATGCCAAAATACATGGAACTATATCAAAGTTTTGAGTGGCTATAAGCTAGAACTCTAGACTATTATTCAAACTAATTCATACAAGTGGAATAAAAATGTGATATACTTTTTAGCTAGGCAAAAATTAATGTGTTTAAAAAATATATAATACATACTATCTACATATGTGTGTAGATACAAAAGCTTTTCTACTACACTTGATGAAGGCTTGAATAAGAACATAAAAAAAGAGATGGAGAAATTGGAAAACATAAAGTAAATGAAATAGAACACTGGCTGTGAAAAGTGAAAAAAGCTAGCAAAAGTAAAAGATCATTATATAGTCCAGTTGTTTTAAAACAAGGTTGGTCATTAGAAACACATCTGGAGCTTTGAAGAAAAAAAAGCAATACCTGGGCATTTGTGTCTTTCAAAAAAAATTCCAAGATAATTCTATTGTGCGTCTGAATTTTAAAAAGTGATATAGAATTCTACTAGTGATATAGAATTCTATTATTTTCTGTTGACAAATCATGATATGATGGTATTATAGTAGTTACAGAATCAGAATAGTAAAATATGTTTATCAGTTTCACAATCAATAGCTAAACAAAAAATAAATGATGATTGCAAGCCATAATGGAAACATGATTAATCTAACAATATAAAATAATTACATACAACTTGGGAGGTTGAGTAGAAAGACATGATAAGTGGAAGTGGTGTGTTCATCCTCCAGCCTGTCTTTTGGCTGTTGCATTTAATCCATTTACATTTAAGGCAGTTGTCAATATGTGTGATCCTATTACCATTTTCTTAATTGCTTTGAGTTTGTTTTCTGTAGGTCTTTTCCTTCTCTTGTGTTTCCTGCCTGGAGAAGTTCCTTTAACACTTGCTGTAAAACTTTTTTGTGGAGCTGAATTCTCTTGTCTTTTACTTTTGATTTCTCCAACAAATTTGAACTAGAGTCTTTCTGGGTAGTGTATTTTTGGTTGGAGGTTATTCCTTTTCATCACTTTAAATATACGTTGTCATTCCCTTCTGACTTGTAGTTTCTGTTGAGAAATTAGCTAATAACTTTATGAGAGTTTCCTTGTATGTTATTTGTTGCTTTTTCCTTTCTTTTACTGTTCTATCTTTGTCTCAATGTTTGTAAATTTGATTCCTATGTGTCTTTGTGTATTCTTTTTGTGTTTATCTTGCCTTGGACTCTGCCCTTCCTAGACTTGGTTGACTATTTCCTTTCCTATGTTGGAGAATTTTTCAGCTGTTATCTCTTCAAATATTTCCTTGGGTCTTTTCTTTCTCTTTTCTCCTTCCAGGACCCCTATAGTGCAAATGTTGGTACATTTAATGTTGTTCCAAAGGTCTCTTATAGACCTAAAGTGTTAGTGGCTCAATCATGTCTGACTCTATGACTCTTAGGCTGTCTTCATTTTTTTTTTTTTTTTCTAATTCTTTTTTCTATATTCTATTCTGTTGTGATTTCCACCATTCTGTCTTCCAGGTCATTTATCCATTCTTCTGTTTCAGTTATTCTGCTACTGATTCCTTCTAGTATATTGTTCATCTATGTTTGTTTTTTAGTTCTTCTAGAACTTTGGTAAACAGTTTTTGCATCTTCTTCCTTTGGTTTCCAAGATCCTTGATCATCTTCACTATGGTTATTCTGAATCATTTTTTCTGGGAGTTTGCCTATCTCCATTTCATTTAGTTGTTTCTCTGGGGGTTTTATCTTGTCCCTTCATCTGGGACACAACCCTCTCCTTTTTCATCCTGACTGATTTTCTGTAGTGTGGCTTTTGTTCTAGCCACTGTGGAATTTTGGTTCTTCTTGCTTCTTCTGTCTTCCTTCTGGTGGATGAGGCTAAGAGGCTTATGTAAATTTCCTGATGGGAGGGATTGGCTATGGGAAAAGCTAGATCTTGCTCTGTTGGGCAGGGCTGTCCTCAGTGAAGCTTTAATCCAATTATCTGCTGATATGTGGGGTGGCATTCCCTCCCTGTTAGTTGTTTGGACTGAGGTGACCCAGCCCTGGGTTCTATGGGCTCTGCTGCTGCTGCTGCTAAGTCGCTTCAATCGTGTCTGACTCTGTGCGACCCCATAGACAGCAGCCCACTAGGCTCCTCTGTCTCTGGGATTCTCCAGGCAAGAACACTGGAGTGGGTTGCCATTTCCTTCTCCAATGCATGAAAGTGAAAAGTGAAAGTGAAGTCGCTCAGTCGTGCCTGACTCTTAGCGACCCCATGGACTGCAGCCTACCAGGCTCCTCCGTCCATGGGATTTCCCAGGTAAGAGTACTGGAGTGGGGTGCCATCGCCTTCTCCTCTATGGGCTCTATGGTTGGGTTAATGGCAATCTCCAAGAGAACATACACTAAGGGGCACATTCCAGGACTGCTGCTGCCAGTGCCCCCATCCCTACGGCAACTCGCACCTCCCTGGAAACCTTCCAACACTAGGAGGTAGGTCTGGTTCAGTCTCCTGGGGTCACTACTCCTTTCTGCTGGGTCTTGGTTCATGCAAGATTTTGTTTGTGTCCTCCAAGAGTGGAATTCCTGTTTCTCTCAGTCTTGTGGAAGTCCTGTAGTCAAATCCCACTGGTCTTTAAAGTCAGATTCCCCATGGATTCCTGTCCCTTTGTCAGATCCCCAGGCTGGGAAACCTGATGTGGGGCTCAGAACCTTCACAACAGTAGGAAAACTTCTCTGGTGTTATTGTTCTCCAGTTTGTGGATCACCCACCTGGTGGGTATGGGATTTGATTTTATCATGATTGCACCCCTCCTGCCATCTTGTTGCAGCCTCTTTGTCTTTGGACGTGGGACATCTCTTTGGTAGGTTCAAGGTTTCTCCTTTTGATAATTATTCAACAGCTAGCTGCAATTTTGATGCTCTCACAGGAGGAGATGAGCAGTTCTCTTTCTACTCTGCCATCTTGAACTGAAAATCATAAATGTCTGTTAAGATAATAAGTTAATGGTATTTTGTTATTGTAGTCTGAGCTAAGACAGACTTCCTCTAGAATTTTATCCCTTCTCTCTTTATTAGAAAGAAAGTTAGCTTTCTACTCATTGCTCAGCATTGCCGACTATAGCTTTGAATCTTCATATAATACTACCACAGAAGGCCAAAGTCTGAATGTCTGTTATGTGAAAATACTTCCTTCATCTGTAAAAATATGGATTTGATAACAATCATTAGGAAAGTGTGGACTAGCAAGATTGAGCCTTTTCTATCCTGATGAATAATTTATATAAAGTAGCCCTAAGGGAGGGGATTAAATCATGAGCTGTCCCCATATCTTGAAAAGTTTTGCACCTTAGTTAATTTGGGAAATATCTGTCAGATTGAAGGAAGAATCTAGTCTCTCAGCATCCCAAGTGAAAAAGGAAAGGTCGTAATTGGGTAGTATAGTTGTCTATATTTGTAAGTAAAAAAGGGAGATAAACCACCTTGTAGGGATTCTTAGTTTGGGTGCTTCCGGACACAAATCCTTACACAAGGAAGTGAGAACAAGTAACTTATTTGGAAAGGTGATCCCAGAAAGCATTATTGCTGAACATTTAGATTGCAACTACAATTAATATTAAACCTACATATGTGTTTATATCTGCGAGTACTGCACTAAGAAACATTTCTGGAAATAGCTTTTGTTGGCTAAACAAATGCACTCTTATAATTTTGAGAAAAGCCAAAAATTGTTTTCTAAAAAGTTTGCATTCATCTATACTTACCAAAAAAATATTCGATGGCCCATTTCTCCACCCCCAATTCAATATTGTATATTGTCAAATCTCAATTATTTTTTTGCCAAATAAAGAGTTAAAAAAGTAATAATTTTAATTTGCATTTTCCTATTGTGAGAGAACACATCTATTTATGTTTATTGAATTTATATGTCCTTTTGTGAACTTAGTCTTTTCACAGTCTTTGTTCATTTTATGTTTAAATAAGAAAAATATCTTATTTTTCTTTTATAAACTGATATATAGGGGTTTCTGATATATTCTGGATGGTAATACTTTGTCTGCTATATATGTAGCAATATTTTAGACCTAGGGCCATACTGCTTTATAAATTTAGCACCTGGATCACTGTCTCCCTTTTCACTATTATTCTTGTTGTTAATCTTGGAAGCTCCAAAATTGATATGGGAGATTCCTCTTAATACCCTGCCTCCTCATTTCCTTAACCTCTCCCTATGTAATGGTCTCTTCCTTCATCCTACCTCAAACAACTATCAAGGTCATTACCTAAACCTCATTGTCCACAGCAAGCCCTTCTGAAATCTGTTTCAAATCTCCCATACTCTGGGTACCCTCCAATCTCACCTTTCCTCAGGGCTATTTCATCTGCCATTTTTCATCATTTATATATTACTCACTTCAAGCTCTTCTCTTTTTATTTGGTAATAACTTAGATCTTGTGGTATAATCATTCCCAGGAAAACATCCCTGATGCTCTGATCTCTCTCCTCCATCATTCTCCTCTGCAAAACTCAATTATCCACTCATTCCTACTTTATACTCAAGCAGCCAAACATGGCTGGAAAAAATCAAATGGCATTGTCATCTGGACTCACTTCAGCCTGTGACCACAAATCTCAAATGGCACTTAATTCTTTCAGGCAATTATACTATATATCCCTGATATGTTTAGTTTTCACTTTTAGAGATCAACATTTCACACCTTTTTTCCCAACTTCCCTTCTACACTTCATCTTAGCTTGTGAAGTTGCCCCATATTGTAGAGACGTTAGATACATTCTAATGAGAAGGATACCTTCTACATATAAATTTTGCAATCTATTTGCTTATCTACTTATGTGCTCTGACATGTAAGATATTCCTGCTTCTCTTAGACCATCCTCTCTTCTGTCTTCTTGCCTCCTCAAACAACTTGCTTCTAATTTTATTCTCACTCTGTTTCATTGTGTTTGTTCAGTTCTGTTATTATAGTCTTTTGGATTGGTTTCAATATTTTTTTTGTCATCAAGAATAATGATATTGTGAACTTCCATTTATTCGGTTGGCCAAAATGTTCCTTTGAGTTATAACTTACAGAACCCAAAGGAAAATTCTGACCAACTATACATATATAGTTTCCCAGGTAGTGCTAGTGGTAAAGATCCCACCTTTCAGTGCAGGCGACATAATGGATGTGGTTTGATCTCTGAGTCAGGAAGAGCCACTGGAGGAAGAAATGACAACCACTCCAGTATTCTTGCCTGGGAAATCTCATAGACGAGGAGCCTGGTGGGCTACAGTTCAAAGGGTCACAGAGAGTCCGACACGACTGAAAGAAGTTAGCACATAGCATAACCTGCATGTGTCCTCATTTGTGTCTGACTTTTTGTGATCCTATGAAATGTAGCCTGCCAGGCTTCTCCATCCATAGCATTTTCCAGGCAAGAATACTGGAGTGGATTGCCATGCTCCCCTCCAGGGGTTCTTCCTGACCCAGGGATCAAACCTGCCATCTCCTGTGCAGGTAGATGGATACTTTATGACTGAGCCACCTGAGAAGCCCATGTATAATAGCACAGTTATGCAAAAGTATGTCAGGCAGAGCAAACAGCTAGCAATGGAATTGCTGAGGGTAGCAGAAGTTGCTAGTGCTCAACAATAAAGGGAATCTCTGCTTTTTTAAAGTGTGATTTACACTGCTTCACTGAAAGATGAACTCCCCAGGTCGGCAGGTGCCCAATATGCTACTGGAGATCAGTGGAGAAATAATTCCAGAAAGAATAAGGAGATGGAGCCAAAGCAACAATAACACCCAGTTGTGGATGTGACCGATGATGAAAGTCAAGTCCAATGCTGTAAAGAGCAGTATTGCATAGGAACCTGAAATGTTAGGTCCATGAATCAAGGCAAATTGGAAGTGGTCAAACAGGAGATGGCAAGAGTGAACATCAACATTTTAGTAATCAGTAAACTAAAATGGACTGGAATGGGTGAATTTAACTCAGATGACCATTATATCTACTACTGTGGGCAGGAATCCCTTAGAAGAAGTGGAGTAGCCATCATAGTCAATGGAAGAGTCTGAAATGCAGTAGTTGGATGCAATCTTAAAAATGACAAAATGATCTCTGTTTGTTTCCAAGGCAAACCATTCAATATCACAGTAATCCAAGTCTGTGCCCCAACCAGTAATGCTGAAAAAGCTGACATTGAATGGTTCTTTGAAGACCTACAAGACCTTCTAGAACTAACACTGCAAAAAGCTGTCCTTTTCATTATAGGGTACTGGAATGCAAAAGTAGGAAGTCAAGAGATTCCTGGAGTAACAGGCAAGTTTGGTCTTGGAGTACAAAATGAAGTAAGCAAAGGCTAACAGAGTTTTGCCAAGAGGACACACTGGTCATAGCAAACACCCTCTTCCAACAACACAAGAAAAGACTCTACACATGGACATCACCAGATGGTCAATACCGAAATCAGACTGATTATATTCTCTGCAGCCAAAGATGGAGAAGCTCTATACAGTCGGCAAAAACAAGACCAGGAGCTGACTGTAGCTCAAATCATGAACTCCTTATTAAAAATTCAGACTTAAATTGAAGACAGTAGGGAAAACCACTAGACCATTCAGATATGACCTAAATCAAGTCCCTTATGATTATACAGTGGAAGTGACAAATTCAAGGGAATAGATCTGATAGACAGAGTGCTCAAAGAACTGTGGACGGAGGTTCCTGACCATCTGCAAGAAAAATAAATGTAAAAAGGCAAAATGGTTGTCTGAGGAGGCCTTACAAATAGCTGTGAAAGAAGAGAAGTGAAAGGCAAAGGAGAAAAGGAAAGATATAAGCTTCTGAATGCAGAGTTCCAAAGAATACCAAGGAGAGATAAGAAAGCCTTCCTAAGTGATCAATGCAAAGAAATAAAGGAAAACGATAGAATGGGAAAGATTAGAGATCTCTTCAAGAGAATTAGGGAAGCCAAGGAAACATTTCATGAAAAGATGGGCACAATAAAGGACAGAAATGGCACAGATGTAACAGAAGCAGAAGATATTAAGAAAAGGTGACAAGAATACACAGAACTATACAAAAAAGATCTTCATGATTCAGATAATCATGTTGGTTGTGATCACTTACCTAGAGCCAGACATCCTGGAGTGTGAAGTCAAGTGGACCTGAGTAAGCATCACGAACAAAGCTAGCTTATGTAATGGAAACCAGTTGAGCTATTTCAAATCCTAAAAGATGATGCTGTGAAAGTGGTGCACTCAATATGCCAGCAAATTTGGAAAACACAGCAGTGGCCATAGGACTGGAAAAGGTCAGTTTTCATTCCAATCCCTAAGAAAGGTAATGCTTAAGTGCTCAAAGTACCACACAGTTGCACTCATATCACACACTAGCAAAGTAAAGCTCAAAATTCTCCAAGCCAATCTTCACCAGTACATGAACTGTGAACTCCCAGATGTTCAAGTTGGATTTAGAAAAGGCAGAGGAACCAGAGATCAAATTACCATCTGTTGGATCATAGAAAAAGCAAGTGACTTTCAGAAAAACATCTATTTTTGCTTTATTGACTATGCCAAAGCCTTTGTGTGGATCACAACAAACTGTGGAAAATTCTTAGAGAAACACCAGACCACCTGACCTGCCTCCTGAGAAATCTGTATGCAGGTCAGGAAGCAACAGGTTGAACTTGACATGGAACAACAGACTGGTTCCAAATCAGGAAAGGAGCATATCAAGGCTGAATATTGTTACCCTGCTTGTTTAATTTATATGCAGATTACATCATGAGAAATGTTGGTCATGATGAAGCACAAGTTGGAATCAAGATGGCCAGGAGAAATATCAGTAACCTCGGATATGCAGATGCCACCACCCTTATGGCAGACAGAAAAGAACTAAACAGGCTCTTGATGAAAGTGAAACAGGAGAGTGAAAAAGTTGGCTTAAAACTGATGACCCAGATGGATGGGATGGGGAGGGAGGTGGGGGGGGCGTTCAGGATGGGAAACACATGTACATGTACACTCATGGCAGATTCAAGTCAATGTATGGCAAAACCTGTACAATATTGTAAAGTAAAAGAAATAATTAATTTAAAAATAAAAAAATAAAAAATAAAAATAAAATTAAAAAAACAAAGCCCTCAACATTCAGAAAACTAAGCTCATGGCATCTGGTCCCATTCAGCTCAGTTCAGTTCAGTCTCTCAGTCATGTCCGACTCTTTGCAACCCCTCTCTAGCCATCAGCAACTCCCAGAATTCACTCAAACTCATGTCCATTGAGTTGGTGATGCCATCCAGCCGTCTCATCCTCTGTCATCTCCTTTTCCTCCTGCCCCCAGTCACTCCCAACATCAGAATCTTTTCAAATGAGTCAACTCTTCACATGAGGTGGCCAAAGTATTTGAGTTTAGCTTTAGCATCATTCCTTCCAAAGAACACCCAGGACTGATCTCCTTTAGAATGGTCTGGTTGGATCTCCTTGCAGTCCAAGGGACTCTCAAGAGTCTTCTCCAACACCACAGTTCAAAAGCATCAATTCTTTGGTGCTCAGCTTTCTTCACAGTCCAACTCTCACATCCATACATGACCACTGGAAAAACCACAGCTTTGACTAGACAGACATTTGTTGGCAAAGCAATGTCTCTGCTTTTGAACATGCTAACTAGGTTGTTCATAACTTTCCTTCCAAGGAGTAAGCGTCTTTTAATTTCATGGATTCAGTCACCATCCGCAGTGATTTTGGAGCCCCCCCCCCCAAATAAATTCTGACACTGTTTTCCCATTTATTTGCCATGAAGTGATGGGATGAGATGCCATGATCTTAGTTTTCTGAATGTTGAGCTTTAAGCCAACTTTTTCACTCTCCTGTTTTACTTTCATCAAGAGGCTTCTTAGTTCCTCTTCAGTTTCTGCCATAATGGTGGTGTCATCTGCATATCTGAGGTGATTGATATTTCTCCTGGCAATCTTGATTCCAGCTTGTGCTTCTTCCAGCCCAGCTTTTCTCATGATGTACTCTGTATAGAAGTTAAATAATCAGGGTGACAATATACACCCTTGACGTATTCCTTTTCCTATTTTGGAACCAGTTTGTTGTTCCATGTTCAGTTCTAACTGTTGCTTCTTGTCCTTCACATAGGTTTCTCAAGAGGCAGGTCAGGTGGTCTGGCATTCCATCTTTTTCAGAATTTTCCACAGTTTATTGTGATCCACACAGTCAAAGGCTTTGGCATAGTCAATAAAGCAAAAATAGACTGGTCCCATTACCTGATGGCAAATAGATGGGGAAACAGTGGAAACAGTGGCAGACTTTATTATTATTATTTTTGTCTCCAGAATCCCTGCATGTGGTGACTGTAGCCATGAAATTAAAAGACACTTTCTCCTTGGAAGAAAAGTTATGACCAACCTAGACAGAATATTAAAAAACAGAGACATTACTTTGCCAACAAATGTCCATCTAGTCAAGGCTATGGTTTTCCCAGTAGTCATGTATGGATGTGAGAATTGGACTGTAAAGAAAGCCGAGTACCAAATAATTGATGCTTTTGAACTATGGTGTTGGAGAAAACTCTTGAGAGTCTCTTGGACTACAAGGAGATCCAGTCAGTCCACCCTAAAAGAAATCAGTCCTGAGTATTCATTGGAAGGACTGATGCTGAAATTGTAACTCCAATACTTTGGCCACCTGCTACGAAGGACTGACTCATTGGAAAAGACCCTGATGGTGGGAAAGATTGAAGGTGGGAAGAGAAAGAGACAAAAGAGGATGAGATGGTTGGATGGCATCACTCACTCAATGGACATGAGTTTCAATAAACTATGGGGGTTGGTGATCGACAGGGAGGCCTGGCATTCTGCAGTCCATGGGGTCAGAAAGTGTCGGACATGACTGAGCAAATGAACTGAACTGAATTGCATTTTAATGAAACTTACACAAGTTCCTATTTTCATTAATCAAAAGAAATCTGAAAAGGGATTTTTAGTTAAAAAAAAAAAAAGACAAAAAGTGAAATATAGCACACATAGCATGTTTTGCAGTGGAGCTATTGTCCAGGCAGCACACATCCAGAGCAGCCAGTGGGGCCCTACCAAGCTACTTCCCCTGTACTCAAAGCCTCAGATCCAGCCACCAGTGCTGTGCACTGTGTCTGTGAGCACCTGTGCCTTCCCTGGTTTATTTTGTGCAGCTGTTAGCAAGATGTGTCTTGAGGTAATCAAAGGAGACTTATGCCACTTCATCTTCTAAGAACACAATGCTTAAATAGTATTGGAGACCTGTGTCTGTGTTCTTTGGTTCTTCTGGTGAACGCAGACTATGTTACTTCAGATTGTCTTGCAGTTTGGTGAGGCAAAGGCCTTAGTTTTGGATCACAGGTGTAAATGAGTAATGTTTGTGATTTTTAAGCCTTACCCATGAAAGCAGCAATCTCACGTGACTTGTGGATTAATTACCACCACTGGCTCCTCTCAGCTTGGTGTTCCCATGACTGCTCTTGCAAACAAAACATTACATTTTACTATATTAAGTTTATTACAAAGTTATTACTCACTTTGACCAATACTGGGTTGTAGAGAATAAAATGTTGAATTATTACAAAGTTATTAATCACCTTGACCAATACTGGGTTGTAGAGGATAAAATGTTGAATTTTGCTAGGTAATAAAAAACTGTTTTACAAAGAGGTTCTTTAAGTTCACACACAGCCAGTAGCTCATTAGATTGTTCTTTTGGGCCATACTCTTTTCAGTTCAGTTCAGTTCACTGACTCTGTCGTATCCGACTCTTTGCGATCCCATGAACCGCA
The DNA here is from genome assembly GCA_006410635.1 of Cephalophus harveyi. Lineage (NCBI taxonomy): Eukaryota > Metazoa > Chordata > Mammalia > Artiodactyla > Bovidae > Cephalophus > Cephalophus harveyi. The sequence goes on from SJYT01053935.1 coordinate 185,930, forward strand.
GCACACCAGGCCTCCTTGCCCATCACCAACTCTTGGAGTCCACCCAAACCCATATCCATTGAGTCAGTGATGTCATCCAACCATCTCATCCTCTGTCACCCCCTTCTTCTCCTGCCTTCAGTCTTTCTCAGCATCAGGGTCTTTTCCAGTGAGTCAAGTCTTCACATCAGGTGGCCAAAATATTGGAGTTTCTGCATCAACATCAGTCTTTCCAATGCACACCCAGGACTGATCTCCTTTAGGATGGACTGGTTGGATCTCCTTGCAGTCCATGGGACTCTCAAGAGTCTTCTCCAACACCACAGTTCAAAAGCATCAATTCTTCAGTGCTCAGCTTTCTTTATAGTCCAACTCTCACATCCATACATGATCACTGGAGAAACCATAGCCTTGACTAGATGGACCTTTGTTGGCAAAGTAATGTCTCTGCTTTTTAATATGCTATCTAGGTTGGTCATAACTTTCCTTCCAACAAATAAGCATCTTTTAATTTCACTGGTGCAATCACCATCCGCAGTGATTTTGGAGCCCAGACAAAGTTAGCCACTGTTTCCACTGTTTCCACTGTTTCCTCATCTATTTGCCATGAAGTGATGGGACCGGATGTCATGATCTTAGTTTTCTGAATGTTGAACTTTAAGCCAACTTTTTCACTCTCCTCTTTCACTTTCATCAAGAGGCTTTTTAGTTCCTCTTCAGTTTCTGCCATAAGGGTGGTGTCATCTGCATACCTGAGGTTATTGATATTTCTCCCAGAAATCTTGATTCCAGCTTGTGCTTCATTCAGCCCAACATTTCTCATGATGTACTCTGCAAATAAGTTAAATAAGCAGGGTGATAATATACAGCCTTGATGTACTCCTTTTCCTATTTGGAACCAGTCTGTTGTTCCATGTCCAGTTCTAACTGTTTCTTCCTGACCTGCATATAGGTTTCTCAAGAGGCAGGTCAGGTGGTCTGGTATTTCCATCTCTTTCAGAATTTTCCACAGTTTATTGTGATCACACAGTCAAAGGCTTTGACATAGTCAATAAAGCAGAAATAGATGTTTTTCTGGAATTCTCTTGCTTTTTTGATGATCCAGAGGATGTTGGAAATTTGATCTCTGGTTCCTCTGCCTTTTCTAAAGCCAGCTTGAGTATCAGGAAGTTCATGGTTCATGTATTAGTGAAGCCTTGCTTGGACAATTTTAAGCTTTACTTTACTAGGGTGTGAGATGAGTGCAATTGTACAGTAGTTTGAGCATTCTTTGGCATTGCCTTTCTTAGGGATTGGAATGAAAACTGACCTTTTCCAGTCCTGTGACCACTGATGCAAATTTGCTGGCATATTGAGTGTAGCACTTTTACAGCATCATCTTTCAGGATTTGAAACAGCTCAACTGGTTTCCATCACCTACACTAGCTTTGTTTTTAGTGATGTTTCCTAAGGCCCAGTTGACTTCACATTCCAGGATTTTGGCTCTATGTGAGTGATCACACCATCGTGATTATCTGGGTCGTGAAGATCTTTTTTGTACAGTTTTTATGTGTATTCTTGCCATTTCTTAATATCTTCTGCTTCTGCAATGGCAAAGAATCACGGTGGCTGTGAAGGAGCTATGCCACCTCTGAGGTCCGAGGTAAGAGAAACCCAAATAAAACAGTAGGCACTGAGAGAGGGCGACAGATGGCAGACAGACTGAAACCACAATCACTGACAACTAGCCAATCTGATCACACAGATCACAGCCTTGTTTAAGTCAATGAAATTAAGCCATGTTGTGTGGGGCCACCCAAGATGGATGGGTCATGGTGGAGAGGTCTGACAGAATGTGGTCCACTGGAGAAGGGAATGGCAAACCACTTCACTATTCTTGCCTTGAGAACCCCATAAACAGAATGAAAAGGCAAAAAGATAGGACACTGAAAGATGAACTCCCCAGGTCAGTAGGTGCCCAATATGCTACTGGAGATCAGTTGAGAAATAACTCCAGAAAGAATGAAGGGATGGAGCCAAAGCAAAAATAACACCCAGTTGTGGATGTGACTGGTGAAAGAAGCAAGGCTCTATGTTGTAAAGAGCAATATTGCATAGTAACCTGAAATGTTAGGTCCATGAATCAATACAAATTGGAAGTGGTCAAACAGGAGAGGACAAGAGTGAAAATCGACATTCTAGGAATCAGTGAATTAAGATGGACTGGAATGGGTGAATTTAACTCAGATGACCATTATATCTACTACTGTAGGCAGGAATCCCTTAGAAGAAATAGAGTAGCCATCATAGTCAACAAAAGAATCTGAAATGCAGTACTTGGATGCAATCTTAAAAGTGACAGAATGATCTCTGTTTCCAAGGCAAAAGATGTGTATAAGAGACAGGATGAAAGATGGACTGGAATGGGTGAATTTAACTCAGATGACCATTATATCTACTACTGTAGGCAGGAATCCCTTAGAAGAAATAGAGTAGCCATCATAGTCAACAAAAGAATCTGAAATGCAGTACTTGGATGCAATCTTAAAAGTGACAGAATGATCTCTGTTTCCAAGGCAAACCATTCAATAAAACGGTAATCCATGTCTATGCCCCCATCAGTAACACTGAAGAAGCTGAAGTTGAACAGTTCTATGAAGACCTACAAGACCTTCTAGAACTAATACTGCAGAAAGATGTCCTTTTCATTATAGAGTACTGGAATGCAGAAGTAGGAAGTCAAGAGACACCTGAAGTAACAGGCAAATTTGGCCTTGGAGTACAGAATGCAGAAGGGCAAATGCTAATAGAGTTCTGCAAAGAGTATGCACTGGTCATAGGAAACACCCTCTTCCAACAACACAAGAGAAGACTCTACACATGGGCAGCACCAGATTGTTGACACCAAAATCAGATTGATTATATTATTTGTAGCCAAAAATGGAGAAGCTCTATATAGTCAGGAAAAGCAAGACTAGGAGCTAACTGTGGCTCAGATCATGGACTCCTTATTGCCAAATTCAGAGTGAATTTAAAGAAAGTGGAGAAAACCACTAGATCATTCAAAGTGAAAGTGAAAGTGAAGTCGGTCAGTCGTGTCCGACTTTTTGCGACCCCATGGACTGTAGCCTGCCAGGCTCCTCCATCCATGGGATTTTCCAGGCAAGAGAACTGGAGTGGGTTGCCATTACCTAAATCAAATACTCTTTTCAGTACTTGGCATTTTCCAAGTTTAAAAATGTTGCCAGTCTTATGAGTTTTAAATGTTATCTGAGTTTTCTTTTAGCTTTTATTTTTTCTAATTACCGATAAGATTGATCAACTTTCTATATATTTATGGGATTTTTATTTTTTCTCCTACATAAGGCATATTTGAATCAATTGTCTATTTTTTTTTTATAGTTGCCCTATCTTGTACTCAACAAAAGGTCTTACATATTTGTTACCAAGCCAAAGCACTAGTGCAGAAACACTGACACAAAGAGAAAAATCATTTCCCCAATAGAACACATCCAGTTGTTCAAGTAGTGATGTTCTCAGAGTGATATGATAAGACGCACATGACCTTGACACAACATAAGTGTGTTTGCCTCCTGTGTGGGGCTCCTTATAGACCCAGCTTGGTTCTGCTCCAATGTCTTCTCTTGGGGTTGTACCTGTTCTATTGCCAGTTTTCATTTTAATTTGTTAGGGGAATAGGAAAATCTTGCTTTTGTTTTTTGCCAGGAATCACTTGACCCTGAAAGTCTTGTGAGATGATGCAGCAAGGAGCAAATTCAACTGAACATAGGATGGTGGGGAAGAGACGAGAATGCCGCATGAACATTTATGTGTGTCTACCAGGTGCCAGGTGCTCCTTGCACCATATTTTTCTCCTTCCTTTTGCAGGGAGACATTATTTCCTCCATTTTCACTCTAAGATTACAGAGCCTAAGAGGTTCAGAAACTGCTCAATGTTGCACAAGATTTAAGGTGATGAGCTAGAATTTAAAGAAAGCTGTCTGAATTCTGTCCCTTGAAGAAAGCACACTTAAATCGATAACTCACTTCTCTCTCTTCACTTTTTTTCTCATTCTCTTCATTGTTAACACCCTCATCTCCCACAAACCTCAGCTAGTTTATCTTTCTCCCCAACTTGTCAGTTACTTTCCTCTGGGGAGGCTTTTTCACTGCCCCCTTTTCAATGTTCCCTCACCAGCTCACATTAAGGGGCCTTTCCAAATCACTTATCAAACCATTTCGTCATCTGTCCTCAAGACTGGCTCAGAGTTTATAGTGAGAGTATAGCAATGTCTCTCTTGTTAGGCACTGTGATAGGGATGGCAGAGATGTTTTTGAGTAGGGGAGCCTGGCCAAACATCAGGACTGCAAATCATACACATATACATTATGAAAGACAAAAAAAAAAGCAAAGAAACTCCTGCAGATTAAAATATTAAAGAGGCGTGACACCAAATGCAACATACAACATGTGAACCTTAATTGGATTTAAGATCTAAAAGAAAAATATATATAAAGGACTATTATTAGGACAAATAAGGAAATTTTAATATAGACTGATATTAGAGATCAATACCATAACAATTTTTATTTTGAAAACTTCAAACCCTCTGGAAAAGTTGTAAGAAAGATATAATAAATACTCATAAACACACTTCACCTAGCTCATCCAATTGTACCTCCTCTTTCTCATTCTCCCTTTTTTCGCCTGGCTGAACCATTTGGGAGTTACTGCAGACATCATGACATTTCACCTCCAAACACTTCACCGTAAGTCTCCTATGTACAAAAACATTCTGTACAACCACAATATCACTTTAAGGAAATTTAACATTGTCAAGGTTAAAAAGTCAGAAGATTAAACACTGGAATCAGGATTTCATGCTTCTTGTGAAAAACCAAAAGTCCTGTTGATCCCGCTGCTGTGGTATGACCACCACCTTCGGGGCTGGATCTGAGGGTCCTTCCCCACTGGGGGTAAGGGGTGGCATCTCTCTGCCATTCATCAATCCCACACAATGGGCTCATCATTCATTTATTGGACCTTCCTGGTCCCAGCAGTTCACTAAATCTGAAGTCCCTGGTTTGGGCCCTCATTAACAAAGGCTTGAAGTATTTCCAAATCATCTAAAGTCAATGTAGATTCTGATTCAGCAGTTCTGAGTCAGGGCTCAAGATCCTGCCTTTCTTACATGCTTCCAGGTGATGCTGATATTCCTGGTCCACAGACCATTCCTTGAGAACCAAGGTTCTAGTTTCTCCCCTCTCTAATCCATTTTGCACATCATTGTGCATTAATTTTTCTAGAATGCTGTGTTTCACTGTTTTAAAAATTCCAATGGCTGTTGAATATCCATGGCAGTTGCTCTTTTGGGGGGGTGGTGGTATTTATTTATTTTAATTGGAGGCTAATTACAATGTTGTGGTGGTTTTTGCCATACATTGACATGAATCAGCTGTGGCAGTTACTCTTTACTGTTTTAATTTTTCATACTGCAGAATCTTTTGGCTTCCCAAACAATGCTATTGCTCGGGTCCCTGCTGCACAACTGAGACAGAATATGGGTGCTACTGAGGTTGAAGACGGGACCTTGGGAAATACACCCCTGGAGTTTCCACCCACCTGCATTGATCCTCAGATACTGTGACCTAGCCACAGAAATTTCAAACTGCATGGAACTCAGTTGAAATTCAGAGACTTATTCTGGTATTCCAAGGCTTTGGGAGTTACATAACTTGCCCGAGGTCACACAGCTGCAAAGCACTTGATTTCCCGAACCCTCTAGTGCATTCTTTTCCCAAGGCTCCATTCACACCCTTTCCTCTCAACACCCAGGTCAAATTCTCCCACTTGACTGCAGGCTTTTGTCACTCTGGTCACATCACATACTTAGCTACTCTAAGGGCACTGCCTCTATTGATCCAGCCTCTCCTTCATCTCTCTTTATCCTTATCACCCCTTCACCCCAAGTTATGTTAAAACAAAGCTTTAAAGTACTAAGAAAAAGTCTGTGTCTTTCACCCTTCTACTATTCTCTCCAAAATGGTACGTTTTGGCAAAAGGTGGGAAACCAGGTAACTTTGGAATGAAGTTCTACTTCCTTGACTTGGCCTCTAGGTCTCCATCACGTGGCTGTGGCCTTTGTGCCAAATAAGCCTGCTGCCTTATTTATCTCTCACCTTCACCTGAAGTCACCCTTAGTGCCTCTGCCTAGTCCATGGGCCCTGGTTTACCCTGTCCCCTACACACTTAGAATGTGTTATTTAATGTTTTCTTTTTAAATTGCAATTAAATTTTTTAAATTGTTAATGAATATAACTAGGAGTACCTGAGAAATTCACAGCTCCTCCCCCATGTCTTTTGGAGGCTTATCTCAGAACAGAACAAAAGCATCTCTTTCTTTGTCACCTTTCTGTGTTTACCCAACCCTGCAAGGGAGGAGAGATGAGCATCTCTCCTAAAACTCTGAACTCAGTATTTTTTTTTTATTTTAAAAGTTTATTTTTCAATTGAAGGATAGTTGCTTTACAGAATTTTGTTGTTTTCTGTCAAACCTCAACACGAATATGGATACCTGTGTATACCTATGGCTGATTCATGTTTTAGGTATAGGCTTTTATCTATTATTTTGTGCTCTACAAAGACCTCTTTTCAATTTTCATCTTCATTTAAACTGGGCAAATTTATTTTCCTTATTTCAACATATATTTCATCATCTATATATTTTTTTTAATTTTATTTTTACTTTATTTTACTTTACAATACCGTATTGGTTTTGCCATACATCGACATGAATCCACCATGGGTGTATATTAGCTCCCAATCCCGAATCCCCCTCCCACCTCCCACCCCACATCATCTCTCTGGCTCATCCCTGTGCACCAGCTCCAAGCATCCTGTATCCTGTATCGAACATAGGCTTGTGCTTCGTTCTTACATGTTAGTTTACATGTTTCAATGCCATTCTCCCAAATCATCCCTGATTTCTTTCACAAGTGTTTTATATATAGGTCTTTTGTTTCTTTAGGTAGATATATTCCTAAATATTTTATTCTCTTCGTTGCAATGGTGAATGGAATTGTTTCCTTAATTTCTCTTTCTATTTTCTCATTATTAGTGTATAGAAATGCAAAGGATTTCTGTGTGTTGATTTTATATCCTGCAACTTTACTATATTCATTAATAAGCTCTAGTAATTTTCTGGTGGAGTCTTTAGGGTTTTCTATGTAGAGGATCATGTCATTTGCAAACAGTGAGAGTTTTATTCTACTTTTCCAATTTGGATTCCTTTTATTTCTTTTTCTGCTCTGATTGCTGTGGCCAAAACTTCCAGAACTATGTTGAATAGTAGTGGTAAAAGTGGGCACCCTTGTCTTGTGCCTGACTTTAGGGGAAATGCTTTCAATTTTTCACCATTGAGGATAATGTTTGCTGTGGGTTTGTTATATATAGCTTTCATTATATTGAGGTATGTCCCTTCTATTTCTGTTTTCTGGAGAGTTTTTATCATAAATGGATGTTGAATTTTGTCACAAGCTTTCTCTGCATCTATTTAGATAATCATATGTCTTTTATTTTTCAATTTTTAATGTGGTGTATTACATTAATTGATTTGTGGATATTGAAGAATCCTTGCATCCTGGGAGAAAGCCCACTTGGTTATGATGTATGATCTTTTTAATGTGTTGTTGGATTCTTATTGCTAGAATTTTGTTAAGGATTTTTGCATCTATGTTCATCAGTGATATTGGCCTGTAGTTTTTTTTTTTTTTTTTTGTGTATGTGTGTGTGTGCCATCTTTGTCAGGTTTTGGTATTAGGGTGATGGTGGCCTCATAGAATAAGTTTGGAAGTTTACCTTCCTCCACAATTTTCTGGAAGAGTTTGAGTAGGATAGATGTTAGCTCTTCTCTACATTTTTTGTAGAATTCAGCTGTGAAGCCATTTGGACTTGGGCTTTTGTTTGCTGGAAGATTTCTGATTACAGTTTCAATTTTGGTGCTTGTGATGGGTCTGTTAAGATTTTCTATTTCTTCCTGGTTTAGTTTTGGAAAGTTGTACTTTTCTAAGAATTTGTCCATTTCTTCCAAGTTGTCCATTTTATTGGCATATAATTGCTGATAGTAGTCTCTTATGTTCCTTTGTATTTCTGTGTTGTCTGTTGTGATCTCTCCATTTTCATTTCTAATTTTATTGATTTGATTTTCCCCCCTTTGTTTCTTGATGAGTCTGGCTAATGGTTTGTCAATTTTTTAAATTCTCTCATAGAACCAGCTTTTGGCTTTGTTGATTTTTGCTATGGTTTCTTTTGTTTCTTTTGCATCTTTTGCATTTATTTCTGCCCTAATTTTTAAGATTTCTTTCCTTCTACTAACCCTGGGGTTCTTCATTTCTTCCTTTTCTGGTTGCTTTAAGTGTAGTGTTAGGTTATTTATTTGACTGTTTTCTTGTTTCTTGAGGTATGCCTGTATTGCTATCTACCTTCCCCTTAGCACTGCTTTTACATTGCCCCACAGGTTTTGGGTTGTTGTGCTTTCATTTTCATTTATTTCTATGCATATTTTGATTTCTTCTGTGATTTGTTGGTTATTCAGCAGCATGTTGTTCAGCCACCATATGCTGGAATTTTTAATAGTTTTTCTTCTGTAATTGAGATCTAATCTTACTGCATTATGGTCAGAAAAGATGCTTGGAATAATTTCAATTTTTTTGAATTTACCAAGGCTAGATTTATGGCCCAGGATGTGATCTATCCTGGAGAAAAAGGTGAAATTCATTGTTTTGGGGCAAAATATCCTATAGATATCAATTAGGTCTAACTGGTCTATTGTATCATTTAAAGTTTGTGTTTCCTTGTTAATTTTCTGTTTAGTTGATCTATCCATAGGTGTGAGTGGGGTATTAAAATCTCCCATTATTATTGTGTTATTGTTAATTTCCCCTTTCATACTTGTTAGCATTTGCCTTACATATTGTGGTGCTCCTATGTTGGATGCATATATATTTGTAATTGTTATAGCTTCTTCTTGGATTGATCCTTTGGTCAATATGTAGTGTCCTTCTTTGTCTCTTTTCACAGCCTTTGTTTTAAAGTCTATTTTATCTGATATGACTATTGCTACTCCTGCTTTCTTTTCGTCTCCATTTGCTTGGAATATATTTTTCCAGCCCTTCACTTTCAGTCTGTATGTGTCCCTTGTTTTGAGGTGGGTCTCTTGTAGACAACATATATAAGGGTCTTGTTTTTGTATCCATTCAGCTAGTCTTTGTTTTTTAGTTTTGTCATTCAACCCATTTACGTTTAAGGTAATTATTGGTAAGTATGATCCTGTTGCCATTTACTTTATTGTTTTGGGTTCTAATATATACACCCTTTTTGTGTTTCCTATCTAGAGAAGATCTTTTAGCATTTGTTGGAGAGTTGGTTTGGTAGTGCTGAATTCTCTCAGCTTTTGCTTGCCTGTAAAGCTTGTGATTTCTCCGTCATGTTTGAATGAGATCTTTGCTGGGTACAGTAATCTGGCTGTAGCTTCTTTTCTTTCATCACTTTAAGTATGTCTTGCCATTCCCTTCTGGCCTGAAGAGTTTCTATTGAAAGATCAGTTGTTATACTTATGGGAATCCCCTTTTGTTGTTTTTCCCTTGCTTCTTTTAATATTTATTCTTTGTGTTTGATCTTTGTTAATTTGATTAATATGTGTCTCGGGGTGTTTCACTTTGGGTTTATCCTGCTTGGGACTCTCTGGGTTTCTTGGACTTGGGTGATTATTTCCTTCCCCATTTTAGGGAAGTTTTCAACTACTGTCTCCTCAAGTATTTTCTCATGGTCTTTCTTCTTGTCTTCTTCTTCTGGGAGTCCTATGATTCAAATGTTGGGGCATTTAACATTGTCCTAGAGGTCTCTGAGATTGTTCTCATTTCTTTTAATTCGTTTTTCTTTTTTCCTCTCTGATTCATTTATTTCTACCATTCTATCTTCTACCTCACTAATCCTATATTCTGCCTCCATTATTCTACTATTTGTTCCCTCCAGAGTGTTTTTGATATCATATATTGCATTATTCATTATATATTGACACTTTTTTATTTCTTCTAGGTCCTTGTTAAACCTTTCTTGCATCTTCTCAATCCTTGTCTCCAGGACATTTATCTGTGATTCCATTTTGATTGCAAGATTTTGCATCATTTTCATTATTATTATTTGGAATTCTTTATCAGGTAGATTCCCTATCTCTTCCTCTTTTGTTAGGGTTGGTGGGCATTTATCCTGTTCCTTTACCTGCTGGGTATTCCTCTGTCTCTTCACTTTGTTTATGTTGCTGTGCTTGGGCCGTCCTTTCTGTATTCTGGCAGTTTGTGGAGTTCTCTTTATTGTGGAGTTTCCTCGCTGTGGGTGGGGTTATCAGGGTGGCTTGTCAAGGTTTCCTGGTTAGGGAAGCTTGTGTCAGTGTTCTGGTGTGTGGAGCTGGGTTTCTTCTCTGTGGAGTGCAATGAAGTATCCAGTAATGAGTTATGAGATGTCAGTGGGTTTGGAGTGACTTTGGGCAGCCTGTATATTAAAGCTCAGGGCTATGCTCCTGTGTTGCTGGAGAATTTGCATAGTATGTCTTGCTCTGAAACTTGTTGGCCTTTGGGTGGTGCTTGGTTTCAGTGTAGGTATGGAGGCATTTGATGAGCTCCTGTCAATTAATATTCCCTGGAGTCGAGTTCTCTGGTGTTCTCAGGATTTGGACTTAAGCCTCTTCTTCTGGTTTTCAGTCTTATTTTTACAGTAGCCTAAGGACTTCTCCATCTATACAGCACCATTGATAAAACATCTAGGTTAAAGATGTAAAGTTTCTCTACAGTGAGGGACACCCAGAGAGGTTCACAGAGTTACATGGAGAAGAGAAGAGGGAGGAGGGAGATAGAGGTGACTAGGATGAGATGAGGTGGAATCAAAAGAGGAGAGAGCAAGCTAGCCAGTAATCACTTTGTTATGTGCACTCCACAGTCTGGACCACTCAGAGACGTTCACAGAGTTATACAGAGAAGAGAAGAGGGAGGAAGGAGACAGAGGTGGCCAGGAGGATAAAGGGGGAATCAAAAGGAGAGAGCCAGATCCAGCCAGTAATCAGTTTCATAAGTGTTTTCTACCATCCGGAACACACAAGGAGATTCACAGAGTTGGGCAGAGGAGAGAAGAGGGAGGGAGGAGATAGAGGCGACCTGGTGGAGAAAAAGGAGAGTCCAAAGAGGGAGAGAGCAGTTAAGCCAGTAATCTCACTCCCAAGTAAAAATGGATACTGAAGATTGGGTTCTTAAAGGTACAAAATTGATAACAAATACCAAAAATCAAAGATTAAAAAAATCTAGGGTAGAGGTTGGATTTTCAAAAATACAATATTAAAGGAAAAAAAGTCACAAAAATTATAATATATATATATATATGAAGTTTGCTTTAAAAAATAGTGTCTCTCTCTCTCTTGTTTTTTTTTGCAAAGTAATGGTAGGTTATAAAAATGAAAATTAAAGGAGTAATAGAGGGCTTAAAAATAAAAATATTAAAGAATGATAGCAAAAATAGTAAAAATATATCTAGGGCTTCCTCTGGTGTTGTGCGCAGTGTGGGGTCAGTTCATTTTCGGATAGTTCCTTGATCCAGCTTATATTTCTCAAGATCTATAGGCCCCTTCCTATGTAGTCAGTACTAACTACAGGGTTTTAATTTATTGCACCTGTCACTACCAAGGAGGTTCCCTCTGTTTTAGCTTCTTCTGTTTGCTGGTCTCTTCAGTGTTTAATTTCTGCCCTGACACAAGGGGGCGGTGGTGGACACTTTTTTAGGCTCACCTGTTCTGTCGTGCTGTGGGGAGGGAGGGACGCTGCAAACAAATAACACCGGCGTGTGCTCACAGTGTCTTGGCCACATTGGGTTTGTCCTCGCTCATGGTGTGTGTGCTTTCCCTGTCTACACTGCTTAGGCTCTAGGTTGCTCTGCTGGGAACTGTCTGAGGCTGGCCCTGGGTTGTATGCACTTCCCAGGTTTAAGCCACTCAAGTTCAGGTACTTGGGTAGTCCTCAGAGGTGCAGACTTGGTTGGGCCTGCGTTTTGTGCCCTTCCCAGGTCCGAGCAGCTCAAGTGACCAGGTGTTTGGTGAGCATGGTTTCTGAGAGTTATCGCCTCCCCTGTCCCTGCTGCTCGGTTTTCTGGGTGTACAACCAGCACACCTTCTCAGGCAGATGTTGACCGTCCAGAATCCCAAGAAGTCTTGGTTAGCAACGAAGCCTGCTTGCAGTTTGGTAGATAATGCCTCTCTGAGGCCGTGATTGCTTTGTCTGCCCTCGCCTGCCTGTCACCAGAGGGGGTTGGGCCAGTCTGCAGCTGGCTAGCTCTGCTCAGTCTTTTGTTCTGTGAGCAGGCCTGGCAGTGTCTTAGGTTAGGGCTTTTTGCGTGGTAACTATCCCTCAGTCTGGTTTGCTATCCCAAGTTAGTTCCCTCAGGTTGCCCTCAGGGCATTCAGGCCTGGTCCTTCCTCTAAGCAATGCAGCCCATGCCTCCCTGCCCAGCCCCCGCTTGCTAGTGGTGGATGCAGGCATCTGTGCTGCTTCTCTGCTGGCGGAGTTACCTTTGGGCACATAATCTGTGGGTTTTAATTATTTATTTATTTTTCCTCCCAGTTATGTTGCCCTCTGCGGTTCCAAGGCTTGCCACAGACTCGGCAATGAGAGTGTTTCCTGGTGTTTGGAAACTTCTCTTTTAAAAGACTCCCTTCCTGGGATGGAGCTCCATCCCTACCTCTTTTGTTTCTCTTTTTATCTTTTACATTTTCCCCTACCTCCTTTCGAAGACAATGGACTGCTTTTCTGGGTGCCTGATGTCCTCTGCCCGCATTCAGAAGTTGTTTTGTGGAATTTACTCAGCATTCAAATGTTCTTTTGATGAATTTGTGGGGGAGAAAGTGGTCTCCCTGATCTATTCCTCCATCTTAGTGCCGCCCCTCCTGTGTCAATTATATGTGCTGCAAATGTCTTTTCCCAGTTTGTATTTTATCTTTTCCCTATTAGTGGTATCTTTTGTTGAATAAAGCATTTGGGATAAATGTAGTTAAATATATCAGTATTTTCTCTCATGGGTTGCATACTGCATCTTATTTAAGAAATAATATTCTATCATGAGGTCATATAGGTATTCTCTTACATTTTCATCTGGATGTTTTGATTTTTTCTTTTACACTGGGGACTATAATCTATTGGAGACTTTTTTTTTTTTTTAACAGGATTAGGTTGGAGCGCAATTTTTTCTTTCTTAATGGATAGTCAATATTCTTAGCCTTAGGATTTTCAGTGAAATCAGCTTATTTAATTATCTTATTCTTATCTGGTTTTCTACTTGATGTCAAGGTTGGGATAATCACATAAAATAAATTAATATATGAGCCCTATTTTCCCCTTTCTTAAAACAGGAATCCACATCACCTGTTTCTGTAGATAAAGTTTTATCAGAACATAGCTATGCTGAGTCCTTATATATTGTCTATTGCTTCGTTACAATGACAGAGTTGACATTTGTGATAGAAATGGCATGGTCTGCAAAGCTTAATGTATTTATCATCTGATCCTTAAAAGAAAGGTCTAGCACATGGTCAGATTTCATACATGTTCCTTGTATGCTTGGAAAAAATGTGTATTCTCTTATTTTTGTCAATAATTTTTTCTCCATATCTATTAGATGAAACAATATTTATTATTAATGTTAATTAATTATGAAACATTTGAACAGAAAAATTACTTTTTGTAGCTCTATCATTTACCGAGGAAGGTATAATAAGATGATTTACAATAATTTATAATGATTAAAATATTTTACATTGGTAAACACTTTAAAATAATGGTGGATTTTAAATTCTCTTCTTGAGGTTCTGTCTTTGTGCTGGCCCACATTGTAGATTTTGAAATCGCCAGCCTCAAGAGCTGCATGTTGCATGTGCCAATTCCTTATCCTGCACACACACACGTTTTATCTGTTCTGTTTCCCTGCAGAGTCTCACCAAATACACTCCTTAACTTTTTCTCCTTCTTTTTCTTTTATTTTTCTCCTAATGCTGTTATTGAAAATCTCCTTCTTGTTAATGTAAAAGGGAAGGTAGACATATATTCTCATTTCCAGGTGGATCCAATCCTTTGTATATTTTTTGTTACTTTTATTAGTGTAATCAATTAGGTTTCATATCCATGTCTTGCTCAGGTGTGTAATAATATTATTTCTATTACTTTGTATATTTATTTCATTTATTTTGCTTCTGACTTCACATTCAAAATTTCAGAGGATAACTCCATATTCTTGGATGGGACCTTATAATTGTGCTTGCTTGGCTCTAAGTTTTGTGATTATTAGAAAGCACCTGGGCATGGAGAAGATTCCAGGGTCAACTGGAATTTGCTTGTTTTAAAATTTAGTTAAGTCAGTCAAATTCTCTAAGATATACAAGGAGTGGGTTGCCATTGCCTTCTCCAACCTGTTATAGAGTTTTGATAAATTAGTACCTATATTTTCTATAAATGACATAGGTTTTGAATTTAAACAGTCCTGAATTTGAGTCATGCATGTGCTGTTTTTGAAATGTGTGTGATCTTGAACAAGTTGTTCAGTTACTTTGAACCTCAATTCTCTCATATCTGAAATGGGATAAATAATATATTTTTTAAAGAGCTGACAAAAGAATCAAGTGAAGCAGCTGATTAGACACCTAGGAAAGTGTTTAGAACATAATAGAATCTAAGTAAATTGTACCTAATATTGTTATTACTATTACCATAATTATTTTCATTTATTTATTCATTCATCAATCTAATAGATGTTTATTGAAAACCTATTATGTCAGCCATTATGCATAAGAAACATTAATGACCCTAAGAGACAAGATCTATACTCTCATGGGATTTGTGTACAAGTAGATTTATTGCTATGGAATGGGATTGTGGATGATAAGATAATTTGCAAGCTCTTCTGTCAGTAACAAACCATTTAAAACCTGTGTCCCCAGATAAAATGCATTGTTGCAGATTGGCTAGGTGGTTCTTCTGATCTCAGCTAGGTTTTCCCACACATTGGGAGATTTGCAGGTTGTGTGTGATCTAGGAAGGCATCAACAATGATGACAACTCAGATTTTCTCTCTCTGTCTCACTCTCCATCTTAGCACTGGAATATTCTAATAGCAATGGCAGAAGAGTAAGAACAATTGTGGAAAATTTTCAAGCCTTTGCACCATGTCTGTCAACATCCCTTTGGCCACATCAAGACACTTGACCAGCCCAGCATCAGAGTGGGAGGGCACTGCAAGTTTATAAAGGGCATGAACATAAGGATGGGTGAAGAAGTGGGACCATTAATGAAACAAATTTGCTCCACCTGTAAAACATAATTTGGTGTACTGATTATTTGTGGGTGTGGACACATACATAAGAAGTTCTTTCCCAAGCCTATTAGATGAGGTCATAAGGAAGTAGTATGTGACATTTATTTCTACATGAATGGCTATTCTGCTGTAAGCCTAGTTTTGAAAACAAAATTTAAGGGAACGCTATTCAGTTTTGTTCAATTCCACACAGCATGGCTATCTTGGGTACATCTATTGACTTAAAGAAAACTACTTAATTCAAAGGGCTTAGAAAACTTGACAACAGGTAGAGCTTAGAGGCTACCACAAGGATTTGAAGTTGCAAGAACAAAATGTGGAAGATCAAAGGGCATAGGTTAGCTCAGGTAACAGTAGTAGGAGCAAGGTGTGCACTGTTTCCATATGTCAGGGCCAAGTGATGGGTCAGGAAGTTCAAGATGACAAGATAACCTAATAGGTGACCTGGTCGCCAAAAGCTTGTGACATCACTGATAATGAAGCTTGTCTCAGACCCAGACAACACTTGGCTGGAAAGAGGGACCATATGAAGGCTGCTGAGATTAGATCCATACAACGTCTTTTAGCGTTGGGATAGGGGGAAGGTACGGGTGTGACTCCTTCATTTTTTCACTCATAACTATAACTCTCAACTCACTTCTTTAATGGATGTTATGTGCACACATTATCTTCTTATTTATCTGCCAATGATCCATGCATAATCTACTGCCCACATTCCTAAAGTTTTATTGATGGTGTTGATTCTCCCTAGCATTTATCTCCAGAATGGAAGTTTTAATGGTGCACCTCTGCACAGCTGTGCTCCAGTGATTTTTCATTCAACTTTTTGATTAGTAGCCAGGAACAATATTGTTTCATGTCTATACTCCTGTTCTCTTGATGGCCAATGTATTGAAATAAGAAACTACTCGTCTGTTTGTCCTCAATATTCAGAATTAGAATGTTAAGCATTTCACCCACAAAGCGTTGCAGTTAGCTCATTCCCTCTACTTCCCCACCCCCAAGAATGAAAAGTTCTTTATGTTCATGGAGATGTTCTCTGTTGAACAGACAATGGCCAAAAAAAGATGGAAATTGCATTGTATCTGTGCTGGGGGAGACCTGCCATCGCACAGAAGAGGGACTGGCTTGAGTCTTCACTTGGAATTTCAGTAGCTAAGCTGATGATAAATGTGGGGTTACCTTTACATAGTGGATCATACAAGGCTGGGTTGTAGAGAACAGACTTGAGGCAGAAGTATGTTATTGGAGGAATAGTTCCAGACCAGAAACCAAACTTTTAGGGTGAAAATGCTAATGTGATTACACATTTACCATTTATGGGCTGAATTGTATCTCTCCAATCCCCAAATTCATGTGTTGGAGTCTTAACCCCCAGTTCCTCAGAATATGACCTTATTTGGAAATAAAGTTGCTGAAGATATAGTTAGTTAAGATGAGGTCATACTTGATTAGGATGGGCCCCTAATCCAATACGACTGATATCCTTATATTAAAAAGGAAATTTAGCAGCAGATGTTAGAGAGCATGCCATGTGAGGATTGAAGTTTTGCTACCACAAACCAAGAAACATCTGGGGCTTCCAAAATTTGGAAGAGGCGAGGAAGGATCCTTTCCCTACAGGTTTCAGAAGGAACATAGCCTTGCTGATACGTGAATCTGGGACTTCTAGCCTCCAGAGCTATGAGACAACACATTTTTGTTGTTTAGACCATTCAGTTTGTGGTACTTTGTTATAGTAGCTCTAGGAAACTACCACATCACCCACTGCTTCTGACATTTGGTAACACATGCTATAGCATACCCAAACACAGAAGTGCTTGTCACTTGGACAAAAACTGTGGCTGGTGGATCCATGATTCCTTTTTGAAATTCATTCTAGTCAGAACAGCTGACTGTTCTGCTCTCATTCTCTGCTGTTTGGAGATGCCCTAGGCACACAAAAGTGCATACTCTTTGTGCTTTGCCCAGTCTTCTATACTAGTGTATGAGTGCATTCTCAGCTTCTCAGTCATGTCCAGCTCTTTGCAACCCCATGGACTGTAGCCTGCCAGGCTCCTCTGTCCATTGGATTTTCTCTGCAAAAATACTGGAGTGGGTTGACATTTCCTCCTCCAGGGGATCTTCCAGACCCAGGGATAAAATACATGTCTCTGGCATCTCCTGCACTGGCAGGCAGATTCTTTACCACTGAGCCACTTGGGCTGCCAGTCTTCTTTACTAGGCTAGAGCCTATTTCCCCATTGTAGGTGTGTTCTTGGCTTTTCTAGAGGATTGCCCTAAGCCAGACAGAACCCCCTTTATCAGGAAAACTACACCACCTACTATCCCCTTTAGCTTATATCCATAACAGGGCCTACTTCTGGGATGTCATTTGTGGTGCAGGACTCCCCAGGGGGTCAGGATGAGGCTGGACCCCACCTGAGCTCATAGCATTGCTCAACTCTGTAACCGTCCTGCTCTCCTCACTCAGCTTCTGAGAGTACAGCCTCTCCAAATCCCTGACAAGGCTCTGCACCTGATGAACTTGACTTTAGACCTCAGGTCCCACTGTTCTCCTTCCTGGAGAAATTGGAAAGAGAAGGGCCAAGGCATTTCCTACAGCAGCTTAAGGGGAAGGAAGACATGGTGCAGAGCAGGGCCCAGTAGAATAAGGCCAGGTGGTAAGGCGTGGTGACCTCAGTCTTTGAGGTGGTGGAGTTAACGTGTGCACCAACCTTCTTTCATCTGCTCCTCTTTATAAGTGTCATCAGTCAGTAAGCTTGACTGTTTCTATGGTCATTATGGGTATATTGACCTTGTTCTCAGAGACAACTTCTCATTGATTCCATTTTAAACTTTCCAAATGAGGGCCAGGTGTGTGAGAAGACTTGTGAAAGATGCCCTTTCCCAATTAATGAGTGATGGGAGTGGTCTGACCAGGTTTGCTCCTCAGAAGTGTCCTTGCCTGCCCTATTCTTTTGACTTTGTCACTGCCAGCAAGACCCATTTGGCTTGACAAAGGAGCCCTTGGTGACCTCCTTACCTTAGGTGAACCTCTGGTGACTCAAATACACTGAACACAGAGGTTAAACGAGAGATGAACCATTTGGGATTTGACAAATGCAATAAGAGGTCCTAAAGACAGAAGATAAAAGAACAGAGAAATTCAAGGAAAATAGTCTAGGCAAGAAAAATTTGGAAGATATATTTTTTGGGCATATTTTCTTCCCAGAGATTATTTTTTATCTATTGTCTTGCCTATCCACTGTTAAATGGGACTAAGTGCAGAAGAATTGATGCTTTTGAACTGTGGTGTTGGAGAAGACTCTTGAGAGTCCCTTGGACTGCAAGGAGATCCAACCAGTCCATTCTGAAGGAGATCAGCCCTGGGATTTCTTTGGAAGGAATGATGCTGAAGCTGAAACTCCAGTACTTTGGCCACCTCATGCGAAGAGTTGACTCATTGGAAAAGACTGTGATGCTAGGAGGGATTGAGGGCAGGAGGAGAAGGGGACGGCAGAGGATGAGATGGCTGGATGGCATCGCTGACTCGCTGGACGTGAGTCTGAGTGAACTCCAGGAGTTGGTGATGGACAGGGAGGCCTGGCGTGCTGCGATTCATGGGGTCGCAAAGAGTCAAACACAACTGAGCAACTGAACTGAACTGAACTGAACTGAATATCCTTGTTGTTATTTTGTTTCACACCTGTGTGAGTATACCAATGAACTGCAGGCTTAGAGTTACAATTGCTTCATCAAAAAGTATGTGTACTTTAACTGTGACATATGATGCTAGACTGACTTTCATGACAGTGGTACCAATTTATAGTCCCATTGGCACTGTAAGTACATGCTCGTTTATCTATACCAAGGATAAACAAGCTGTGGCTTCTTGCTTTTGGAAATAAAGTTTTGCTTGAACCCAACCATGCACATTGTCTATGCTTGCTTTCAAACTGCAGAGTTGAGTGGATGCAACAGAGAACATATTGGCATGTTTCACAAAGGTGAAAATAGTCACTATCTGGGTTTTACAGAAAAAATGGCCAATCCCTACTTCATATTCTGTGACACAGAAAGAAATCAAACTTTCTGATCCCTGCTAATCTGATGTAAGAAAAAGATGCTTCATTAGAGATTTATTTTATTATTTTTTAAAATATAAATTTATTTATTTTAATTGGAGGTTAATTACTTACAATATTGTATTGGTTTTGCCATACATCAACATGAATCTGCCACAGGTATACATGTGTTCCCCATCCTGAACACCCCTCCTTCCTCCCTCCCCATACCATCCCTCTGGGTCGTCTCAGTGCACCAGCCCCAAGCATCCAGTATCATGCATTGAACCTGGACTGGCGATTCATTTCATGTATGATATTATACATGTTTCAGTGCCATTCTCCCAAATCATTCCACCCTCTCCCTCTCCCACAGAGTCTAAAAGACTGTTCTATACATCTATTCCTCCCTTGATGTGTAAGGTTGGAAGGTTTTTTATCTTCTTTTCTTTTGTTTTTTTGAAAGAAAACAAAATTTTGTTATTCTTCACATTTATCCTATATTGCATCATATCACACCACATTATAGTTTGTTGAAGTAAGGGTTGAATAGGAAAACAAACAAACAAGTAGAAAAAATTCTGTAATTCAATGTTTTCCAAGATCAGAAGATGAGAAAAAGCAAACCACAGGTAAGATAGAATATATTCTGAGATGTCTTTTCAATCTTCCTCCATTTTTAATAATATTGCAAAGTAATTGTTGACAGTTTGGCCCCTGACTTCTAAAAATCAATGAAAATAGTGATTCTAAAACTCTTTTGATGAACCATTGGTTATTTTCTGTTATTTCATGATTATAATGTCTATTTTTCCTCCTTGCTTGGATAACAAGAAATCATGATATATGTCTTAAAAATTACCCTTAGCTCACATGTTAAATTGTGAGTTAACATTTACCTTTCTTTTTAATTTTATTTTAGTATAATCGTTTTACAGTGTGGTGTTAGTTTCTGCTGTACAATAAAGTGAAACAGCTATAATACCTCAAATAGTGTGTGCTCAGTCATGTGTGACTCTTTGCGAACTCAAGGACAGTAGCCCACCAGGCTTCTTTGTCCATGGGATTTTCCAGGCAAAAATACTGTAGTGGGTTGGTATTTCCTTCTCCAGGAGATCTTCCCCACCCAGGGACTGAGCTTATGTCTCTTGCATCTCCTGCATTGGCAGGCAGATTCTTTACTACTGAGCTACCTGGGAAGCCCCAAATCAGTTATGTATTTATATATATCCCCTATTTTAAAATTTCCTTCCCATTTAGGTCACCACAGAGTATTTAGTAGACTTCCCTGTGCTATACGTAGGTTCTCATTAGTTATCTATTTTATACTTAGTAGTGTATGTATGTTGACCCCAATCTCCCAAATTCATCCCCCCAAGATATCTCTTGGTATCCATAGGTTTGTTCTCTATGTCTGTGTCTCTATTTCTGCTTTGATAATAAGTTCACCTATACCATTTTTCTAGATTCCACATATATGCATCAATATATGATATTCATTGTCTTTTCTGCAAAACTTTTATCTTTGGCTTGTTTCTTGAGGAAATTGGCTCTTCTTCAGAGACATGAGTAGCAAATATATTCCTGTTTGTTGTTCTTCTTTGGATTTTGATATGCTGTCCATTTTTGGCATGTAAAAATGTTTGATTTTTTTCTGTAACTGGATATACCAAATTTTTATTTAGCAATTTTGGATTTTCTATCATAGTTATAAAAATCTTACCCACTGCTCTTTTATTCTTTGCTTTTTAATGTTCATGCATTTGATCCATTTAGTTTTTTTTTTTTTGGTAAGATATGAGATGCACCCTTATTGCTTTTTGTCCCCAAGAAATGTAGTTGTCTGAAATCTATTTACTGAAGAATTCATCTTCAGGAAACTTATTCAAAACACCATCTTTATTTTGAACTAAATTATACTCCCCCCTCGTTCTTGAATGTTTTATTTTATTTAATTTATCCTCATATTTTAATGATTATAGCTTTACAATATGTTTTATTTTCTGAAAATGTTAGTTTCTCTCCTCATTTTTCATTTTTAGAATAAATTTTTCTGGGCTCTTTTAGCTTTAAATTGTTTTCTTTCCATAATCATTAGAATTAGCTTGTACAGTTTTA
Source organism: Cephalophus harveyi (assembly GCA_006410635.1). NCBI lineage: Eukaryota > Metazoa > Chordata > Mammalia > Artiodactyla > Bovidae > Cephalophus > Cephalophus harveyi. The sequence goes on from SJYT01053935.1 coordinate 207,452, forward strand.
AATAGACTTTCATGCTTTCTCTCTCAAACCTGTACTGTGGTAATAAATGTAAACCTAAATTAGTCTGTTGGAGGATGAGAACAAAGTGACACATCCTAGCTGAGACTATCCCAGACCAGCCAGCCCCCAGCTGGCTGAGCAGCTGAGCAGCACAGGAGTGATTTTATCAGATAATAACTAAGCCTTTCCTGTGTCAGTAGAATTGTCCAGACAGCATACAGATTTGTAAACAAAAGTGGATATTTATTGTTGCATGCCACTGAGATTTCTTGGTAGTTGTTGTACAGTATTGTGGCAATAATAACTGATAAAAGAGGAGATGAGACCACATAGGGAGACAGTACATATGGAAACAAAAAGAAGTCCTAAAGTGGAATCCTGGCACACACCAATATTTGGAGGCAAAAGGGAGGAAATTAGGATGAAGCCTTACCTTCTTTTATTATTTTACTTTTAAGTAATAATACCTATAAACCATGTCCAAAGAGGTAACAAACAATATTTAAAATATATGGACAATGGGCTGTACAAATAACTCTGGACAGTGACAAATAAAATTCTTTCATCCATTTATTCATAAATATTTAATAAGTGTTCCTTCATGCTAAGCATGGTTAAAATTTCAAAGATGAAAATGATATAGTACAAGTCAGTAAAGAGATCAGAGACCAGTGAGACAGTCACACACACAGACCACTACATGGTGTAAAAGTATCTTAACAGGTGTTTCAAACAAGGTCCATTTAATCTTTAACTCTGGGGAGGTCTGGAGAGGTTTATTTCCAGTTTCCAAGAACTGAATTAAAATCAAGCCACATTGAATTTGGACAAAAAGTCAGACAGTTTCTTTCTAATAAACTCATCATTGAAAAGACTCATTTGCTCTACGTTTCCTAGCCTTCTCTGCAGTTTGGTGTGATCATGTGATTGAATTCTAGGTGCATGAATTCCTCCTGCATGTGACCTTCTTGGGTTCATTTGCCTTCTACCTGTTTGGTGAAGAGGAGCCCATGACCTGGCAAATTACATATTGAAGAAGACAGAGCAACACAATAGATGAAGCTTGGGTCCCTGATTGACTAGAACTCACCATTTCTTGGAATTATACTACTTGCCAACCAGGGACAGCTATATACACTTAACCTGAGAAAGGAATAAACTTCTGTCATGTTTCAGGCATTATATATGCTGGCATTTGTTACAGCAGCTAATGATATCCTAGCCAAATACTAGCAGATAGAAACAGTACTAAAGTCTAATGTGTTTACTGACACTGGTGGAGCAAGCTTTTATTACAGGTTATTAAAACAAATATAAAATATTTGTCTCCCCCCAAATTCAAATCCAGTAATAACAACCCAACATATTTAAATCAACTACAACATATAGATGATAGATGCAGAGATGTTCTATAGTAGAGGCGTTGTTCTGGATGAACCTATTTTGAGAAGTTTCCTTAGAAATGTTAATCATGACAGCATAATGCAGGAAGGAAGAGAAAGTTATGGAAAGGAAGGAAAAGGGCATTTGCTGTTCATGACTGATATTTTGTCTCAGGGTCTACTTTCAGGTGAAGCCGAACAAAGTAACTATGAGAAAGAATTTCTGCAAATCCTTTATACCTCTGGAAAAAATGAATGCATTTATCAAACTTTGTCTTTGGAATATTATGTTTATTTTATTTTGATGGAATCAAAGACTAGATCTGATACCTAAGGCCAAATTCATTGCTCCCTCGGAAGTCCAAGATCTTACAACACTATATGAAGTGAAGTGAAGTCGTTCAGTCGTGTCCGACTCTTTGCAACCCCGTGGACGGTAGCCTATCAGGCTCCTCTGTCCATGAGATTTTCCAGGCAAGAGTGCTGGAGTGGATTGCCATTTCCTTCTCCAGGGGTAAGCTAAACATTAAAAATAGTCTATTTAACATACCAACACTTATACATTATTTATACCAATTTTGAGCAAAGTTTATTGAACATCTTCTGGATTAAGAATACTGTGTTTGGTCTTGGGATTTGCTTTTGTTCATTGAGCCTTGGGGCTATGTTCCATTAACTGTGCTCTTTGAGAGCTGGACATATGCTTTGCAATAAATCATTTTTGTCTCTAGAAAAATATGTACTCTTTTATAGTCAACCCTTTTTATACTGTTCAAGGGGTTCTCAAGGCAAGCATGCTGAAGTGGCTTGCCATTGTCTTCTCCAGTGGACAATGTCTTCTCCACCATAACCTGTTTTGGGTGGCCCTACATGGCATGGCTCATAGTTTCACTGAGTTAGACAAGGCTGTGGTCCACATGATCAATTTGAGTAGTTCTCTGTGATTGTAGTTTTCATTTTGTCTGCCCTATGAAGGGTAAGGATAAGAGGTTTATGGAAACTTCCTGATAGGAGAGACTGACTGTAGGGTAAACTGGGTCTTGTTCTGATGAGTGGGGTCATGCTCAGTAAAACTAATACAATTTTCTGTTGATGGGTGGGGCTGTGTTCCTTTCCTGCTGTCTGACCTGATCAAACTATAGTGGAGGTAATGAAGATAATGGCAACCTCCTTCAAAAAGTCCCCTGCACACACTGCCCCACTCAGTGCCCCTGACCGTGCAGCAGAATACCACTGACTCATGCCTTTGCTGGAGACTCCTGGACACTCAAAGGGAATTGTGGGTCAGTCTCTTGTGGGGTGACTGTACATTTTTCCTGAGTTCTGGTGTGCACAAGGTTTTGATTGTGCCTTCTAAGAGTATGAAAAGGCAAAAAGATATCACACTGAAAAATAAAATCCCCAGGTTGGTAGGTACCCAATATGCTACTGGAGAAGAGTGGAGAAATAATGAATGAAATGAAATCATTCCAGGAAGTATGAAGAGATGCAACCATAGCAAAGACAATGCCGATGTGACTGGAGATAGAAGTAAAGTCCAATGCTGTAAGAGCAATATTGAATAGGAACCTGGAAATATTATGTACATGAAGCAAGGTAAATTGGAAGTGGAAACAGAAGAAGGAAAGAGTGAACATTGATATTTTATGAGTTAGTGAACTAAAATGGACTGGAATGGGCGAATTTAACTCAGATGACCATTATATCTACTTCTGTGGGCAAGAATCCCTTAGAAGAAATGGAGTAGCCCTCATAGGCAACAAAAGAGTCCAAATGCAATACTTTGATGCAGTCTCAAAAACGACAGAATGATCTCTGTCCATTTTCAAGGCAAACCATTCAATATCAGAGTAATCCGAGTCTATGCCCCAACCAGGAATGCTGAAGAAGCTGAAGGTGAATGGTTCTATGAAGATCTACAAGACCTTCTAGAAGTGACACCCCAAAAAGATGCCCTTTTCATCATAGGGGATTGGAATGCAAAAGTAGGAAGTCAAGAGATTCCTGGAGTAACAGGCAAATTTGGCCTTGGAATACAAAATGGAGCAAGGAAAAGGCTAACAGAATTTTGCCAGGAGAACACACTGGTCATAGCAAATACTCTCCTCCAACAACCCAAGAGAAGACTCTACACATAGACATCACCAGATGGTCAATACTGAAATCAGATTGATTATATTCTTTGCAGCCAAAAATGGAGAAGCTCTATAAAGTCAGCAAAAACAAGACTGGGAGCTGACTGTGGCTCAGATCATGAACCCTTATTAAAAAATTCAGACTTATTGAAAAAAGTCTGACCTAAATCCAATCTGTTATTATTATACAGTGGAAGTGACAAATAGAATTAAGGAATTAGATCTGATAGAGTGCCAGAAGAACTATGGATGGAGGTTCATGACATTGTACAGGAGGCACTGATCAGGACCATCCTTAAGAAAAAGAAATGCAAAAAGGCAAAATGATTGTCTTAGGAACTTTACAAACATCTGAGAAAAGAAGAGACGTAAAAGGCAAAGGAAAAAAGGAGAGATATACCCACTTGAACGCAGAGTTCCAAAGAATAGCAAGGAGAGATAAGAAAGCCTTCCTCAATGATCAATGTAAAGAAACAGAGGAAAAAAATAGAATGGGAAGGACTAGAGATCTCTTCAAGAATATTAAAGATATCAAGGAACAATTTCATGCAAAGATGGGCAAAATAAAGAATAAAAATGATATGGACCTAACAGAAGCAGAAGATATTAAGAAGAGGTGGCAAGAATACTCAGAACTATACAAAAAAGGTCTTTATGATCCAGATAATGACAATGGTGTGATCACTCACCTAGAGCCAGACATCCTGGAATGCAAAGTCAAGTGGGCATCAGGAAGCATCACTACTAACAAAGCTAGTGGAGGTGATGGAATTTCAGTTGAGCTATTTCAAATCCTAAAAGATGATGCTGTGAAATTGCTGCACTCAACATGCCAGCAAATTTGGAAAACTCAGGAGTGGCCACAGGACTGGAAAAAGTCAGCTTTCATTCCAACCCCAAAGAAAGGCAATTGAAAAGAATGCTCAAACTACTGCACAATTGCACTCATCTCACATGCTACAGAAGTAATGTTCAAACTTCTCCAAACCAAGCTTCAGCAGTATGTGAACCATGAACTTCCAGATGTTCAGATTGGATTTAGAAAAGGCAGAGGAATTAGAGATCAAATTGTCAATATCTGTCTAATCTTTGAAAAAGCAAGAGAGTTCCAGAAAAGCATCTCTTTCTGCTTTATTGACTACACAATAACTTTGGACTGTATGGATCACAACAAAATGTGGAAAATTCTTGAAGAGATGGGAATACCAGACCGCTTACCTGCCTCGTGAGAAACCTGTATGCAGGTTAAGAAGTGACAGTTAGAACCTGACATGGAAAAACAGACTGCTTCCAAATTGGGAAAGGAGGCAATATATTGTCACCCTGCTTATTTAACTTATATGCAGAGTACATCACACAAAATGCTAGGCTGGATGAAGCACAAGCTGGAATCAAGATTGACGGGAGAAATATCAATAACCTAAGATATGCATATGACATCATGCTTATGGTAAAAATGAAGAGGAACTAAAGAGCCTCTTGATGGAACTGAAAGAGGAGAGTGAAAAATTTGGCTTAAAGCTCAACATTCAGAAAATGAAGATCATGGCATCTGGTCCCATCACTTCATGGGAAATAGATAGTGAAACAGTGGAAACAGTGTCAGACTTTATTTTTTTGGGCTCCAAAATCACTGCTGATGGTGACTGCAGCCATGAAATTAGAAGATGCTTACTCCTTGGAAGAAAAGTTATGTCCAACCTAGATAGCATTTTCAAAAGCAGAGACATTACTTTGCTGACTAAGGTCCATCTAGTCAAGGCTATGGTTTTTCCTGTGGTCATGTATGGATGTGAGAGTTGGACTGTGAAGAAGGATGAGCGCCGAAGAATAGATGCTTTAGAACTGTGGTGTTGGAGAAGACTCTTGAGAGTCCCTTGGACTGCAAGGAGATCCAACCAGTCCATTCTGAAGGAGATCAACCTTGGGATTTCTTTGGAAGGAATGATGCTGAAGCTGAAACTCCAGTACTTTGGCCACCTCATGCGAAGAGTTGACTCATTGGAAAAGACTCTGATGCTGGGAAGGATTGGGGGCAGGAGGAGAAGGGGATGACTGAGGATGAGATGGCTGGATGGCATCACGGACTCGATGGACGTGAGTCTGAGTATGCTCCGAGAGATGGTGATGAACAGGGAGGCCTGGCGTGCTGCGATTCATGGGGTGGCAAAGAGTCGGACATGACTGAGCGACTGAACTGAACTGAACTGAACTGAAGGCCAGAGGGCCTCTGATGGCTCAGGCAGTAAAGAATATGCCTGTAATGCAGGAGACCCGGGTTTGATCCCTGAGTCAGGAAGATACCCTGGAGAAGGAAATGGCACCCCACTCCAGTATTCTTGCTTGAAAAGTCCCATAGACAGAGGAGCCTGGTGGGCTACGTCCATAGGGTCACAAAGAATTGGGCATGATTGAGTGACTAAGACCTCTCAACTGAAGGCCAGAGGGCAGGGCTTGTTATCATCTGATTTTTAGATTGGAGTGCTGGCTCAGGTCAGTAAACACCCTATAGGTTACCAATCTATAAAACCCAGAATGCTAATTTATTAAGTTAGCTTGGGAAATATAGCACCAAGTGGACTAGGATGCCATAGTCAATCTGGTTAGGGTACTCCCTGAAAGCATGTTAACTGGGAAGCTACCTGAGCTTTGGAGACCATGGAAACAGAACCAAAGTCATCTCATTCAGCTGTGTTTCAGAGACAAGGTAAATTTACACACTCTAAACCAGTGGTTCATGCTTGTGTGGGTGCGTGTGGGTGTATGTGTGTAGGAATTTGCATTTCTAACAAGTCCCCAGATGGCACTGCTGCTTCACTGGAGTCACCCTTTTAGAACCGCTGCTTGCAATTATTGTAGAAAATAACAGTGTTAGTGTATTCAAAGCCAGTGTCAACCCGCTTCCTCTGGGCTTTTTTCATGGACCCTGAAGGCTTTGTATCTTTTTTTTTTCTTTTCTCATGTGACTTAAGACTTCCTTATGGCTCAGATGGTAAAGTGCCTGTCTACAATGCGGGAGACCTGGGTTCGATTCCTGGGTCTGGAAGATTCCTTGGAGAAGGAAATGGCAACCCACTCCAGTGCTCTTACCTAGAAAATCCCATGCACGGAGGAGCCTGGTGTCCATGGGCTCGGAAAGAGTTGGACACGACTGAGCGACTTCACTTTCTTTCTTTCTACTTGCAATTGCATGGCCTTTCCCCAAACCTCCATATGAGTCAATATAATTGATTAGTTTCTCTCGACAAAGTTACAACATCTTCGATCTTTATCCTTAAAATTACTTCCAGCCCATCTATCTTCCTAACAGTTTGGGGTGTTCTCAAACCCTTCTATTACTCGTTTTTAGATCATATCTTGTTCTCTGTCACTTTTTCCCTAGAACTGCGCAAAGTTGGAGGGTTAAACCACACATTGTGAGTAGATTCTACTAGTTCTTGTGGGAAGCCATACTTCTTTTGGAGGAGAGAACTCTACATTGCTTTCCTTCACATTTTCTTTGATTTTGCTTTCCTACCATGCCCAGTAAATATGAACAACAGTGCCCTTCTTCTGCCTATTTTTGTCATGAGGTTATAAAATGAAAGACACTTTGTTGTAATTTACTACCAATAGAGATTGCCTGCCTAAAAGTTCAACAGGAGAATGAGTCATAGTGTTATGGACATATGAAAATAAGCTGTGGCCCATGTCTTGGGAGTAATTGGACCTGAGTTAATGAGGACCAAGTAGCTGGTGTATACAGCCCGAGTGCAATCATTGGTGCATCTTGATTTCTTCCCTATCAAGTTTTGGGCTTCCTGAGGACCTGGCTCAGATCCCTAGGGAATCCAGGAAGCCTTGAACTGTGGTATCCATTATGGGAGTGTTGGACATGGGAGACTGGAGTAGGTATAGCTGGTAGCTATACTTGGAAATGAGATCATATACTTAAAATATTACAGAAGCTTTTAGTTTTCAGTAATAGTTTTTAAAGTCTTTTTCAAACACGAGGTAAAATATTTATCATATAGTTACACTGGCATGTGACTTTGGATGACATTATAATGACTTCAGTCTTGGTAGATATGCAAAAGCAAGTAACTAGGACCTCTAGACCCTTTATTTCTCATGGGATGACCTTAGTTTAATAGGTATTGCAATAGTGGATTGGAAGGTGGAGCTTGGTCAGTATCACAGAAGTATTCTAGTTAAGTCATTCCAGGCACTGAAGTTTATTCCAGTATGGGGCAATTAGTTGGCTATGGTTATCCCATCACTCACTGCTTCTCTGTGTCACAAGATGTCAAAAGGCTCTTCTTGCTTTGTTAACCATGATCAATGCACCTTGGGCTCTTTTTCTTCCTTCCTTCCTCTGTTCCTTTCCTTTCTCTTTTGCCTGTCATATGGCAGAGAAGACAGATAGGTAGGTGACAGGTGGGTGCTGGCAAACCTTTCAAGTTGGAGTGGTTTGTACTGTGGCGTCTTAGCTTGGCTGGAACTGTATTGCCCAGAATTCCCTTCCTTGCATAGTTCTGGGTTAAAATAGACCACAATACATTTTGTGAAAGGTTTAGAGAGTGGGAGTGAAGCAACAGTCATATTCTTTTTATGCCTGGAAAGTCCATGTATGGCACAAAGCAGTGCTACTACTCTTGGATGCCATCATTTTCTGCAACTCACCTGACGGCTAGTCCCACAGCTCCTCTTGCTCCTGCTGGATCCTCCTTAAGTTACTCTGCCTTCTCGGCTAAGTGAGAGTCTAGTTCCATGGCAGATAATATCTTCTCCTGCAGGACACTATTGTTGAAGGTGGTAGACTTGAGGAGGTGAAAAAATGACATGAATTTTGATCTGTCCTCAAGGATTCCAGCCCATCCTTGAAAGTTCCAATGGCCCTTGTTTTACCCACTTGATATCCACATTTCTTTCCTTTCTGACTGCTGACTTTAGGCTTCTGCACCAAACAGAGAAGGCACAGCTTCTTGTAGACTGTTTAATTGACACCCACCATTGTGTAATGTCAAACTTCTGTAATAAATCCCTTATTAACTGTTTCCAGTGTTTCTATTTCTTTGATCAAATCCTGGCTGGTATATACTTCAGTTCATGATTCTTAGGCAGAGGATTGCTTGTTGGAATCAATCCACAGGGAGTTTGGCCAATGGATTTTGAGGTTGTCAAGCTTTGGTAGCAGTTGATTTAAGACACTCAAGTATTTGGATCTGAAAAAGGCAGTTAGATCTTAACAGCTGATTCCAGTGAGAGGCTGTTTATGCAGATCAACCTTGGGAATCATGCTGAGCCACTTTCTCCCCTCCTTTTTTTTTGCTTTATCGATAAAGGAAGATAGACAGGAAGAGGAAAGGAGGAAACTTTCCCTATTACCTTTTTATCGATCCCTCTTCACATCTGTCAACTCATGGTCCCAAACAACAGACAGGTGACCATCAGATGGCGTTATTTCAGTGTGAGGAAATTTGACTTGGAGAAAAGTATGCAACTCTTTTTTAAAAAATTATTTGATAAAAATTTTGTTGTTCAGTCACTAAGTCATGTCTGACTCTTTGGGACCCCATGGACTGCAACACACTTGGTTTCCTTGTTCTTCACTATCTCCCAGAGTTTGCTCAAACTCATGTCACTAGAAAGAGTGATGCTATCTAGCCATTTCAACCTTTGCTGCCACCTGCTCTTTTTGCGTTCAGTCTTTCCCAGTATCAGGGTCTTTTCCAAAGAGTAGGCTCTTTGCATCAGATGGCCAAAGGACTGGAGCTTCAGCTTCAGCATCACTCCTTCCAATAAATATTCAAAATTGATTTCCTTTAAGATTGACTAGTTTCACCCTCTTGCAGTTCTCTCAAGAGTCTTCTCCAGCACTCCAATTACAGAGCATCATTTCTTCAGCAATCAGCCTTCTTTATGGTCCAGCTCTTATCTGTACATGGCTACTGAGAAACCATAGCTTTGACTAATATGGACCTTGTCAACAAAGTGATGTCTCTGCTTTTTTTTTTTTTTAGTATAAATTTATTTATTTTCATTGGAGGCTAATTACTTTACAATATTGTATTGGTTTTGTTATCTAGGTTTGTAATGGCTTTCCTTCCAAGGAGCAACAGTCTTTTAATTTTATGCTTGCTGTCACTGTATCATGATTTTGGAGACCAAAAATATACAATTTGTCACTGTTTCCACGTTTCCTACTTCTATTTGCCATGAAGTGATGGGAACAGATGCCATGATCTTAGTTTTTTGAATGTTAAGTTTTAAGCAAGCTTTTTCACTTTTCTCTTTCACCCTCATCAAGAGACTCTTTAGTTCTTCTTCACTTTCTGCCATTAGAGTGCTATCATCTGCATATCTGGGGTTATTGGTATTTCTCCTGGCACTCTTGACTCCAGCCTGTGATTCATTCAACCTGTCATTTTGCCTAATGCACTCTGAATATAAGTTAAATAAACAGGGTGACAATATACTACCTTATTACACTCCTTTCCCAATTTTGATCCAGTCAGTTGTTCCAAGTCTAGTTCTTACTGTTGCTTCCTGACCCCTTTATGAGTCACAGCCTTGTTGTGGAGAAGAGGTTTGCTTAACTCATTGAAGCTATGAGCCAGGCCATGCAGGGTCACCTGAGATGGGTGGGTCATAGTCAAGAGTTCTGACAAAACATGATTCACTGCAGAAGGAAGTGGCAAACCACTCTAGCATTCTTGCCTCAAGAACTCTATGAATGTATGAAAGGCAAAAAGATATGACACCAGAATATGAGCTCTTCAGGTCAGAATTTGACCAGTATGCTATTGAGGAAGAGTGGAAGGCAATTACTAATAGCTCCAGAAAGACTGAAGAGTTTGGGCCAAATTGGAAACAACGCTCTGTTGTAGATGTGTCTGGTGGTGAAATTAAAGTCCAGTGCTGTAAAGAACAATATTGCACAGGAAACTGGAATGTTAGGTGCATGAATCAAGGTAAATTGAACATGGTCAAGCAGGAGATGACAAGAATAAACATAGACAGGAATCAGGAATCAGTGAATTAAAATGGATGAGGATAGGCAAATTTAATTCAGGTGACCATTATATCTACTACTGTGGGCAAGAATCCCTTAGAAGAAATGGAATAGTCCTCATAGTCAACAAGAGTCCAAAATGCTGTACTTGTGTGCAATATAAAAAATGACAGAATGATCTTGGTTTATCTCCAAGGCAAACATTCAGTATCACAATAATCCAAGTCTTTGCGCCAACCACAATACTGAAGAAGTTGAAGTTGAATGGTGCTATGAAGACCTACGAGACCAAAAAGAGATATCATTTTCATCATAGGGGATTGGGATGTGAAAGTAGTAAGTCAAGAGATACCTGGAATAACAGGTAAGCTTGGCCTTGGAGTACAAAATGAAGCAGGGCAAAGCCTAATAGAGTTTTATGATGAGAACATACTGGTTATAGCAAACACTCATTTACAACAACACAGGAGACGACTTTATACATGGACATCACCGGATGGTCAAAACAGAAATCAGAAAGATTGATTATATTTTTTGAATCCAAAGATGGAAAAACTCTATTGAGTCAGAAAAACACAAGACTGGAAGCTGACTGTGGCTCAGATTATGCCCAAATAGTCAAAGCTATGGTTTTTCCAGTAGTCATGTATGGATGTTGGACCATAAAGAATGCTGAGCATTGAAGAATTGATACTTTTGAACTGTGGTGTTGGAGAAGACTCTTGAGAGTCCCTTGGACAGTAAGGAGATCAAACCTGTCCATACTAAATAAAATCAGTCCTGAATATTAATTGGAAGGACTGATGCTGAAGCTCCAATACTTTGGCCACCTGATGTGAAGAACTGACTCATTGGAAAAAACCTTGATGCTGGGCAAGATTGAAAGCAGGAGGAGAAGGGGACGACAGAGGATGAGATGGTTGGATGGGATCACTGACTTGATGGACATAAGTTTGAGCAATCTCTGGGAGTAGGTAATGGACGGTGAATCCTGGCGTGCTGCAATCCATTGGCTTGCAAAGAGTCGGACATGACTGAGTGATTGAACTGAACTGAATTGCAAAATTTAGACTTACATTGAAGAAAGTAGGGAAAACCACTAAGCCATTCAGGTATGACCTAAATCAAATCCCTTTTATACAATGGATGAAATGAATAGATTCAAGGGATTATCTTGTAGAAAGAATACTGGAAGAATTATGGGCAGAGATCTGTAACCTTGTATAGGAGGCAGTGACCAAGACCATCCCAAAGTAAAAGAAGTGCAAGAAGGCAAAGTGATTGTCTGAGGAAATGTCACAAATAGCTGAGAAAAGAGAAGTGAAAGCAAGGGATAAAGGGAAAGATATACCCAACTGAATGCAGAGTTCCAGAGAATAGCCAAGAGAGATAAGAAGGTCTTCTTAAATGAACAATGCAAAGAAAGAGAGGAAAATAATAGAATGAGAAAGACTAGAGATCTCCTCAAGAAAATCAGAGATACCTAGGGAATATTTCATGCAGGAATGGGCATGATAAAGGACAGAAACAGTAAGGACCTAAAAGTAAAAGAGATTAAGAAGAGGTGGCAAGAATACACATTAAGAAGAAATCTTAATGACCCCTATAATCATGATGGTGTGGTCACTTGCCTAGAACCAAACATCGTGGAGTGTGAAGTCAAGTGGGCCTTAGGAAACATTACAATGAACAAAGCTAGTGGAGGTGATGGAATTCCAGCTGAGCTACTTAAAATCCTAAACAATGGTGCTGTAAATATGGTCGACTCAATATGCCAGCAAATTTGGAAAACTCAGTAGTGGCCACAGGACTGGAAAATGTCAGTTTTCATTCCAAATTTTTTTTTTTTAATTTTTACTTTATTTTACTTTACAATACCGTATTGGTCTTGCCACACATTGACATGAATCCACCATGGGTGTACACGAGATCCCAATCCTGAATCCCCCTCCCACATCCCACCCCTTTTCCTCTCTCTGGAGCATCCCCGTGCACCAGCCCCGAGCATCCTGCATCCTGTATCAAACATAGGCTGGTGCTTCATTCTTACATGATAGTATACATGTTTCAATGCCATTCTCCCAAATCATCCCACCTCTCCCTCTCCCACAGAGTCCAAAAGTCCGTTCTATACATCTGTGTCTCTTTTAATTGGAGGATATTGCTTTATAATGTTGTTTCGGGTTTTGCCATACATCAACATGAATCAGACATATGTATACATATACTCCCTTCCTCTTGAACCTCCCTCCTACTCCTGCCCCATCTCATCCCTCTAGGTTGTTGCAGAGCACCAGGATGAGGTCCCTGCATCATACAGAAATTTCCAACTAGCTATCTACTTTATATATGATTATGTGTATGTTTCAATGCTACTCTCTCAGTTGATCCCATCTTTTCCTTCCCCTGCTGTGTCCACAAGTATGAGGAATGCAACTCAATGTTTCTGGAATTTCATCTTGTACTTGGAAAGTGGCTTTAGGACAGCAATATTTCTGAACTTCCTTTGGACCTCCCCTCTCTACTTAATCTTATGTTTCTGACTCGTTTGAAAGAAATCAATCAGAAAAGGAAATTTTATTTTAAAGCCAGTTTCCCTCATTGAATTCCACATTTGTGGAAAAAAGCATTTTTTGAGCCATGGTTTAGGATTAAATTGTATGTCTTTTACCCAGCTTTCATAATTCAGAAAAGTCCAGTACAAAAAGTCCCCAGAGTCTTCTAAGAGGAAATTTCTCAGTAGAAGCATATTTTTAAAATTTATTTATGACAAGCGATCTCAAATCACTGGAAACTGTATGCAGCAAAAATGCTGAAACCTATGTTTATATTATTCTACTTCATTGCATTATTTCTTTTCTCAGAGGTACCATGGACAAGACCAAGAAGAAAGTGTGATGTCTTCTGGTTTTCTCTGTTTCTGGACCTTATTGTCTTAGTCATTTATCCATCTTTTTGCATGGCTCAGTTAGTTATTAATTCATATCAAATTAACAAACTCATGGTTTCCAGGGGGAGATGATGACTGGGGACTTTAGGAAGGTCATGTACACACTGCTATGTTTAGACTGGATAACCAATGGAATCCTATTATATAGCACATGGAACTCTGCTCAGTGTTATGTGCTATCCTGGATGGGAGGGGAGTCGGGGGAGAATGGATACATGTATATGTATGGCTGAGTCCCTTCACTGTTCACGTGAGTTTGTGATAATCTCAGACTCTAGGGTAAAAAGACAGGATTGCTCTTGTGCATGAGCTATATGTTCCAAATATGGTCCATGAGTAATTTTGTCTTTCTATCATGCAGCAGTGTTAAATCTGTAAGTTCTTTGACTTTTCTGTCATTTAAAGACAGAATCCATTTCCCTTCTTTTGAATCTGGGTGAGGTTATGACTTCTTTGACTGAAGGGGTATTGCAGAAGTAATGATAGATAGGTTTGCTATTTCTAATGTCAGATCTTGAAAGGCCATAAAACTTCCATTTTCATTGCTAGGAACACTTTCTTGGGGTCTTACTATCCTGAGGCCACCATACTATAAGGAAGCCCAAGTCACATGAATATGTACATGGTGTTATTTAAACCTCACATGGGAAAACAAAAGTGGGTCCAGGTCACCTTCTAAAACAGTGGTCCTCAACCTTTTGGCACCAAGGATGAGACACATGGAAGACGATTTTTCTGCAAACCAGGATGAGGGAATGTTTTGGAGATGATTCAAGAGCATTACATTTATTGTGCACTTTACTTTTATTATTATTACATTGCAATATATATAATGGAATAATTATACAACTCCCCATGAAAGCACAATCAGTGGGCATCATGAACTTATTTTCCTGCAACTAGACAGTCCCATCTGGGGATGATGGGAGACAGTGAAACCCGGGGTATGTTGCTTATGTCCAGTCTACTCTGTCATCTTGTTTTGGTTGCTGTCACTGCAGAAAACCCTGCTTCACAAAGATAGGATGTTGGAAATGGAAGCAGGCTTTTCAGTGCTTTTGTGTCAATCTCAGGATATTCCACCTTGACTTTAATCCAAAACGTACAGAGATTTGAAGTTGTCTCAAACATATTTTAAAATTTATTTATTTATTTATTTTATGTTTGGCTGCACTAGGTCTTTGCTGCTGCATGCAAAGCAAAGTTGTAGAGTGGGGGCCACTCTCTAGTGGTGGTGGGACTTCTCATTGCAGTGGCTTCTCTTGTTGTGGAGCACAGGCTCTAGAGCTCAGGTACTTCAGTATTTGTGGCATGTGGGGTCAGTAGTTGCAGCTTAAATGTTCTAGAGTACTGCTGCTGCTGCTGCTGTTAAGTTGCTTCAGTTGTGTTCGACTCTGTGCAACCCCACAGACAGCAGCCCATGAGGCTCCCCCGTCCCTGGGATTCTCCAGGCAAGAACACTGGAGTGGGTTGCCATTTCCTTCTCCAATGCATGTTCTAGAGCTCAGTAGTTATGGCACGCAAGCTTTTTTGCCCCAAGGCATGTGGGATCTTCTAGGACCAGGGATAAAACCAGTGTCTCCTGAAATGGCAGGCAAATTCTTTACCTTTGAACCACCAGGGAAGCCTCTTTCTCAAGTATATTTTTAACTCCACTGTCATTTGCAGACAAAGTCAACTCACCAGCTTATTTACAAATGGGCCCTAGATTCATTCCTTCCCAGTTCAGAGGTCTTTTGTGGTTGGGAAGTAATACTCAAACTTTTTTGAAAGCTAAGTTAGTAATGTGCCAACTGGGAGAAAAAAGACCCTGACTCAGTCTATTTAAAATCTCTGCTAATGTTTGAAATGTCAAAAATCCCAGTGTTCACTTGTTGCCCCCATAATTCCAGTTAGGCTTTGAATGTAGCCACTTTATCCACTGACTTGAAAACAGTTGTCATTCTCCCCTGAAGTGACAGATTGAGTTCACTGAGCATGTTGAATACGTCACACAAGTAAGCAAGTTTTACGACCCATTCTGTGTCACTGAAATGTGCTGCTAGTGGTGACTGTTTTTTAAAAAAGAAACCCCTGGAGAAGCTCTCATAACTCAAAAACCTTGGCCAGTGATCTACCTTTAGAAAGCCATCTCACTTCTCTGTATAAGAGAAGATATGTGGCTCTGCGTCCATCTCCTCACAGAGCTGCACAAACAGATGTGATTTAAGGGCATGTACTAAAAATGGTTGATCATTTTAATCACATACTGCAAAATATTGCTAAGTTCAGGTGACGGTTTTCGGCTACCAGTATTTCTCTATGGATTACACAGTGCATGGACTCACATTCAGAAGCAATCTCTTTGACCCAAGTAGTGAAACCAGAAAGCTGTCCAGTCATGGACATGTCCAGCTGCTCCATCTGTGCACATACTGACACAAAATGACCAATTCAGTTTTCCTGATAGGTGATCATTCAAAGACTTGAATAGTTCTGCAGCTATGGTGTTGGTTGGCAACAGAGTGCACAGCCTCCTGAAAAATATATCACACGAAAATAAGCATTGTTGACGGGTCAACGTTGGTAGACTTGTCAACCTGGATTGTGTACCATGGTGACTCATTAATCCTCTCTAACAGTTGTGCCTCAATATGCTCTGCTATTTAATCCATTAATCTAGTTATGGCATTAGCTGAAAGAGGAACATGTGCCACCTTCTGAACTGCAGCCTCTCCTAAATGTTCATGACACATGTCCTTAGCAGTATGCAGGATCAACTCTTCACCAGTAGTAAAAGGCTTCCTATTTAGCAATGTGGTTAGCCACTAAGAATGATGCTCTCAGTGCAGGCACATTTGATGAAGTGGTGGCCTTCAATTATTGCTTCTGTTCTTTATGTTCATGTTTTTTACTTTTCTTTTGAAAAACTCCAAAGCCTTGTCTTTTAATGAAGGGTGCTTGGTCTCCATGTGGTGAAGCAGTTTTAAAGCTTTCATGGCTTTGTTGGATAGCCAGTTGCCACATATTACACAAAGCAGGCCTGGAGAATGTGAATCACCTGTTGCAATAAACCTGTAATTTAAGTAGGACTCTTGGTATTTTCTTTTTAATTCAGCTTTCTTTTTGTTGGCAGTCTTAGCCTCTTTTGCTGTCTCATCATTGGATCTTTCCCAGTTTTCAAAGAAGCTCTCCAGTGACATTTGTTTTTACTCATTTTGGTGAGGATTGGCTTGTGGGCTTACCAAAACTGACTGAGACAAGTGCAGCGTGGGAAAGAGGCATGGATCAGTCAGTTCAGTTCAGTTCAGTTGTTCAGTTGTGTCCGACTCTTTGCAACCCCATGAATCAGCACACCAGGCCCTGTCCATCACCAACTCCCGGAGTTTACTCAAACTCATGTCCATCGAATCGGTGATGCCATCCAGCCATCTCATCGTCTGTTGTCCCCTCCTCCTCCTGCCCCCAATCCCTCCCAGCATCAAGGTCTTTTCCAATGAATCAACTCTTCGCATGAGATGGCCAAAGTATTGGAGTTTCAGCTTCAGCATCCATCCTTTCAATGAACACCCAGGACTGATCTCCTTTAGGATGGACTGGTTGGATCTCCTTGCGGTCCAAGGGACTCTCAAGAGTCTTCTCCAACACCACAGTTCAAAAGCATCAATTCTTTGGCATTCAGCTTTCTTCACAGTCCAACTCTCATATCCATACATGACCACTGGTAAAACCATAACCTTGGCTAGATGGACATTTGTTGGCAAAGTAATATCTCTGCTTTTCAGTATACTATCTAGGTTGGTCATAACTTTCCTTCCAAGGAGTAAACGTCTTTTAATTTCATGGCTGCAATCACCATTGAGGCACAGATAGAAGTGGTAAATAAAATAATGGGTGAGCTAAGCATAGACTAAAATAAGTGTTGGATTCTAACTTATATCCTGCCACCAGATGTAGCTTAATCGTCACTTGCCCCTCACTGATAGGGTTTGATATGAGTCTGCAAGCAATTGATTTACTATGGTTTCTATGCAGTCAAACCTTCCTGCTAGTGATAATCTGTATTTGCAGCCCACTCCCCAGCACTGGCATCACTGCCTCAGCTCCATCTCAGACCATCAGGTATTAAATTCTTATAAGGAACATGCAACCTAGATCCCTTGCATGTGCAGTTCACTAGCTTATTGTTCACTTCAGATATTTGTCTCTAGTTCTTAATACTAGAAGAAGGAAAGAAATATGGACCATGCCCACCAACACCCTTCTCTCCAAGGGTAACCTAAATTCTGATTTCCTTTGTAGTAGCTTGGTTTGCCTAGTTTTGAAGTTTACATAAGCAGAATCATTTAGTACTTTTATGTCAGGCATATTACACTCGACGAATATCTCTGAGATTCATCTATAGTGCTGTGCAAAGTGCTAAGATGCTTCAATCATGCCCAACTCTTTGTGACCCCTCGGACTGCAGCCCACCAGGCTCCTCTGTCCCTGGGATTCTCCACTCAGGAATACTGGAGTGGGTTGCCATTTCCTTTTCTAGGGGATCTTCCCAACCCAGGGATTGAACCCATACCTCTTTTGTCTCCTGCCTTGGCAGGTGGATTCTTTACCACTAGCACCACCTGCCTCTGAGATTTATCTATGGTATTGTACATTTCAGTAGTCTACTATTCAGTGTATAGCTAAATTTGAAATTGAATATGATTTTCCAGGTGGCTCAAACAGTAAAAATCTGCCTGCAATGTGGGATACCCAGGTGTGATCCCTGGATTGGCAAGACCTTCTGCAGAGGAAATGTCAACCTACTCTAGTATTATTGCCTGGAAAAT
The DNA here is from genome assembly GCA_006410635.1 of Cephalophus harveyi. Taxonomy (NCBI): domain Eukaryota; kingdom Metazoa; phylum Chordata; class Mammalia; order Artiodactyla; family Bovidae; genus Cephalophus; species Cephalophus harveyi. Next base: position 225,721 of record SJYT01053935.1, read on the forward strand.
CTCTTGGACAGAGGAACCTAGCAGGTTACATTCTAAGGGATCTTAAAGAGTTGGACATGACTGGGTAACTAACACTTTCCCTGAAAGCAGTGATCTTGCATTATGTTTTGTAGTTTATCCTCATAGTTCAAAACAAATTTTTTATTGAATGAATCAACATAGTATTTCTCTTTTGGTCTCTTTTCTTAGCATACATCTATGTCAATAACATAAAAAAGGACATATTTCTGCCTACCTATACCATCCAAGGTAGTAGCTTATTGACTTGGTTGCTAAAGGACAATGTACACTGATTCTGGCAGCCAGAGAATTTTTTAGTGATTCAGTAGGAAGTTTGATGATTTTAAGCCTGTTAATTTTTTTAAAAGTTTTTGTTTACTCCTTTTTTGTAATTTTTATTTTTTACCAGAGTATAGTAGATTTACAACATTGTGTTAGTTTCAGGTGTACAGCAAAGTAACTTAGCTATAAATATACATATATTTATTCTTTTCAGGGGTTTCCTTTGTGGCTCAGCTGGTAAAGAATTTGCTTGCAATGTAAGAGACCTGGGTTTGATCAATGTTTGATCCATGGGTTGGGAAAATCCCCTGGAGAAGGAAAGGACACCCCCTCCAGTTTTCTGGCCTGAAGAATTCCATAGACTGTGTAGTCCATGGGGTCGCAAAGAATCAGACCCAACTGAATGATGTTCACTTTCATTCTTTTCAGTCTTTTTCCATATAGTTTATAACAAAGTATTGAGAAGAGTTCTCTGTGCTATACAGTAGGCCCTCAGTAGTGTATACATGTTAATCTCAAACTCCTAATTTATCCCTCTACCAATATTTCCCTTTTGATAACTGTAAGTTTGTTTTCTAAGACTGTGAGTCTATTTATGTTTTGTAAATAAGTTGTTTATATAATTTTTTAGAGTCTACATATAAGTGATATCATATGATATTTGTGTCTCTCTGTATGACTTACTTCTCTTAGAATAATAATCTTTAGATCCACCCATGTTGTTGCAAATGGCACTGTTTCATTCTTTTTCTGGCTGAGCAATATTCTGTTGCATTTCTTTTCCATGGGAATGGTCTTGATCCCTGTCTCCTGTACAGTGTCACCAACCTCAGTCCATAGTTCATCAGGCACTCTATCTATCAGATCTAGGCCCTTAAATCTATTTCTCACTTCCACTGTATAATCATAATGGATTTGACTTAGGTCATACCTGAATGGTCTAGTGATTTTCCCTACTTTCTTCAATTTAAGTCTGAATTTTACAATAAGGAGTTCATGATCTGAGCCACAATCAGCTCCTGGTCTTGTTTTTGTTGACTGTATAGAGCTTCTCCAGTTTTGGCTGCAAAGAATATAATCAATCTGATTTTGATGTTGACCATCTGGTGATGTCCATGTGCAGAGTCTTCTCTTGTGTTGTTGGAAGAGGGTGTTTGCTATGACCAGTGCATTTTCTTGGAAAAATTTTATTAGCTTTTTGCCCTGCTTCATTCCATATTCCAAGGCCAAATTTGCCTGTTACTCCAGGTGTTTCTTGACTTCCTACTTTTGTATTCCAGTCCCCTATAATGAAAAGGACATCTTTTTTGGGTGTTAGTTCTAAAAGGTCTTGTAGGTCTTCATAGAACTGTTCAACTTCAGCTTCTTCAGCATTACTGGTTGGGGCATAGACTTGAATTACTGTGATATTGAATGGTTTGCCTTGGAAATGAACTGAGATCATTCTGACGTTTTTGAGATTGCATCCAAGCACTGCATTTTGGACTCTTTTGTTGACCATGATGGCTACTCCATTTCTTCTAAGGGATTCTTGCCCACAGTATTAGATATAATGGTCATCTGAGTTAAATTCACCCGTTCCAGTCCATTTTAGTTCTCTGATTCCTAGAATGTCGATGTTTACTCTTGCCATCTCTTGTTTGACCACTTCCAATTTGCCTTGATTCACCTACTGACCTGGAAGTGAGAAATAGAATTAAGGGACTAGATCTGATAGATAGAGTGCCTGATGAACTATGGACTGTGGTTCGTGACATTGTACAGGAGACAGGGATCAAGACCATCCCAATGGAAAAGAAATGCAAAAAAGCAAAATGGCTGTCTGGGGAGGCCTTACAAATAGCTGTGAAAAGAAGAGAGGCGAAAAGCAAAGGAGAAAAGGAAAGATATAAGCACCTGAATGCAGAGTTCCAAAGAATAGCAAGAAGAGATAAGAAAGCCTTCTTCAGTGATCAATGCAAAGAAATAGAGGAAAACAACAGAATGGGAAAGACTAGAGATCTCTTCAAGAAAATTAGAGATACCAAGGGAACATTTCATGCAAGGATGGGCTCGATAAAGGACAGAAATGGTATGGACCTAACAGAAGCAGAAGATATTAAGAAGAGGTGGCAAGAATACACAGAAGAACTGTACAAAAAAGATCTTCACGACCCAGATAATCATGATGATGTGATCACTCATCTAGAGCCAGACATCTTGGAATGTGAAGTCAAGTGGGCAAGTCAAGGCTATGGTTTTTCCAGTGGTCATGTATGGATGTGAGAGTTGGACTGTGAAGAAAGCTGAGTGCTGAAGAATTGATGCTTTTTAACTGTGATTTTGGAGAAGACTCTTGAGAGTCCCTTGGACTGCAAGGAGATCCAACCAATCCATTCTGAAGGAGGTCAGCCCTGGGATTTCTTTGGAAGGAATGATGCTAAAGCTGAAACTCCAGTACCCTGGCCACCTCATGCGAAGTGTTGACTCAATGGAAAAGACTCTGATGCTGGGAGGGATTGGGGGCAGGAGGAGAAGGGGACGACCGAGGATGAGATGGCTGTATGGCATCACTGACTCGATGGTCTGAGTGAACTCTGGGAGTTGGTGATGGACAGGGAGGCCTGGCGTGCTGCAATTCATGGGGTCCCAAAGAGTTAGACACGACTGAGTGACTGAACTGACCTACTGACTGATACAAATTTTAAGATTTTTCTTCTAGATCTTCCTAAAATGTCATTGATATTTTAATAAAGATTGCATTGCATCTGTAGATTTTCTTGGCATGTATAGTCATTTTGACAATATTGATTCTTCCAGTCAAAGAACATGGTATATTTTGCCTCCTTTTGTGTCATTTTAGATTTCATTCATCAGCATCTTATAGTTTTCAGAGTAGATATTTTAACTGTAGCCTACCAGGGTCCTCCGTCCATGGGATTTTCCAGGCAAGAGTACTGGAGTGGGTTGCCATTTCCTTCTCCAGGGGATCTTCCCAACCCAGGGATTGGATCCAGGTCTCCCACATTCCAGGCAGACGCTTTAACCTCTGAGCCACCAGAGAAGCCCACCATTTAAAAAATAAAAATAGAAATTGCATTGCATCTGTAGAGTATCTTGACAATATTGATTCTTGCAATCCAAGAACATGGTATATTTTGCCACCTTTTGTGTCATCTTAGATTTTGTTCTTCAGCATCTTATAGTTTTCAAAGTAGATATTTTGCTTTCTTAGGTAGGTTTTTTCCTAGATATGTTATTATTGCTGTTTTTGATGCACTGGTAAGTGGAATTGTTTCCATAGTTTATCTTCCTGATCTTTTGTTGTTAGTATATAGGAATGCAAGAGATTTCTGTGTACTAATTTTGTATCTGCCAATTTACCAAATTCGCTGATGAGCTCTAGTAGTTTTCTGGTAGCATCTTTAAGATTTTCTATGTATAAAATAGTGAAAAGGAGTGTACTACCCAAAGTAATATACAGATTCAATGCAATCCCTATCAAGCTACCAACAGTATTTTTCACAGAGCTAGAACAAATAATTTCACAATTTGTGTGGAAATACAAAAAACCTCAAATAGCCAAAACAATCTTGAGAAAGAAGAATGGAACTGGAGGAATCAACCTGCCTGACTTCAGGCTCTACTACAAAAAGCCACAGTCNAGATTCAATGCAATCCCTATCAAGCTACCAACAGTATTTTTCACAGAGCTAGAACAAATAATTTCACAATTTGTGTGGAAATACAAAAAACCTCAAATAGCCAAAACAATCTTGAGAAAGAAGAATGGAACTGGAGGAATCAACCTGCCTGACTTCAGGCTCTACTACAAAAAGCCACAGTCATCACGACAGTATGGAATTGGCACAATGACAGAAATATAGATCAATGCAACAATATAGAAAGCCCAGAGATAAATCCACACACTTATGAACACTATCTTTGACAAAGGAGGCAAGAATATACAATGGAGAAAAGACAATCTCTTTAACAAGTGGTGCTGGGAAAACTGGCCAAACACTTGTAAAAGAATGAAACTAGAACACTTTCTAACACCATACACAAAAATAAACTCAAAATGGATTAAAGATCTAAATGTAAGACCAGAAACTATAAAACTCCTAAAGGAGAACATAGGCAAAACACTCTCCGACATAAATCACAGCAGGATCCTCTATGACCCACCTCCCAGAATACTGGAAATAAAAGCAAAAATAAACAAATGGGATCTAATTAAAATTAAAAGCTTCTGCACAACAAAGGTAACTCTAAGCAAGGTGAAAATACAGCCTTCTGAATGGGAGAAAACAATAGCAAATGAAGCAACTGACAAACAACTAATCTCAAAAATATACAAGCAACTCCTGCAGCTCAATTCCAGAAAAATAAACGACCCAATCAAAAAATGGGACAAAGAACTAAACAGACATTTCTCCTAAGAAGACATACAGATGGCTAACAAACACATGAAAAGATGCTCAACATCACTGATTATCAGAGAAATGCAAATCAAAACCACAAGAGGTACCATCTCATGCAGGTCAGAATGGCTGCTGTCCAAAAGTCTACAAGCAAGAAATGCTGGAGAGGGTGTGGAGAAAAGGGAACCCTCTTACACTGTTGGTAGGAATGCAAACTAGCACAGCCACTATGGAGAACAGTGTGGAGACTCCTTAAAAAACTGGAAATAGAACTGCCTTATGACCCAGCAATCCCACTTCTGGGCATACACACCAAGGAAACCAGAATTGAAAGAGATACATGTACCCCAATGTTCATCACAGCATTGTTTATAATAGTCAGGACATGGAAGCAACCTAGATGTCCATCAGCAGATGAATGGATAAGAAAGCTGTGGTACATATACACAATGGAGTATTACTCAGCCATTAAAAAATACATTTGAATCAGTTCTAATGAGGTGGATGAAACTGGAGCCGATTACACAGAGTGAAGTAAGCCAGAAAGAAAAACACCAATACAGTACAATAATGCATATATATGGAATTTAGGAAGATGGTAACAATAACCCTGTATGCGAGACAGCAAAAGAGACACAGATGTATAGAACAGTCTTTTGGATTCTGTGGGAGAGGGCGAGGGTGAGATGATTTGGGAGAATGGCATTGAAACATGTATAATATCATATGTGTAATGAATCGCCAGTCCAGGTTCTATGCATGATGCAGGATGCTTGGGGCTGGTGCACTGGGATGACCCAGACGGAATGGATGGGGAGGGAGTTGAGAGGGGGGGTTCAGGATAGGGAACACATATACACCCATGGTTGATTCATGTCAATATATGGCAAAACCAAGAGAATATTGTAATTAGTCTCCAATTAAATAAATTTATATTAAAAATAAGAAAAGAAAAGAAAGGGAGCAAACAGAAGAAAAAAAGAATGTGTTATCTACAATCTGTGACAGATTTATTTCTTTTTTTCTAATTTGGATTGCTTCTATTTCTTTTTATTCTATGGTTTTCATGGGTAGGACTTCCAAAGCTATGGTGACTAAAAGTGGTGAGAAAGGATATCCTTGTCTTGTTCTTGATCTTAGAAGATTTTCTCCATCGAGTATGAAGTTGTTAGCTGTGGGTTTATCATATGTGGTCCTTATTATATTGAGGTGTGTTCTTTCTATGCCCACATTCCAGAGAGTTTTTACCATAAAAAGTGTTGAATTTTATTAAGAACTTTTTCTACATCTAATGAGATGATCATATTGATTTTATTCTTTAATTTGTTGATGTGATGTATCACACAGATTGATTTGTGAATATTGAAAAATCCTTGCATCCCTGGTATAAATCCTACTTGATCATGGCATATAATCCTTTTAATATATTGTTGAATTCACTTTGTTAGTATTTTGTTGAGGATTTTTTGCAACTATGTTCATCAGTGATATTTACCTGTAATTTTCTTTTCTTTTTCTTTTTTTGGTGCCATTTTTATCTGGTTTTAGCACCAGGGTCATGGTGCCCTCATAGAATGAATTTGGAAGTGTTCCTCTGCAAGTTTTTGAAATAGTTTCAGAAACATAGGTGTTAACTCTTCTCTAAATGTTTCATAGAATTCTCCTGTGAGGCATCTGGTCCTGGACTTTTATATTGTTGGGAGTTTTAAAATCAGAATTTCAATTTCAGTTCTTGTGACTCATCTGTTAATATTTTCTATTTCTTCCTGGTTCACTTTTGGGAGATTTTACCTTCCTAAGAATTTGTTCATTTCTTCCAGATTGTCCATTTGATTGGTATATAGTTGCTTGAAGTAGTCTCTTGTAACCTTTTGTATTTCTATGTTGTCAGGTGTAACTTTTCCCAATTTTATTGCTTTGAGTCCTCTCCCCTTTTTTTGTGATGAGTATGCCCAAAGGTTTATCAGTTTAGACCTTCTAATTAATTTTTTAAGCAATAATGCAATCATCTGAGTCATCTGGTTCTAAACACTTTGGTCTTAAGTAAAAGTTATATTATTAGTAAAATAATACTTCAGTTCTGAAAGTCTGATTGAAGATATCAGGTCTACTCTTTCCTTCAAACCTAGCCTATAGGGGAAGTCTCTTTCTAATGTTTTTCTGCTATTTAATACCAGTTCAGTTCAGTTCAGTCACTCAGACGTGTCCAACTCTTGGCGAGCTCATGGACTGCAGCACACCAGGCTTCCTTGGCCATCACCGACTCCTGGAGCTTGCTCAAACTCATGTCCATTTTACTATTTATTTATGTTATAAATAAATGTTATGTTTATTTCTATTCTATTTATTTATATTAATAAATAAACTAGAAGTTTTATTGACATAGAACTTAGTTTAAAGAATACAGCATGATGATTTGATATACGTGTATATTGCAAAATGATTATCACAGTAAGTTTATTTACCATCCATCACCTCATGTAGTTACAATCTTTTTCTTGTGATGAAAGTTTTTAAGATTTACTCTGAGCAATTTTCAATATTGTTAACTCTAGTCACATGTTGTCCATCATGTCCCAGAACTTTCTAACAATTAAGTTTGCACATTTGACCACGTTCACCTATTTCCCCAACACCCCCATCTGCCTCTCTGGTAATTACCAATCTGTTTTTGTCTCTATTAATTTGATTGTTTAGATTCCACATATAAGTGAGATCATATAATGATTATATTTTTTTTTATGATATCTCACTTAGTATGGTTTAGTCGTTAAGTCATGTCTGACTCTTGCAACCCCATGGACTATAGCCTGCCAGGCTCCTCTGTCCATGGGATTCTCCAGGCAAGAATACTGGAGCGAGTTGCAATTTCCTTCCTCACTCATTTAGTATAATGACATAAAAATCCATCCAAGTTGTTAAAAATGTAATGATCTCATTTTTTTTTTAAGGGTGAAAAGTATTCTGTTATATATCTCATAACTTCTTTGTATATTGATCTATCAGTGGACATTTAAATTGTTTCCGTGTATCTACTACTGTAAATGCTGCTTCAGTGAACATGGGAGTGCAGCTTTCTCATCAAGATAGTAAATTTTTTCTTTTGGCTATCTACCCAGAAGTGGAGTTGCTGGATCATATGATAGTTCCATTTTTAATTTTTTGAGGGACTTCCATACTGTTTTTCATAGTAGCTGCACCAATTTACATTTCTTCTGACAGTTCACCAGGGTTATCTTTTCTCCACATTCTTACCCACATTTGTTTATCTCTTGTCTTTTTGATGACAGCTATTCCAAAAGGGATGAGGTGATATATCATTGTGGTTTGATTTGCATTTACCTAATGATTATTGATGCTGAACACTTTTTCTTGTCGGCTATTTGTATATCTTCTTTGGAAAAATGTCTATTCAATTCTTTTGCCCATTTTAAAATTGGATTTCTTTTTTTTGCTATTGAGTTCTATGAATTCTTCATATATTTTGGACATTAACCCTCATCAGATGTGTGATTTGTGAATGTTTCCTCCCATTCCATAGGATATTAAACCTTATCAAATGTATGATTTGTGAATGTTTACTCCCATTCCATAGGTTGCCTTTTCATTTTGCTGGTGATTTCTAATGCCAGATTTTAAAATGACTTGCTTATAATGCTATTTCTGTATTTTAAATTTTAGGCTGTTTCTATTGATTACTTGTTTTGGAGGTTGAGGAATTTTCTCTGCAATGCAATCATTTCCATTTCACTGGGCAAGTTCCTTCTAGTATAGTTAAATTTGTTAATTTCATTAAATCAATATTTATTATGTTATTATTTACTGCTGAAGTGGCAAACCTATGGTGCTTTATTTCTTATCTTTTTTATGGACAATAATGTTCATCAAAGTGTTAAGTGTATATATGTATGTTTTTTTGTTCCTTCCAGCTTTATTGAGATACAAGTGGCAGGTAATGTACATGTTACAGTATTTCCTTGCCTCACTTCTGACTTCAACTGCAGATGTGGTAGATGGTTCCTTTGCACACTGGAGGTATAGGGAATATCCAACCTGTGTCCCACTCCCAGCAATCCTTAGCCACTGGGAAACAAGAATTTGTAAAAATGCTACTAGCCTATCAAATTTCAGTGGGGAAATCTGGAAACTTATTCCACATGATTCCTCAGAAATTCCTGTGTGGAATTGCACTGCAATTATCCACAATAAGAACCCACTCAGTAACACTTTTTTTTATTGTTTTTTTTTTTTTCCTCCTTCCTGCCTCATTCTCTATTGTGTCACTCCTGCCTAAGCTTGTAAATAAACTCTTTGGGCTCAAATACTGCCCCCAGCTTCTGCTTTTGAAGGAGCTAGTTCAAAACAGGGAAGATTGAAGGGTAACTCTAGCATGAATGACTGGGTTAGTAGGGATGCCAGGACCAACCTAGGAAATACTGAAGGAATTTCAGTGGCAGATAAATTTGGTTCAGAATGCATTGCATTTGAGGTGGGTTGTAATATTCAGCTGAAGAGGTATGGTGGGAAGAAGTAGAAGTTTTATAGGTCATCTGCATAAAGGTCAAAGAAGAGAACAAAATCAAGCAAGTGAAGAGATGGTTCAAAGAAAGAATGAAAAATGAGAGGAGCACAGAACCTTTAGAAATGAGCAGAGGCAAAAATTTCACTGTATTCACTGTAATTTTGCTAGCTTTTCAGAGTGGCAAATAGTAAATATTTGTAAATACTCATTTATCTGTTCAGTTCAGTTCGGTTCAGTTCAGTCGCTCAGTTGTGTCCGACTCTTTGCGACCCCATGAATCGCAGCACGCCAGGCCTCCCTGTCCATCACCAACTCCCGGAGTTCACTCAGATTTACGTCCATCGAGTCAGTGATGCCATCCAGCCATCTCATCCTCTGTCATCTCCTTCTCCTCCTGCCCCCAATCCCTCCCAGCATCAGAGTCTTTCCAATGAGCCAACTCTTCACATGAGGTGGCCAAAGTACTGGAGTTTCAGTTTTAGCATCATTCCTTCCAAAGAAATCCCAGGGCTGATCTCCTTCATATATCTCAACTGTCTGTAAAAACTCAGTAAATATCTGTCCAATGACTGAACTGGACATGGAAACTGAGATGGAGTAGACAGAGGCTGGAGAACCAGGAAAACCAGTGATATATGGAGGAGGGAGTGTAGAAATGAGAAAATGTCAAATATCACTTTAGACTCATCTGGGTCTTGGGTCATCTGGGTGATTTTGTTGTCCTCAGTGAGAGAAGCAAGAAGGATAGGTGCAAAGAGCAGTTGTTAAGAGGCTGTGGAATCAACATGCCTTGGGGAAGTTAGAGATGGAGAATTTGATTTTTTTAATTATGATTTTAAAAACTAATATAAGGTGGTTGAAGAAATTTAGAAAATATCGAAGACTATAAAGTAGGAAATAATAATAATACTCTACAACCTAATAAAACCTAACAATAATTACTCAAAATCCATTCCTTCCATAGTAAACACTGTTAACAGATTGGAAATATTAAGTTAAATCATATTAAAGATTTTGAATGTCAAAAACAGTTGAAAAGTAATTATCTTCCTTTTTTTTCTTTTTTTTTAAATTTTATTTTTACTTTATTTTACTTTACAATACCATATTGGTTTTGCCATACATTGACATGATTCCACCATGAGTGTATATTAGCTCCCCATCCTGAATCCCCCTCCCACCTCCCACCCCATATCATCTCTCTGGATCATCCCCGTGCACCAGCCCCAAGCATCCTGTATCCTGTATCGAACATAGGCTTGTGCTTCGTTCTTACATGATAGTTTACATGTTTCAATGCCATTCTCCCAAATCATCCCACCCTCTCCCTCTCCCACAGAGTCCAAAAGTCCGTTCTATACATCTGTGTCTCTTTTGCTGTCTCGCATACAGGGTCATCATTGCCATCTTTCTAAATTCCATATATATGTGTCAGTATACTGTATTGGTGTTTTTCTTTCTGGCTTACTTCACTCTGTATAATAGGTTCCAGTTTCATCCATCTCATTAGAACTGATTCAAATGAATTCTTTTTAATGGCTGAGTAATACTCCATTGTGTATATGTACCACAGCTTTCTTATCCATTCATCTGCTGATGGACATCTAGGTTGTTTCCATGTCCTGGCTATTATAAACAGTGCTGCAATGAACATTGGGGTACATGTGTCTCTTTCAATTCTGGTTTCCTCGGTGTGTATGCCCAGCAGTGGGATTGCTGGGTCATAAGGCAGTTCTATTTGCAGTTTTTTAAGGAATCTCCACACTGTTCTCCATAGTGGCTGTACTAGTTTGCATTCCCACCAACAGTGTAAGAGGGTTCCCTTTTCTCCACACCCTCTCCAGCATTTATTGCTTGTAGACTTTTGGATCGCAGCCATTCTGACTGGTGTGAAATGGTACCTCATTGTGGTCTTGATTTGCATTTCTCTGATAATGAGTGATGTTGAGCATCTTTTCATGTGTTTGTTAGCCATCCGTATGTCTTCTTTGGAGAAATGTCTGTTTAGTTCTTTGGCCCATTTTTTGATTGGGTCATTTATTTTTCTGGAGTTGAGCTGCATAAGTTGCTTGTATATTTTTGAGATTAGTTGTTTGTCAGTTGCTTCATTTGCTATTGTTTTCTCCCATTCAGAAGGCTGTCTTTTTACCTTGCTTATAGTTTCCTTTGTTGTGCAGAAGCTTTTAATTTTAATTAGATCCCATTTGTTTATTTTTGCTTTTATTTCCAGTATTCTGGGAGGTGGATCATAGAGGATCCTGCTGTGATTTATGTCGGAAAGTGTTTTGCCTATGTTCTCCTCTAGGAGTTTTATAGTTTCTGGTCTTACGTTTAGATCTTTAATCCATTTTGAGTTTATTTTTGTGTGTGGTGTTAGAAAGTGATCTAGTTTCATTCTTCTACAAGTGGTTGACCAGTTTTCCCAGCACCACTTGTTAAAGAGATTGTCTTTACTCCATTGTATATTCTTGCCTCCTTTGTCGAAGATAAGGTGTCCATAGGTGTGTGGATTTATCTCTGGGCTTTCTATTTTGTTCCATTGATCTATATTTCTGTCTTTGTGCCAGTACCATACTGTCTTGATGACTGTGGCTTTGTAGTAGAGCCTGAAGTCAGGCAGGTTGATTCCTCCAGTTCCATTCTTCTTTCTCAAGATTGCTTTGGCTATTCGAGGTTTTTTGTATTTCCATACAAATCTTGAAATTATTTGTTCTAGTTCTGTGAAAAATACCGCTGGTAGCTTGATAGGGATTGCATTGAATCTATAGATTGCTTTGGGTAGTATACTCATTTTCACTATATTGATTCTTCCGATCCATGAACACGGTATATTTCTCCATCTATTAGTGTCCTCTTTGATTTCTTTCATCAGTGTTTTATAGTTTTCCATATATAGGTCTTTAGTTTCTTTAGGTAGATATATTCCTAAGTATTTTATTCTTTTCGTTGCAATGGTGAATGGAATTGTTTCCTTAATTTCTTTTTCTACTTTCTCATTATTAGTGTATAGGAATGCAAGGGATTTCTGTGTGTTGATTTTATATCCTGCAACTTTACTATATTCATTGATTAGCTCTAGTAATTTTCTGGTGGAGTCTTTAGGATTTTCTGTGTAGAGGATCATGTCATCTGCAAACAGTGAGAGTTTTACTTCTTCTTTTCCAATTTGAATTCCTTTTATTTCTTTTTCTGCCCTGATTGCTGTGGCCAAAACTTCCAGAACTATGTTGAATAGTAGCGGTGAAAGTGGGCACCCTTGTCTTGCTCCTGACTTTAGGGGAAATGCTTTCAGTTTTTCACCATTGAGGATAATGTTTGCTGTGGGTTTGTCAAATATAGCTTTTATTATGTTGAGGTATGTTCCTTCTATTCCTACTTTCTGGAGAGTTTTTATCATAAATGGATGTTGAATTTTGACAAAGGCCTTCTCTGCATATATTGAGATAATCATATGGCTTTTATTTTTCAGTTTGTTAATGTGGTGAATTACATTGATTGATTTGTGGATATTGAAGAATCCTTGCATCCCTGGGATAAAGCCCACTTGGTCATGGTGTATGATCTTTTTAATGTGTTGTTGGATTCTGATTGCTAGAATTTTGTTAAGGATTTTTGCATCTATGTTCATCAGTGGTATTGGCCTGTAGTTTTCTTTTTTGGTGACATCTTTGTCAGGTTTTGGTATTAGGGTGATGGTGGCCTCATAGAATGAGTTTGGAAGTTTACCTTCCTCTGAAATTTTCTGGAAGAGTCTCAGTAGGATAGGTGTTAGCTCTTCTCGAAATTGTTGGTAGAATTCAGCTGTGAAGCCGTCTGGACCTGGGCTTTTGTTTGCTGGAAGATTTCTGATTACAGTTTCAATTTCCGTGCTTGTGATGGGTCTGTTAAGGTTTTCTATTTCTTCTTGGTTCAGTTTTGGAAAGTTGTACTTTTCTAAGAATTTGTCCATTTCTTCCACGTTGTCCATTTTATTGGCATATAATTGCTGATAGTAGTCTCTTATGATCCTTTGTATTTCTGAGTTGTCTGTTGTGATCTCTCCATTTTCATTTCTAATTTTATTGATTTGATTTTTCTCTCTTTGTTTCTTGATGAGTCTGGCTAATGGTTTGGCAATTTTATTTATCCTTTCAAAGAACCAGCTTTTTGCTTTCTTGATTTTTGCTATGGTCTCTTTCGTTTCTTTTGCATTTATTTCTGCCCTAATTTTTAAGATTTCTTTCCTTCTACGAACTCTGGGGTTCTCCATTTCTTCCTTTTCTAGTTGCTTTAGGTGTACAGTTAGGTTATTTATTTGACTTTTTTCTTGTTTCTTGAGGTATGCCTGTATTGATATGAACTTTCCTCTTCAGACTGCTTTGATAGTGTCCCACAGGTTTTGGGTTGTTGTGTTTTCATTTTCATTCGTTTCTATGCATATTTTGATTTCTTTTTTGATTTCTTCTGTGATTTATTGGTTATTCAGAAGCGTGTTGTTCAGCCTCCATATGTTGGAATTTTTAATAGTTTTTCTCTTGTAATTGAGATCTAATCTTAATGTATTATGGTCAGAAAAGATACTTGGAATGATTTCGATTTTTTTGAATTTATCAAGGTTAGATTTATGGCCCAGGATGTGATCTATCCTGGAGAAGCTTCCATGAGCACTTGAGAAAAAAGGTGAAATTCATTGTTTTGGGGTGAAATGTCCTATAGATATCAGTTAGGTCTAATTGGTCTATTGTATCATTTAAAGTTTGCGTTTCTTTGTTAATTTTCTGTTTGGTTGATCTGTCCATAGATGTGAGTGGGGTATTAAAGTCTCCCACTATTACTGTGTTATTGTTAATTTCCCCTTTCATACTTGTTAGCATTTGTCTTACATATTGCGGTGCTCCTATGTTGGGTGTATATATATTTATAATTGTTATATCTTCTTCTTGGATTGATCCTTTGATCATTATGTAGTGGCCTTCTTTGTCTCTTTTCACAGTCTTCACTTTAAAGTCTATTTTATCGGATATGAGTATAGCTACTCCTGCTTTCTTTTGGTCTCTATTTGCGTGGAATATCTTTTTCCAGCCCTTCACTTTCAGTCTGTATGTGTCCCTTGTTTTGAGGTGGGTCTTTTGTAGGCAGCATATATAGGGGTCTTGTTTTTGTATCCATTCAGCCAGTATTTGCCTTTTGGTTGGGGCATTCAACCCATTTACGTTTAAGGTAATTATTGATAAGTATGATCCTGTTGCCATTTACTTTATTGTTTTGGGTTCGGGTTTATATGCCCTTTTGTTTCCTGTCTAAAGAATATCCTTTAGCATTTGTTGGAGAGCTGGTTTGGTGGTGCTAAATTCTCTCAGTTTTCGCTTATCTGTAAAGCTTTTGATTTCTCCTTCATATTTGAATGAGATCCTTGCTGGGTACAGTAATCTGGGCTGTAGGTTATTTTCTTTCATCACTTTAAGTATGTCTTGCCATTCCCTCCTCGCCTGAAGAGTTTCTATTGAAAGATCTGCAGTTATCCTTATGGGAATCCCCTTGTGTGTTATTTGTTGTTTTTCCCTTGCTGCTTTTAATATTTGTTCTTTGTGTTTGGTCTTTGTTAATTTGATTAATATATGTCTTGGGGTGTTTCGCCTTGGGTTTATCCTGTTTGGAACTCTGGGTTTCTTGGACTTGGGTGATTATTTCCTTCCCCATTTTAGGGAAGTTTTCAACTATTATCTCCTCAAGTATTTTCTCATGGTCTTTCTTTTTGTCTTCTTCTTCTGGGACTCCCATTATTCGAATGTTGGAGCGTTTCATATTGTCCTGGAGGTCTCTGAGATTGTCCTCATTTCGTTTAATTCGTTTTTCTTTTTTCCTCTCTGATTCATTTATTTCTACCATTCTATCTTCTATTTCACTAATCCTATCTTCTGCCTCCGATATTCTACTATTTGTGGCCTCCAGAGTGTTTCTGATCTCTTTTATTGCATTATTCATTGTATATTGACTCTTTTTTATTTCTTCTAGGTCCTTGTTAAACCTTTCTTGCATCTTCTCAATCCTTGTCTCCAGGCTATTTATTTGAGATTCCATTTTGATTTCAAGATTTTGGATCATTTTCACTATCAATATTCGGAATTCTTTCTCAGGTAGATTCCCTATATCTTCCTCTTTTGCTTGGCTTGGTGGGCTTTTCTCCTGTTCCTTTACCTGCTGGGTATTCCTCTGTCTCTTCATCTTGGTTATATTGCTGCGTTTGTGGTGGACTTTCTATTTTCTGGGAATTTGTGGAGTTCTCTTTATCATGGAGTTTCCTCTCTGTGGATGGGGTTATATCAGTGGTTTGTCAAGGTCTCTTGGTTAGGGAAGCTTGTGTTGGAGTTCTGGTGGGTGGAGCTGGATTTCTTCTCTCTGGAGTGCTATGAAGTGTCCAGTAATGGGTTATGAGATGTCAATGATTTTGGAGTAACTTTGAGCTGCCTGTATATTGAAGTTCAGGGGTGTGTTCCTGTGTTGCTGGAGAATTTGAGAGGTATGTCTTGCTCTGGAACTTGTTGGCCCTTGGGTGGTGCTTGGTTTCAGTATAGGTATGGAGGCGTTTGATGAACTCCTATAGATTAATGTTCCCTGGATTTAGGAGTTCTCTGATGTTCTCAGGCTTTGGACTTAAGTCTCCTGCTTCTGGTTTTCAGTTTTATTTTTACAATAGCCTCAAGGCTTCTTGAGTTATACAGCACCGATGATAAAACATCTGTTTTTGAAGCCAATGATCTGCTTTTCTGGGTGTCTGATGTCCTCTGCCAGCATTCAGAAGTTGTTTTGTGGAATTTACTCAGCGTTGAAATGTTCTTTTAATGAAATTGTGAGGGAGAAAGTGGTCTCCCCGTCCTATTCCTCTGCCATCTTAGGACCGCCCCCCCAATTATCTTCCAATTAAAATAAATAATTTAAAAATCTTGAAAAAAAAGTTGAACATTGATACTTCTGTAAGGTTCAAAGTGTATATTTTTTGCAGATAGATAACTACTTTTTTAAGAGGAGAAAGGTGGAAAACAAGGGGGTTTGTAGAATTTAGGTAAAGGTTTAAAGTTCTAATTTAATGACTTAGAGGACAGAAACATCTTAAGATGTGTTTGTAAACTAAGAGGTGAGTGGAAGGAAAGTTGACAACTGATGAGAGTTATTGAGGTTGGAAATGTGAATATTGTCTTCCGTTCACTGAGCTGGTAGGTGTTTTGCTCCCACAGTATTGGACAATTGAAAACTGTTGGATGGGAATTGCAGAATGGCAATTACTGTAAAAGGCAACTAGTTTAGAGCCCAAATAGAAAATCTGACTGTCTTTCATTTATATTCAAGGTAATTTTTCCTCACTGAAACTTCCTAATCAATACGTATTTGGAGAAAGCCCAACCTACCCCAGGATAACTGTATTTTTTAAATGTAGATCATTCTTTATTCTGGATCAGTGGTGTGGGTAGTAGACTGCAAGCCAGTTCTAGCCCCTTTCCATGTTCTAACCCCTGTCCTACTCTCCTTACTCACTTTAGGTAAACTATTTAACCTAGGACCTCCTACTCATGCTTGGATTAAATCAAGGATTTTTAAATGCAGAGCTCATGGACTTTAGGCAAATTCATGAGTGAGAGTCATAATATATATAAATTTTTAAAAATTCCTTAAAGTTCTATGCAAGATTTTAAATGCAGTTTGGAAGCAAAAGAGTCCATAGCTTTCCATGGATTTTCAAAGGCTCTGTGATCCCAAACAGGTTAGGAAACTATGACTCGAATGATTTCTACAAGTCCTTCCTTGGTCAATTTTTTTTTTTCCCTAATTGTAGTGTTTTAGCAAGTTCTTCTCATAATGCATGCATTTGGTCTTTGAAGATTGCAACAATTAATTTAAGAGGAAACAGGTGTGAACCACTCTGGGGTGACTCATAGCTTAACCTTCATTTTTTTTTTTTTGTTGTTCTGTCCTGTGTCCAGATGGATGAGTCACTTAGCCTAGAGCATCCAGAGGCTCAGCCTAGGGAGCTGACTTTGAGATGGTGCCTATTTTTTGGTGTTAGATGCCCTTTCCTGATCTGTAAAGAGTTAGTTTTGGAAGTGAGATGCAAAGAGAATTTTAGTAATGGCCAAACGTCAAAAAGTCAAAGAGAATGACCAACAAATATAAAAACCAACTAACCAAATTAAAATAAAATGAATGGTGAAATAAAAAAAAGAAAAATAAATAAAATGAATGAAAAGACAAAAATAGCAGCTGTCTTATATTGTAGCTTCTTATTCTATTTGTTGTTGTTTTGTTTCTTTTGTCTCTTTACCAGCATTCTAGTCAGTTTTTCTCCTAGTTTGTACACCCACAAGGATACATAGATGTGACATATATGTTAGATGACTTGGTATAAAGAGATATTCAGAATTTGGACTTCATACTTCATATATCTGAGGCCTGAAATAAGGCTTGTAATAAGTGTAAAAGGAATCCTGGGTTAAGAGGTAGTGAAGAGAAACACTAGCTCAATGGTGGTAAGAACACCTTATTTCCATTATCAAGATAAAAAACATTACTGTCTTGTCACTTTACTCATGCCCCGCTCCAGCCATTAAGTTGAGGAAAGGTGATCACTATGTGATATCCATCCATGTAGATTCAGTTCAGTTCAGTCACTCATTTGTGCCCGACTCTTTACAACCACATAAATTTTAGCACTCCAGGCCTCCCTGTCCATCACCAACTCCCAGAGTCCACCCAAACCCGTGTCCATTGGATCGGTGATGCGATCCAACCATCTCATCCTCTGTCTTCTCCTTCTCCTCTTGCCCTCAGTCTTTCCCAGCATCAGGGTCTTTTCAAATGAGTCAACTCTTTGCATCAGGTGGCCAAAGTACCGGAGTTTCAGCTTTAACATCACTCCCTCCAATGAACACCCGGGACTAATCTCCTTTAGGATGGGATTGGTTGGATTAGTTTTGCCTCATTTCAAACTTCACAGACATGGAACCATATAGTACTACTCTTGTTTTGGCTTCCTATCAAATCTGTGAGATTCATCCATGATGTTACATGTATCAGTATCTTAGGATATTTCTTTTCTGTGTAGCATTCCATTGTATTTAAATACCCCAAATTGTCCGAATGCCTGAATTTTTTCCAATTTTTGGCTATTAACATTCTGTTGCAGGAAAGCGGACCTCTTCCAGGGCCTGAAAGTGGGCTCTTGTCTAACACTTAAAAATGAATTGTCCAAGGAGACACATGTGCTGACAAAGCAAGAGATTTTTTTGGAAAGGGCGCCGGGGCAGAGAGCAGTAGGGTAAAGGAACCCAGGAGAACTGCTCTGCCATGTGGCTCTATGGTGATTTTATGGTGATGGGATTAGTTTCTGGGTTGTCTTTAGCCAATCATTCTGACTCAGAGTCTTTCTTGGTGGTGCTTGCCTTGTTCAGCCAAGATGGATGCCAGTGAGAAGGATTCTGGGAGGTGGTCGTACATGTGGTGTCTCCTTTTGACCTTTCCCAAACTCTTCCGGTTGGTGGTGGCTTATTAGTTGCATGTTCCTCACCAGGACCTCCTGTCATAAAACAACTCATGCAAATGGTTACTATAGTGCCTGGCCAGGAAGGGTGGCTTCAGTCAGTGTGCTTCCCCTAACAACTCCTATACATTTCTTTTGTTATATTACTCATTTCTGTTGAGTATATATCTAGGAAAGGAATTTTTAGGCCAGGGATTATGCACACATACAATTTCAGTAAATAAGCACAAGAGTTTTCGAGTGATTGAAACTCCAAAACTTATCATTCCTTCTGCCGTGTATAAGTGTTCCTGTTACTCCATATCATCGGTAACACTGGATAATGTTACTTTTACTAGTAGGTATGCAATAATGACTTACTCTGGCTTTAATTTGTACTTCTCTGAACAGTCATGCCTAGGAAAACTTTAATATGGCTGTAGATAATTTAGATAATCTCTTTTATGAAATGTCTGTTCAAATGTGTTACCTAATTTAGAAATTGCATTGTTTCTCTTTTTCTTATTGATTAGCAAGAGGTTTTTTTGTTTGTTTGTTTTGTTTTTTTACATATTATGAAGTCCTCATGTAAATCTGTTAGAAATATCTTCTCTCACTCAATGTCTTGCTTTTTGTCTCTTTTAATTTTATCTTTTGGTGAAGCAAGTTCTTGGTTTTCATAAAGTCGAATTTATCAACATTTAATCCTATTGTTTGAGCTTTTTGAGCTCATTCCAATTCAACTCGGTTCAGTTGCTCAGTCGTGTCTAACGTTTTGTGACCCCATGGACTGCAGTACGCCAGGCCTCCCTGTCTATCACTAACTCCCAGAGCTTACTCAAACTCATGTACATAGAGTCAGTGATGCCATCCAACCATCTTATCCTCTGACATCCCCTTCTCCTCCCACCTCCAATCTTTCCCAGCATCAGAGTCTTTTCAAATGAATCAGTTATTTGCATCACGTGGCTGAAGTACTGGAGTTTCAGCTTCATCCTCAGTCCTTCCAATGAATATTCAAGACTGATTTCCTTTAGGATGGACTGGTTTGATCTTGCAGGTCAAGGGACTCTCAAGAGTCTTCTCCAACACCACAGTTCAAAAGCATCAATTTATCAGTACTCAACTTTCTTTATAGTCAAATTTTCACATTCATACATGACTACTGGAAAAACCATAGCTTTTAACTAGATGGAACTTTGTCGGCAAAGTAAAGTCTCTGCTTTTTAATATGCTGTCTAGGTTGGTCATACCTTTGCTTCAAAGGAGCAAGTCTTTTAATTTCATGACTACAGTCACCATTTGCAGTGATTTTGGAGTCCAAGAAAATAAAGTCTGACACTATTTCCATTGTTTCCCCATCTATTTGCCATGAAGTGATGGGACAGGATGCCATGATCTTAGTTTTCTAAATGTTGATTTTTAAGCAAGCTTTTTAACTATCCTCTTTCACTTTCATCAAGAAGCTCTTTAGCTCTTCTCCACTTTCTTCCATAAAGTTGGTGTCAACTGGATATCTGAGGTTATTGATATTTGTCCCAGCAATCTTGATTCCAGCTTGTGCTTCATCCAGCCCAGCATTTCACATGATGTACTCTGCATATAAGTTGAATAAGCAGAGTGACACTTTACAGCCTTGATGTACTCCTTTCCCAATTTGGAACCAGTTTGTTGTTCCATGTCTGGTTCTAACTGTTGCTTCTTGACCTGTGTACAGGTTTTTTAGGAGGCAGGTAAGATGATTTGGTTTTCCCATCTCTTAAAGAATTTTCCACAGTTTATTGTGATCCACACAGTCAAAGGCTTTGGTGTAGTCAATAAAGCAGAAGTAGATGTTTTTATATGAATGGAGGTTCATGACATTGTACAGGAGACAGGCATCAAGACCATCCCCATGGAAAAGAAATGCAAAAAAGCAAAATGGCTGTCTGGGGAGGCCTTACAAATAGCTGTGAAAAGAAGAGAAGTGAAAAGCAAAGGAGAAAAGGAAAGATATAAGCATCTGAATTCAGAGTTCCAAAGAATAGCAAGGAGAGGTAAGAAAGCCTTCCTCAGTGATCAATGCAAAGAAATAGAGGAAAACAACAGAATGGGAAAGACTAGAGACGTCTTCAAGAAAATTAGAGGTACCAAGGGAACATTTCATGCAAAATGGACTCGATAAAAGAAAGAAATGGTAGGGCCCTAACAGAAGCAGAAAATATTAAGAAGAGGTAGCAAGAATACCCAGAAGAACTGTACAAAAAAGATCTTCATGATCAAGATAATCATGATGGTGTGATCACTCACGTAGAGCCAGACATCCTAGAATGTGAAGTCAGGTGGACCTTAGAAAGCATCACTACGAACAAAGCTAGTTGAGGTGATGGAATTCCAGTTGAGCTATTTCAAATCCTGGAAGATGATGCTGTGAAAGTGCTGCACTCACTATGCCAGCAAATTTGGAAAACTCAGCAGTGGCCACAGGACTGGAAAAGGTCAGTTTTCATTCCAATCCCAAAGAAAGGCAATGCCAAAGAATACTCAAACTACCGCACAATTGCACTCATCTCACAAAGCATTATGGGCTGGAAGAAGCACAAGCTGGAAATAAGATTGCCAGGAGAAATAGCAATAACCTCAGATATGCAGATGACACCACCCTTATGGCAAAAAGTGAAGAGGGTCTAAAAAGCCTCTTGATGAAAGTGAAAGAGAAGAGTGAAAAAGTTGACTTAGAGCCCAACATTCAGAAAACTAAGATCATGGCATCTGGTCCCATCACTTCATGGCAAATAGATGGGGAAACAGTGGAAACAGTGTCAGATTTTATTTTGGGGGGCTCCAAAATCAGTGCAGATAGTGATTGCAGCCATGAAATTAAAAGATGCTTACTCCTTGAAAGGAAAGTTATGACCAACCTAGACAGCATATTCAAAAGCAGAGACATTACTTTGCCAACAAAGGTCAGTCTAGTCAAGGCTATGGTTTTTCCAATAGTCATGTATGGGTTAGAGTTGGACTATGAAGAAAGCTGAGCACTGAAGAATTGATGCTTTTGAACTGTGGTGTTGGAGAAGACTCTTGAGAGTCCCTTGGACTGCAAGGAGATCCAACCAGTCCATTCTAAAGGAGATAGTCCTGGGTGTTCATTGGAAGGATTGATTCTAAAGCTGAAACTCCAATATTTTGGCCACATCACGTGAAGTGTTGACTCATTGGAAAGACCTTGATGGTGGGAGGGATTGGGGGCAAGAGGAGAAGGGGACGACAGAGGATGAGATGGTTGGATGGCATCACTGACTCGATGGAGATGAGTTTGAGTTTACCTTGGAGTGATGGACAAGGAGGCCTGGCGTGCTGTGATTCATGATCCGCAATGGGTCGGACATGACTGAGCAACTGAACTGAACTGAACTGAATACAAAAAGCACTACAGTGGCATGGAGGAGATAATAATAATGTTGCTGTTATTGTTATTCCTATTATGTTTCCATGAAGTGAAGTGAAGTGGCTCAGTTGTGCCCGACTCTTTGCGACCCCATGGACAGTAGCCTGCACCAAGCTCCTCCATCCATGGGATTTTCTAGGAAGAGTACTGGAGTGGGTTGCTGTTTCCTTCTCCAGGGAATCTTCCCGACCCAGGGATCGAAGCCAGGTCTCCTGCATTGTAGACAGACGCTTTACCGTCTGAACCACATGCAGTCATAAATTATAACACATAATTTGATGTGACATATGATTCCAACTATGAGATATTTTGGCAGCAAACTATTTAACTATTCTCAAATTATTCTGCAAGATCAGAATCATTTCAATGTCGAGGAGAGATTTCTTAGACGTCTTATCTACATGAAAAAAAAAAAAACCAAGGTAAACAAATAAATAAGTAAAACAAAAGCAATACTTATGGCAACTGGACAGAGAAGGCAATGGCAACCCACTCCAGTACTCCTGCTGGGAAGGTCCCATGGATGGAGGAGCCTTGTAGGCTGCAGTCCACAGGATCGCTAGGAGTCGGACACGACTTCACTTTCACTTTCATGTGTTGGAGAAGGAAATGGCAACACACTCCAGTATTCTTGCCTGGAGAATCCTAGGGACGGGAGAGCTGGGTGGGCTGCCGTCTATGGGGTTGCACAGAGTTGGACACAACTGAAGCGACTTAGCAGCATAGCAGTGTCATGGAAAATCAAAACAAAGTACCTTTTTTAATCTTTACTTTGTGTGTTTTAAAAAAATAAATGTTTTCTGGATTCTTTGACATGAGAATTTTCTAGAGATTGTTTTATACTATGATTTCAAAACATTTTTTTTTAAAGTATAAGATATTTTCCCTGTTAAGATTTCTGTAATTCTGTGCCATAGGGTATGGTATAATTAAGTTTTTTTAATAAAAGCAAGTAAACAATTAGGAGGGAGTTCAGCTTGTGCTTAAGGAAAAAAAATCAGTCTATTACTGAGAAAAAGACATTCATGAGGAAGAAAACAATTAATAAAGTGACTGAAGTGCCCTAGGGAAATATTAGCTTATAATGACTTCTTGTGCAGCCAGCCAAAACAGGCAACTGATGCAGTGACAGACTTTACAGGAAACATTAAAAGGCCCAGATGGCTCAAGTTTACATGTTTACAGAGTAGTTGGGAAAGGTAGTTAATTCTGTGAGTGCCACTCAGTTAACTAGAAGAATTTTAGTTCTGAGGACAACAAAGTTGAAAAGGGTGGGACAGGAAGGAAAAGATGAAGAGAAAGGAGAATAGTGAAAATAAGATAAAAAGATGGGGAGACTGAAATGAAAATGGAGAAGATAAGGAAATAAAGTGAATATAGGAAAGAGAATGAAGGGAGAAGGGAGATGAAAATAATAGAAAGATCCAAGAAAACACTCATAAAGATGCCTTGGTTCTCTCATAACTAATGCCTCATTTTAATTTTTTGCTATATTGAAAGAAAGTGGTTTGAGGAAAAAGGGAAAGGAAATATTTTAAGCAGGTTCAACTCTGCACTATTCCATTGGGTAAGGCAGACCTGGTATTTTGATAATGAATTTGTCTATTTGCCTTACAACAATTACATTTATGGTACAGTTAGAATTGCTTAGAACAGCTTCTAAGAATATCTTCCCTGGTGGCTCAGATGGTAAAGTGTCTCTCTGCAATGCAGGAGACCCGGGTTTGATCCCTGGGTTGGGAAGATCAGCTGGAGGAGGAAATGGCAGCCCACTCCAGTACTCAACTGGAAAATCCCATTGACTGAGGAGCCTGGTAGTCTATGGTCCATGGGGTTGCCAAAAGTAGGACACGACTGAGTGACTTCACTTTTAGAATAGCTTTGGGATTCATCTACAATATGGTTTGCTAAGGTTCTATGACAAAAACAGCAAAAAAAATTCCACTCTCAAGAAAAAGTGATTATGGAGAGTTACATTAGCTTGTTTACACAATGGTTTCTCTGATTGGAATAAAATTAATTCTCAAAAAATGAAGTGAGCAAACATTAACTTTGAGTAGGAGGTAGAAGAATAATTCTGGTATTTATAGTAAATATTATAAATTATAATACCATAATAATGACATGCATGTGTACATGCTCAGTTGCTTCAGTCGCGTCCAACTCTTTGCAACACTATGGACTATATCCCCCCAGGCTCCTCAATCATGGGTTTCTCCAGGCAAGAATACTGGAGTGGTTTGCCATGCCCTGCTTCAAGGTATCTTTCCCACCCAGGGATCAAACCAGTGTCCAATGCATTACAGGCAGATTCTTTGATGCTGAGCCTCCAGGGAAGCCCAATAATGATATAAATCATTAATCATCTGAATTAAGAACAGAGTTTCCCAATAGTTACACTATTGATATTTAGACTAGATAATTCTCTCATGGTGGCGGGGGTGGGGGTGCCCTCTGCATTATAGGATGTGCAGCATTCTTGACCTCTATCACTAGATGTCAGTAGCAAACATTTTCCTACTCCCTTACCCCACCAGAGTCATGACAATTAAAAATATCTTCAGATATTGCCAAATATCTTCAGTGGACAAAATTGCCTCCAGTGGAGAAACATTGTTTTAGAGGTGGTGACAAAAGTTTACCAATTCACTATATCAAGAAAATAAAGTTGGATAGATTTAAATTAGGATACCGTACAACTGTGCTCCCTCATTTAAGATTTTTTCAAAACATTTTCATAAATGTTATTCCTTGAAAGGAAATCAGGTCTTCCAAGATAACTGAGATACAGAAGTAAAGTGAGTGGTTGATCACATAATGTCTTAGTTCTCTTAGCAGAAGACCCTGAGACTAGGATCTTAGTGCAAGTAGTTCATTTGAGAGATGGAATTAGGAAACTTCAGTTGAGGAAGTAAATAAAAAAAGATAGGTAGCCAAAAAATTAAACAATTCATATTATGTTGAACTCAAGCTTAATCCTTCTGGGAAACTCTGAGGTCCAATGTAAAATATGTATCTCAACATTATCTAATCTAAGGGGCAAGGGACTGAAGTATTAACATATCAATTCATACCAGTAATTAATAAGGGGCTAACTCTGGGATGAGGATGTGGTAGACATAATAATCACCCTCCCAATCATGTCCACTTCTTAATATCTGGAACATGTGAAGATGTTACCTTACATGGAAAAATGAATCTTTCACCAATGATTAAGTTGTGGATCCTGACATGTGGAGATTATCCTGAGTTATCCAGTTTGACTCAATGTAGTCCCAAGGGTCTTTAGAAGTGAAAGGAGGCAGGGAAATTCGAATGGGAGAAGATGTGACAACAGTGTCAGAGTTGGAGTGCTACAATGTGAGAAAGACTCATTTGTTTATCTCTGGCTTTGAAAATAAAAGGGGACCATGAGCCAGGAAATGTGAGATGAATGTGGAGAAAGCAAGCAAATGAATTCTTCCCTAAAGCCTCAAGAAAAGAATGGGGCTCTACTAAACCCTGGATTTTAGCCCAGTGAGACCTGTTTCAGACTTCTGTCCTCTGCTGCTGCTGTCACTTCAGTCGTGTCCGACTCAGTACGACCCCATAGACGGCAGCCCACCAGGCTCCCCCGCCCCTGGGATTCTCCAGGCAAGAACACTGGAGTGGGTTGCCATTTCCTTCTCCAATGCATGAAAGTGGAAAGTGAAAGTGAAGCCGCTCAGTCGTGTCTGACTCTTAGGGACTCCATGGACTGCAGCCTACCAGGCTCCTCCGCCGATGGGATTTCCCAGGCAAGAGTACTGGAGTGGGGTGCCATCGCCTTCTCCTCAGAGTTATGTATTAATCATGCATTTGCTTATGCCACTAAATGTGTGGTAACTTGTTACAGAGGCAATAGAAAATTAATTTTTAAATTAGTTTTGAGTGGGGAAAGCCTACATTGCTTTGAACAGTTTTAGTTAGAAATATGAATGGTGATTTGTCTGTTAGTGAGGGCTTGAAAGAAATGATACACATGATTGAGATAAGGCATATAATCTCAGAAAAAATACCTAAATTGTCATAGAGACTACTTACAGAAATACAGATGTTAAAGGTTTAGTTTGAAAGGGTTTAGATTGAAGTGAGGAGCATGTTTTTGGAAATTGGAGCAAAGAAACTCCTTGTTGTTATTGCAACAAAAAATTTAGCTGAATTTTGTCCTGAAGCTATGCAGAAAGCAAATTTATAAGTGATGAATTTGGAGAATTAGCTGAAGAGATTTCTAAAAAAAATGTTGAAGGTGCAACCTGGTTTCTTCTTGATGCTTATATTATAGTAAAGTGTAAGAGGAAGAAGATAGGTGGAAAGAAGAGGTATTAAGCAAAAAAGGAAAGGACTTGAAGATTTGGAGAATCCCCAGTCTATCTAGATTACAAAAATGTTGCCAATCGAAGGGTCACTTCCAAGACAGTGTGCTCTGGAGAGAAAGCCAAGAACGTCGCTAAACAGCCTTGAATTAGTGCCTTGAAAGGATGAAAAGTTCAGAGCATTCAGTCACACAGAGAGCTCTTTGAAGAGATTAGACATGTGACTCATGGGTTACCTCAGCTGTCTCAGGAGAAACTAGAATACAGATGGGATTATCTCAGAGAGATATGTCAGTCAGTCAGTTCAGTTCAGTCGCTCAGTCATGTCCGACAGTTTGTGACCCCATGAATTGCAGCACGCCAGGCCTCCCTGTCCATCACCAACTCCCGGAGTTCACCCAAATTGATGTCCATCTGATCGGTGATGCTATCCAACCATCTCGTTCTCTGTTGTACCCTTCTCCTCCTGCCCCCAATCCCTGCCAGTATCAGAGTCTTTTCCAGTAGTCAACAATTTGCATGAGGTGGCCAAAGTATTGGAGTTTCATCTTTAGAATCAGTCCTTCCAATGAACACCCAGGACTGATCTCCTTTAGAACGGACTGGTTGGATGTCCTTGCAGTCCAAGGGACTCTCAAGAGTCTTCTCCAACACCACAGTTCAAAAGCATCAATTCTTCAGTGCTCAGCTTTCTTCACAGTCCAACTTTCACATCCATACATGACTACTGGGAAAACCATGGCCTTGACTAGATGGACCTTTGTTGGCAAAGCAATGTCTCTGGCTTTTGAATATGCTATCTAGGTTGGTTATAACTTCTTTCTGGAAGTAAGCATCTTTTAATTTCATGGCTGCAATCACCATATGCAGTGATTTTGGAGCCCAAAAAATAAAGTCTGACACTTTTTCCACTGTTTCCCCATCTACTTCCCATGAACTGATGGGACCAGATGCCATGATCTTCGTTTTGTGAATGTTGAGCTTTAAGCCAACTTTTTCACTCTCCTTTTTCACTTTAATCAAGAGGCTTTTTAGTTCCTCTTCACTTTCTGCCATAGGGCGGTGATACTTTTTAGTTCCTCTTCACTTTCTGCCATAGGGTGGTGTCATCTGCCTATCTGAGGTTATTGCTATTTCTCCCTGCAATCTTGATTCCAGCTTGTGCTTCATCTAGCCCAGCATTTCTCATGATGTACTCTGCATAGAAGTTAAATAAGCAGGGTGACAATATACAGCCTTGTCATACTTCTTTTCCTATTTGGAACCAGTCTGTTGTTCCATGTCCAGTTCTAACTGTTGCTTCCTGACCTGCATATAGGTTTCTCAAGAGGCAGGTCAGGTGATCTCGTATTCCCATCTCTTTCAGAATTTTCCACAGTTCACACAGTCAAAGGCTTTGGCATAGTCAATAAAGCAGAAATAGATGTTTTTCTGGAACTCTCTTGCTTCTTCTATGATCCAGCGCATGTTGGCAATTTGATCTCTGGTTCCTCTGCCTTTTCTAAAACCAGCTTGAACATCTGGAAGTTCACGGTTCATGTACTGCTGAAGCCTGGCTTGGAGAATTTTGAGCATTACTTTACTAGTGTGTGAGATGAGTGCAATTGTGCGGTAGTTGGGGCATTCTTTAGCATTGCCTTTCTTTGGAATTGGAATGAAAACTGACCTCTTCCAGTCCTGTGGCCACTGCTGAGTTTTCCAAATTTGCTGGCATATTGAGTGGAGCACTTTCACAGCATCATCTTCCAGGATTTGAAATAGCTCAACTGGAATTCCATCACCTCCACTAGCTTTGTTCATAATGATGCTTCCTAAGGCCCACTTGCCTTCACATTCCAGGATGTCTGGCTCTAGGTGAATGATCACACCATTGTGATTATCTTGGTCATGAAGATCTTTTTTGTGTGGTTCTTCTGTGTATTCTTGGCACCTCTTCTTAATATCTTCTGCTTCTGTTAGGTCCATACCATTTCTGTTCTTTGTTGAGCCCATCTTTGCATGAAATGTTCCCTTGGTATCTCTAATTTTCTTGAAGAGATCTCTAGTCTTTCCAATTCTGTTTTTTCCTCTATTTCTTTGCATTGATCACTGAGGAAGGCTTTCTTATCTCTCCTTGCTATTCTTTGGAACTCTGCATTCAGATGCTTATATCTTTCCTTTTCTCCTTTGCTTTTTGCTTTTCTTCTTTTCACAGCTATTTGTAAGCCCTCCCCAGGCAGCCATTTTGCTTTTTTGCATTTCTTTTCCATGGGGATGGTCTTGATGCCCATCTCCCATACAACTGTCTCTTATACACATCTCTGGGAAGGTATTAAAATTTTCCTGGAGAGGTTAAGACTTGAGCACGGCCTGAGGGAAGGGAAAGGTTTGGGTTTTGAGCTAGGGGAGGNGCCCATCTCCCATACAATGTCATGGACCTCAGTCCATAGCTCATCAGGCACTCTATCAGATCTAGTGCCTTAAATCTATTTCTCACTTCCACTGTAAGGAATTTGATTTAGGTCATACCTGAGTGTTCTAGTGGTTTTCCCTACTTTCTTTAAGTCTGAATTTGGCAATAACGAGTTCATGATCTAAGCCACAGTCATCTCCTAGTCTTGTTTCTGCTGATTGTATAGAGCTGCTTCATCTTTTGCTGCAAAGAATATAATCAATCTGATTTCAGTGTTGACCATCTGGTGATGTCCATGTGTACAGTCTTCTCTTGTGTTGTTGTAAGATGGTGTTTGCTATGATCAGTGCGTCCTCTTGGCAAAACTCTATTAGCCTTTGCCCTGCTTCATTCCGTATTCCAAGGCCAAATTTGCCTGCTACCCCAGGTGTTTCTTGACTTCCTACTTTTGCATTCCAGTCCCCTATAATGAAAAAGACATCTTTTTTTGTGTGTTAGAGAGATATGTAGTGGAACTGCTTTTTTAATGGAATGAATTCTAGTGACATACACAAAAAAGCCATAAGATTATTGGGAATTTCATACCAGCAGAAATACTGCCAGCTTGGAATAAAATGTGTAGAGAGAAGACAAAAACGGAAGAAATCTCTTTGACCTCCACAATTCTAAAGGCAATAAAAGGCCAGTAAACTACACATCTGAAAAACTGTTCTACCTTTCTTGTAAAAGGAAGACTAAATCAGAGTACAGAGCCACAGAGGATTATTGATAGGCCTTCAGACAAAAAGCCAAGCTGGCTTTCGATATAGCTTGGCATCAATGACCCTTTTTTTCTTTTTCCTCCCAATTCTCCCTTTTTGAACAGGAATGTACATACTTTTTATCCTGTGCCTGTTCCACCATTGTATGCTGGGGGCAGATAACTTCTTTTCTAGTTTCACAGGACTTCAGATAGAGAAAACCTTTGTCCTATGCTGTATCATACTTAGAGTGTCACCAATATCTCATTTAGATTATGAGATTTGGAACTTCAGAGCTAATGGGGTTTAGATGAGACTTTGGACTTTTAAACTGATGCTTTACATTTTAAGTTGATTTAGACCTTAGGGATATTGTGATAAAGTGACTTTGTTCAGCTTTGGAAAATGTGAATCTTTCCAGGCCAGACTGTGGACTGTGGTAATCAGAAAAAATGTTCCTCAAAGATGTTTGTATCCTAATTCCTGGAACCTGTAATTATGTTACCTTACATGGAAAAGGGGGCTCTGCAGATGACTTAATACCATTGAGATAGATATATTATCCTGAATTACCTGAGTGGGTCCACTGTAATCACAAGTGTTCTTATATGTGAAAGAAGGATGCAGGAGAGTGAGAATCAAAGAAGGCAATGTAAAAAGAATAGGAATCAAAGTGATTCTGTATGAGAAAGTCAGATGATACCATGTTGGCTTTGAAGATAGAAGAGAACCATTAGCCAATGAACATGGGATGTCTCTATAAGGTGAAAAGAAAAGAACATGCATTCTTCCCTAGAGCCTCCAGAAAGTAATGCAGCTCTGTCAACACCTTGATTTTATCCCAGTAAGACTCATTTCAGATCTTAATATGTATTTTTAAGCCACTCAGTGTGTGTTAATTCATTATATATGCAATGCAAAACAATAGAGAGTGGTTATTATTTCTTTGGTACTTCTGATCTGTAGCATGCTCTGGTAGAGAAATGTGCAAGTTTCGGCAGTCACAAGTCAGACTGACACACTGCAATGGAAGGAGCTACAGGATACAGAGATGGGTTCAAAGTCTGTCTACAATACAACATGTAGTGGTAGAACTAAAGCTTGAATTTTACAGTTTTTGACTCCCAATTCAGTCTGTTCTATTGATATTATACCATCAATACTAAATTAAAGCCACAACATCACTAAACTAAGGAAAAAGCTTAGTTTTTTTAAAAAATTATTTTTTACTGAATGATAATTGCTTTACAGAATTTTGCTGTTTTCTGTCAAACCTCAACATGAATCAGACATAGGTATATATATATCCTCTCCCTTTTGAACCTCCCTCCCATCTCTCTCCCCATTCCACAACTCTAGGTTGATACAGAGCCCTGGTTTGAGTTTGATAAGCCATATAGCAAATTCCCATTGACTATCTATTATACATATGGTAATGTAACTTTCCATGTTACTCTTTCCATATATCTCACCCTCCTCTCCCCTCTTCCTATGTCCATAAGTCTATTCTCTATGTCTGTTTCTCAATTGTTTCCCTGTAAATAAATTCTTCAGTAACATTTTTCTAGATTCCATATATATGTGTTAGAACATGGTATTTATCTTTCTCTTTCTAACTTACTTCACTCTGTATAATAGGTTCTAGGTTCATCCACCTCATTAGAACAGACTCAAATGTGTTCCTCTTATTGCTGAGTAATATTCCATTGTGTATATATACCATGACTTCTTTATCCATTCATCTGTCAATGGACATCTACGTTGCTTCCATGTCCTAGCTATTGTGTATAGTGCTGCAATGAACAATGGGGTATATGTGTCTTTTTCAATTTTGGTTTCCTCAGGGTATATGCTTAGGAGTGGGATTGTTGGGTCATATGGTGGTTTTATTTCTAGTTTTTTAAGGAATCTTCATACCATCCATAGTGGTTGTATCAATTTACATTCCCACCAACAGTGCAAGAGTGTTCCCTTTTCTCCACACTGTTTCCAGCATTTATTGTTGGTAGACATTTTGATGAGGGCCGCTTTGACCAGTGTGAGGTACATTTCTCCAATAATGAGCGATGTTGAGCATCTTTTCATGCGTCTGTTAGCCTTCTGCATGTCTTTATCGGAGAAACATCTGTCTAGGTCTTTTCTCAGTTTTTGATTGGGTTATTTGTTTTTCTAGTATTGACTTGTATGAGCTGCTTGTATATTTTGGAACTTAATCCTTTGTCAGTTGTTTCATTTGCTATTATTTTCTCCCATTCTGAGGCTTGTCTTTTCACCTTGCTTATAGTTTCCTTTGCTGTGCAAAAGCTTTTAAGTTTAATCAGCTCCCATTTGTTTACTTTTGTTTTTATTTCCATTATTCTAGGACGTGTGTCATAGAGAATCTTACTTTGATTTATGTCATCGAGTATTCTGTCTACATTTTCCTCTAAGAGTTTTATAGTTTCTGGTCTTACATTTAGGTCTTTAATCTATTTTGGGTTTATCTTTGTGTATGGTGTTAGGAAGTATTCTAATTTCATTCTTTTACATGTAGCTGTCAAATTTTGGTCGAAGCATTTAATCCATTTACATTTAAAGTAATTATTGATGTATATGCTTCTATTGCGATTTTCTTTGTTCTGGGTTGATTTTGTAGATTATTTTTCTTCTGTGGTATTTCTTCACTGTATAAGTCCATTTAACATTTGTTGTAAAGCTGGTTTGGAGGTACTGAATTCTCTTAACTTTTGCTTGTCTGAAAAGCTTTTTATTTCTCCATCAGTTTTGAATGAGATCCTTGCTGGGTACAGTAATCTTGATTGTAGATTTTCCCCTTTCAGTACTTTAAATATATCCTGCCATTCCCTACTGGTATGCAGAGCTTCTGTTGAAAGATCAGGTGTTAAGTGTATGGGGTTTCCCTTGTATTTTACTTGTTGCTTCTCCCTTGCTGCTTATAATATTCTTTCTTTGTGTTTAGTCTTTGTTACTTTGATTAGTATGTGTCTTGGCATGTTTCTCCTTGGGTTTATCCTGTATGGGACCCTTTGTGCCTCTTGGAACTGATTGGCTATTTCCTTTTCCATGTTGGGGAAATTTTCAACTATAATCTCTTCAAAAAATTTCTCACACTCTTTTTTTTTCCTCTTCTTCTTCTGAGACCCCTATAATTTGAATGTTGGTGCATTTGATATGGTCCCAGAGGTCTCTGAGATTGTCCTCAGTTCTTTTCATTCTTTCTACTTTAGTCTGCTCTTCAGAAGTTATTTCCACTATTTTATCTTTCAGTTCACTGATTTGTTTCTCTCTTTTTTTTTTTTTAATTTTTACTTTATTTTACTTTACAATACCGTATTGGTTTTGCCATACATTGACATGAATCCACCATGGGTGTATATGAGATCCCAATCCTGAATCTCCCTCCCACAACCCATCCCATTTCCTCTCTCTGGATCATCCCCGTGTACCAGCCCCTAGCATCCTGTATCCTGTATCAAACATAGGCTGGTGCTTCATTCTTACATGATAGAATACATGTTTCAATGCCATTCTCCCAAATCATCCCACCTTCTCCCTCTCCCACAGAGTCCAAAAGTCCATACTATACATCTGTGTCTCTTTTGCTGTCTCGCATACAGGGTCATCATTGCCATCTTTTTAAATTCCATATATATGTGTCAGTATACTGTATTGGTGTTTTTCTTTCTGGCTTACTTCACTCTGTATAATAGGTTCCAGTTTCATCCATCTCATTAGAACAGATTCAAGTGAATTCTTTTTGATGGCTGAGTAATACTCCATTGTGTATATATACCACAGCTTTTTTATCCATTCATCTGCTGATGGACATCTAGGTTGTTTCCATGTCCTGGCTATTATAAACAGTGCTGCAATGAACATTGGGGTACATGTGTCTCTTTCAATTCTAGTTTCCTCGGTGTGTATGCCCAGCAGTAAACCTGCAAATAGAGTATTTTTAATTTCAGTAATTGTGTTGTTTGTCTCTGTAAGTTTTTCTTTAATTCTTCTAGGTCTTTGTTAATTGATTCTTGCATTTTCTCCATTTTGTTTTCAAGGTTTTTGATTATCTTTACTCATTATTCTGAATTCTTTTTCAGGTCATTTCCCTATTTCCTCTTCATTTATTTGGACTTCTGTGTTTCTAGTTTGTTCCTTCATTTGTCAGGTATTTCTCTGCCTTTTCATTTTTTTTTTTTTTAAGTTATTGTGTTTGAGGTCTCCTTTTCCCAGGCTTCAAGGAAAGTGGAATTCTTTCCTCAAAGAAGATTGAATTCTTTCTTCCTTTTGGTTTATGCCCTCCTAATGTTGGTCTAATGGCTTGTGTGAGCTTTGTATAGGGTGAGATTTGTGCTGAGTTTTTGTTTGTTTGTTTTTCCTCTGATGGGCAAGGCTGAATGAGTTGGTACTCCTGTTTTCTGGTGATTGAGTTTGCAGTTTTGTTTTATTTGCTGTTTAGATGAGGCTATTTGCACAGGGTGCTACTGGTGGTTGGTTGATTCTGGGTCTTGTATTCAAGTGGTTTCCTTTGTGTGAGTTCTCACTATTGGATGCTCCCTAGGGTTAGTTCTCTGGTAGTCTAGGGTCTTGGAATCAGTGCTCCCACTCAAAAGGCTCAGTGTTTGATCTCTGGTCAGGAATGAAGATTCCACAAATGGTTTGTTATAGCATTAAGGGAGAGTAACGCAAATATCCAAAAATGAGAAACCAAAGATGAACCCCAGACAAATGGCAATTGCAAAATCAGGCAAACAATAATTCAAATAATAGGATATACATATACACCCAATGAGCAAAGTGAAAAGAGTCCAACAAAAATAAAGTACAGTAGCTTGATCTGGCAAACAAAGGAAATAAAAAATTATATTAACCAGTTAAGAACAAAACTAACTTAGGCACAAACTGGAAAACAAAACTAAAGCAAGGTACCAAGTGGGGACTAAAACAATGATAACAAAACTAACAAATATGTTGAAGGGAGAGGAAAGAAAGAAAAGAAAGAAAGAACAGGTATGCAAAGTTAAATAGAGGTAGATGAAGATTTATGTGCATTAAAGATTAACTGCAAGGGGAAAAGAACAGTAGGAAAAGCAAACAAAGGAATAACTGTAGAAAAAATATAATAGGTTAAAAAAATTAAAAATAAAATTATAAAAGAGAGAAAAGAGAAAAAAAAAGACAGAAGAAGAAAGAAAAAAGGGAACAAAAAGGAAAACTTCACAGGAGTGCAAAAGTCCATGCAGAGGCAGAGGTCTATAACAACAATAGAAAATGTGACAGAATATACACATATACATATACACCCATAAGAAAAATCAAAACAGTCCAACAAAAATTAAGTACAATAGAGTGACCTGGCAAACAAAGGAAACCAAAAATTATATCTACCAGAACAAAACCAATTAAAGCACAAACTGGAAAACAAAACTAAAGAAAGGTGCCAATTGGGGCATAAAGCAATGAAAATAAAACTAACAAATATGTTGAGAGGAAAGGAGACAAAGAATAGATTTGCAAAATTAAATAGAAGTAGATAAAGAAAGTTTATATATGTTAAAGATTAACTGCAAGGGGAAAAGAATAGTAGGAAAAGCAAGGAAAGGAATAGATGTAGAAAAATAATTATATGTTTAAAAAATTAAAAATTAACATTAAAAAAAAAGTAAAAAAAAAGGGGGGGATAACTCCACAGAACTGTAAAAGCTCAATGTAGAGGCAGAGGTTTATGACAACAATTAAAAATGTGACTGGGGAAAAAGAAAAAAAAAGCTTATAAGCTTAATTGGATTTCTTAGTGCCAATAAAATTGACAACTACAACAGAGAGGGGGAAAAAGGAAAAAAAAAGAAAGAAAAAATCCAAAAGAATCTACAGAACAAGTCAAAAAAATAAGAATAATAAATGTTGAGTCATGGCTGTCATAGTCCTTTCCTGTGCTGGGAATCACAGTCCACGTTACCTCCTTAGGATGCCCTCGAACACTGTACTGACCTCTGGACCTGCTGTGGGATCTGCTCAGGTTCTAATCTGGTCCTACTCCTGTATTATCTTGCCTCCAATGTCCACAGCTATCAGAGCTAGTGCATTTTCTTTTGTGTGAGCTCTCAATGGCCTTTTATATATTCCATAGACACAGATTCTGCTTAGTTGATCATGTGGATTTAATCTGCTGCCTTGTACAGCTGGCAGGAAGGTTTTGGTTCTTCATCCTTAGCCACACTGCCCCTGTGTTTCAATTGTGATTTTATTTCCACCTCTACATGTGGGTCGTCCACTGGGGTTGCCCTGGAGGTCATTCAATGGGAGGAGCTTTGGAGAAAGACTAGCCAAAGAGGCCTTCTGATCGCCAGCTACAAGAGGCTTGAAAAAAGACTCTGATAGGGCCATAACTCCTGCCACGGAGGCAGTTTATGTCCCTGAACACTTGATGCCACCAGGGTCCCTGGAAGCCAAGCAGCTGCACCACCTTCACGCTCAGCTCTCACTGGGGCAGAGCTGCCACAGGCTGCTCTGGAGGGCTTGGGTTTGCCCCTGTGAGGGCCAGGTGTGGGGGTGGTGCAGCTGCTTGGGTCGCAGGGGTTCTGGCAGCAGCAGGTACTCAGGGGGATTGGCGGCTAGGGCAGCAGGAAATACAGTGCTCTAGAAAGGTATGGCAACCAGTACTGGCCAATATACTCCAGTATTCTTGCCTGGAGAGTCCCCTCTCTGACAGCAAAGCCTGGCAGGCCACAGTCTAGAGGGTCACAAAGAGTCGGACAGGACTGAAGCGACCCTGCTTCAGACATAAACATAAGACTTCTTTTTTTTTTTTTTTTTTGCCTGTGGCAGCTTTGCCCCAGTGAGAGCTGAGCATGAAGGTGGTGCACGTACTTGGCTTGCAGGGACCCTGGTGACGCCACGTGTTCAGGGACACAGACTGCCTCCACAGCAGGAGTTATGGCTCTATCAGTTATGGCCCTATCTTTTTTTGAGCCTCTTGTAGCTGCGATCAGAAGGCCTCTTTGGGCAGTCTTTCTCCATTGCTCCACCCGTTCAGGCACTTTGAGGAATCCCTTGCCTAGGGTTTTTCTCTGTTTTTCAGTACATCAGGCACATAGAGCCCCCCCCCCCCCCCCACCCCGCGCCCCGCCACCCCCCCCCCCCCAACTGGGGTCCTACTCTGTAGATTGGCACATCAGGCACTTAAATGGGCACCCTGGGTGGGGTCCTATTCTGTAGTTCAATGCATCTGGCACTTGATGGGCCAGCCTCTCTATTGTTCAGCTGCTGATGCTGGCATGTGGGGGGAGAGAGGCTATGGTGATGGCTCCACCCCCTACACGTGACTCAGCAGTATCGCTTTGCTTCCATGGCTGCCTGGCTTTCTGCCACAGGCATTTCCTACCATGATCTCCTCCCTCACATCCCCTCGATCTGTTCCTCCGCAGTCAACAGCAGCCCTCACGCTGGGATTGCTCCACAGTCCCTAAACTCCAGCTCCCAGCCACTGCCCCTTCCAGAAGACCCGTGTTCCTGCCTGGCATATGTAAGGTTGTGGCAAGGACTGTCTCATTCTCATTCCATTTAGGTTGCCACAGATCAGCTGTTTCACTCTAAGCCTTAAATGTTTCTCCTCTAACTCAGACAATTGCCCTGATGTGGGGATTGGATCCCTGCTTCTGTTCCTCCACCTGCCGAGGTCAGGTCCGGTCCTACTAGCACTCCTGTTTCCCTCCCTAGTTCCTTCATCCTACTGAGTTTTGCACGGTTCTGTATAGTCTTTTCCACAGGTCAGGTCCTCCTGTCTGCTCTCAGCTGGTGTTCTGCATGTGCTTCTGTGTCTGAAGGTGTATTTCTGATGTATCCATGGAGAGAGATGTACTCCACATCCACCTACTCCTCTGCCACCTTGTTCTCCAAAGCTTATTTTTTAAAATTGTGTTTCAGTCAGTGTTCATTGATGGAAACTTCTTTACCTGTTTGTTCAGTGGAGAAATTTAATATGGAGACTGACTGCAAAGGTGTTGGGAGAACTGAAAATGCAAAAGTAGTTGAAATAGGTCATAAATTAGCAACATCAGAAAGTTTCTTCCATCATAAGTCTGGAGCAACAAAGACAGGAATTGTGTTTTCAGAACCCAGGGGATGGGATCACAGCTGGAGCCTAGGATGATGCATATACAGCTCTCTCTATATATTTCTGATGTATCAAATTATTTGCCATTGATGATCTATTCTAAGAGGAAAGCAATGACAAGGTTAATGTAAATACTTTAAGATACTCTGTGATTAATATTTTTAGTAGTCATTTTAACTCCTTAATTAGTTGAGAATTGGAAACATAGAAAGGGGCATCTTTGCATTCTTGGAAGCTTTTTTTCAGCATTCTACATAGTCATTGTCTGTTTCTATTCAGGTTTTGAGTTTATTTGAGGAATCTAAGATGACAATTGAGATTGGTTCTCTTCCCATCCAAGAATGGTTGCTTACTTTAGCTACATTCCCATAGGGGCAGATAGATCTTGGAGAGAGACATCTTAAGTAAAATTTGTTTCCATCAATATCTCAGCAGGTAATAACACCATCAAATGGAGCTGAGGAGAGTTTAATGAAAAGGCTATTTACAAATTTATAGGAGGCTGAGGAAAACTGATGGAATGGTGAAGCATGTGGGACTATTAGCATCAGATCACTGTGGACAGTGACTGCAGCCATGAAATTAAAAGACACTTGCTCCTTGGAAAGGAAGGCATGACAAACTTAGACAGTGTATTAAGAGACATCACTTTGCTGACCAAGGTCTGTATAGTCAAAGCTGTGGTTTTTCGAGTAGTCATGTACAGATGTGAGAGTCAGACCTGACTGATTCTAAAGAAGGCTGAGTGCCAAAGAATTGATGCCTTTGAATTGTGGTGCTGGAGAAGATTTTTGAGAATCCTTTGGACAGTAAAGAGATCAAACCAGTCATTCCTAAAGAAAATCAACCCTGAATATTCATTGGAAGGACTGATGCTGAAGCTGAAGCTCCAATCCTTTCGTCAGCTGATGCAAAGAGCTGACTCACTGGAAAACTCTCTAATGCTGAGTACTATTGAAGGCAAAAGAAGAGGGAAACAGAGGATGAGATGGTTATATAGCATCACTGACTCAATAGACATGAATTTGAGCAAATTTTGGGAGATAGTGAAGGACAGGCGAGCCTGGTTTGTGGCAGTCCATGGTGCTGCAGACTTGGACAAGACTTAGTGACTAAACAACAAGACCAAAAGGGGCAGAAGTTACCAGAGGGAGAGGGAGAAGTTACCAGAAGAGGAAGGGTCCATAGCTTAGCTAAGGCTGTCCTTGGGAGAGAGGCTCCCAACTGAATGTGCAACCTATGAGAGAGGAATGCAGCCACTGGCAACCAAAGTCTGAAATGAGGGAGCTGGTGGAAAACACCCTGTTTCCACTCTGTCCTCTCTCCCCTTTTCTCCCTGCCTCTTTCCTCTCTCCAGG
Organism: Cephalophus harveyi; assembly: GCA_006410635.1. Taxonomy (NCBI): domain Eukaryota; kingdom Metazoa; phylum Chordata; class Mammalia; order Artiodactyla; family Bovidae; genus Cephalophus; species Cephalophus harveyi. The sequence continues at coordinate 264,785 of SJYT01053935.1, forward strand.
CATCTCCTGCTTATTTAGTCCTCTGCTTTGGCCAAACCCATTGGAAACCAGCTGGCAAAGGTTTCAGTTGCAGTTTGTAGAGGTCAGGTTTAGGAACTCAGAGCAGAATGGGAAAGGGTCTGGAGTGGTAAAAGGAGAATGTCCAGGTGATAATCACCTCAAGAAAATCTAACTTGTGTCAACAACAATTCCTCTAACAATCAAAATAAATTTGAATTTATGATCTTTCAGAAACTAGTGAGGATTCATATATTTTGAAAAAAGAGAATAATTTTTTATGTAACTGAAAGGATGAATAAAATTTTATTGGGGCGAGATGTTGTCACAACCTTCCTAATATAAAGATATGAAAGCACTTTGAAGGTTTTTACATGCAAATAATGGGTTTGGCAGTTTAAATGACTACTGTCCATTTTTTAAAAAGCAAACATGCCCCTAAAGGGTTATTAATCCTTCACTTGTCCAGAGATGAAGATAATTTACCTTGCTTTAAAAAAATATTCTTAAAAAATTTTTTTTTGTTTTTAAATATAAATTTATTTATTTTAATTGCAAGTTAATTACTTTACAATATTGTATGGCAAAACCCAATATTCTTTGAATGCACTTTTTGCTATCCAATTGGCTTCCCCAAACCCAGTCTGACGGGCAGGGATTTTCTGTGGTCACATGTTTGTCTCTGGTATGTCCATTATGGACATGACAACAGTCATTACATAAACAAACCATGAAGGGTCTGATTTCTCACTTGATCTTGTATATTATTTCTTTTTCTTTGTGTTGGCTCTTCTGCACCTGTGTTTGAGTTAACTCTTGGCTTTGAGGACATTTGAGGGATGATTAGAATATTTAAAAAGCAATGAGTAAACGGATCTCATAATTAGTTGATTGCCTGTGTAGCCAGACAGAAGAGCTTGTTGTATTGTTACAGGAGCTCAAAAGAAGCACCCCTTTTGAGAGCCTAATAAACTTCCACCTTTTCAGGTCTGACCTGGTCATTTGGCTTTAGAGACCACAGGGTCATGCGCAGGACAAAAAGCTTCCTCTAGAATCTTTGTTGGAAGTATTTTGTTTTGAAAGGGCAAGTATTAAGCTGGAGGATTTAGTCACTGAATGAAGACTTGGGAATGGATTGGGCAGGATTGAGGGGGTGGCATTTTATTTTGTCTTTGGGGATTGAACCTCATGCTTCCTCCAGCCAGAATAACAAGGAGGAGGAGGGATGAGAAGAGGCGGGGTGCAGAGGGAAGAACAGAGAGACAGCCAGGAATACTAAAATAGATGAAGTCAATAAAATAGACATTTTTGTTTATTCCTTCATCCTTTTCCAACCCAGGAATCAAACTCGGGTCTCCTGCATTGCAGGCAGATTCTTTATCAATTGAGCTATGAGGAAAACTCTAGTATTCTTGCCTGGAGAATCCCATGGACAGAGGAGCCTGTCAAGCTACAGTCCATGGGGTTGCAAGAGTCAGACACGACTTATTGAAAAAGAGACTCATCCTTTTTCATAGCTGTGTCTCTCTTTTGTGGTGTTCTTGTTGCTTCCAGAATTTCCTCTCTCATAGTACAACAACAACATGCACTGTGACTGATTTCCTTCTAGGCCGGCAGTTCCAATAGTTCTTTTTGTACTTGCACTGAAATTATTGAGTAGTAGAAATATGGCTAGTGTGACTGAGGGGCTGCAATTTAAATTTTACTTAATTTTAATTAATTAAAATTAAATAGCCACAGGTTGCTAGTTGCTACAATAGTGAACCCCTGAGAGCTAGACTATCTGCTGTGTGAGGATAGAGACCACATAGGTCATTCCAGTGTGTCTGAATAACAGTAGGAATAATCAAGAAATCTTTATTGTTGTAGGAAGGAAGGAAGAAAGAGAGAGAGGAAGAATGGAGTGATCTCACAAGTGGATGAGTGAAGATCAGGAATGTGGAAGGATACTGAGCAAGCACCATGTATCTCTTGGGCTGGAGAAGTTATTTTCTGCTCTTTAACAATAACTTCAAAGAACAATTTCAGATTTGAGATTTTGGAGGACAGAAACTTGGTCTTAAAATGTATTAACTTTTTTTTTTCCTCCAAGATCTCCATTGTATCTTCTTTAAGCTTTCAGATGTAATACTGTGAGTGCTTTTTTTTGACTCTGGGAAGATGTCAAGGGTTACACCCAGCTGCTTGGTGGCTTAGTCAGGGGGTCCTTTGAGAAGATCAAACACCTGAGGTGAGTTGGTGGCCCTGCCCCTCATAAGTTGTATGACATTAAGTTCTTAACCTCCCACATGTCAGTTCTACCTTCATAAGTTTTCAGGTTAAATGAGCCTATTCTTAAGTACCGTCTAGCTTAAGATTGTCATTGTGAATAGGTAACAGGTACTTTAGGAAAACAGAACCATTTAATATAACTTTATGTCTAAAAAAGCATGTTTTTAGTTATCCACTTGCCCAGGTGAAGGATTTTACAGTATGATACAGCTTTAGGTTGGATATCACTTACAGACTGACGAACTGAGGAGGATGCAATTACTTGAAAAAAAAAAAAATCCATTATGACCAAACTTGCAGTAACATTTCTTTTTTAAACAGCAGCTGAAACTATTTTAGAAGGTTTGGCTTGACTATGTAAATAAACACTGACTCATATAAGTTATTGTAACTACTGAATTCAATATTTACAATGCCAAATTTAAAGGCATTCATTACTAATGTGTAACCTCAAAAGACGTGTGAGTCATTTATTCTGTCTCTTTAAAAGTACAAAATATATCCTTTGAAAGATAAGAAAATCTACTAATTAAATCTCATGCTCAAATCAATACATTTTAAAAACTTCAAAATAATTTATGCACAGTAAACAAAATTTGGACACAGAAAAAAGAGGAGAAAATTCACCAATTGTTTCTCTTCACTGTTACTTAGACGGTTGTTAATATTTTCATGTATTTTTCTGTGCATGTTCCTTTTTTATCATTTTAACTATGCAGTATATACAATATGTATATATTGCTTAGATTTTAATAATGACTTATGAAATGTTTCACATCTCCAAAAAAGTGTAGAAAGTCATAACACATGCTTTGCTTTTACCACCCAAATTTCAGAGATAGGTTGGACAGATATTTGTTTGAAGTCTTTTTGCTTTTAAATAATAAAAGAGTATGGATACAGTACCAAATTCATTCTATTCCTTCCTCTCTTTCTCTTCTAGATTTGCTTTCTTTTCTTATCCATGCTTTCCTACTTTTTCTTGCAAATGTATAATTCCACAAACAATTTATAATATTGTCTTATGGATTAAAAAATTACATAAATGTTGACACCAGCAACTTCCATTTTTCATTCATTATGAAGTTTTGAAATGTGTCCATGTTGGTACATATACATCTAGTTCATCCATTTTAACTGTTAAATGGCACTCTGTATATGAACAGCCCACAGTTACTTAACATATTTAACTATGACATAAGATAGGTACTTGCATAATTTTTCCATTCTGAAGGAGATCAGCCCTGGGATTTCTTTGGAAGGAATGATGCTAAAGATGAAACTCCAGTACTTTGGCCACCTCATGCGAAGAGTTGACACATTGGAAAAGACTCTGATGCTGGGAGGGATTGGGGGCAGGAGGAGAAGGGGACGACAGAGGATGAGATGGCTGGATGGCATCATGGACTCGATGGATGTGAGTCTGAGTGAACTCCGAGAGATGGTAATGAACAGGGAGGCCTGGCATGCTGCGATTCATGGGGTCGCAAAGAGTCAGACGTGACTGAGCGACTGAACTGAACTGAATGACAATTTTGTAACAAACAAAATGTTATACATTATGTATTTTAAAAAATGAATATGCCTGAGAACTTTTTTAGGGTAGACACATGATTGATAAATTGTTTTGTAAGAATATTTTCAAATGTGTTAGATATTGCCAGTTTACTTTCCCAAGTAATTGAACCTATTTACACCCCAGTCTCATTTTATCTTATTGTCACTAATGAGTGCTAGATTTGGACTTTTAAATCTGGTTAATTTGATGAGTATAAAGTAGTGTCTTATCACTTTTGTAATTTGTACTTCACTATTTTACATGAAGTTGAAGAATCTTTGAGGCAGAAGATAGATGGGCCCCAGGCTGAGCATCTGGAGTTTATCCCCTGTGGACTGATACTCCAAGATGGAGTCAGGAGAAGCTGAACCCTGCTCAGGTAGGAGATCACACATTTCTCATTCTTGAAGTGAAGGTGATCTTCCCAGCTAAAAAACTCCTTGGAGATCTATTTCACAGTCCAAATTCGATATATGAAACAGGGAACTCAAAGCCAGTGGACTGGGACAACCCTGAGGGACGGGATGGGAGGGAGGGAGGTGGGAGGGGGGATCAGGATGGGGGATACATGTACACCCATGGCTGATTTATGTCAAAGAATGGCAAAACCCACTACAATATTGTAAAGTAATTAGCCTCTAATTAAAATTAATTAATTACTTAAAAAAAACTCCTTGGAGGTCAAAAGGAGAGTTGTTGCTGCTGCTGTTGTTGTTCAGTTGCTCAGTTGTGTGTAACTCTTTGCGATCCCATGGACTGCAGTACGCCAGGCTTCCCTGTCCATCACCAACTCCCAGAGTTTGCTCAAACTCATGTCTATTAAGTTGGTGATGCCATCCAACCATCTCATTCTCTGTTGTCCCCTTTTCCTCCTCCCTTCAGTCTTTCCCAGCATCAGGATCTTTTCTAATGTGTCGGTTCTTTGCATCAGGTGGCCAACGTATTGGAACTTCAGCTTCCCAATCAGTACTTCCAATGAATATTCAAGGTTGATTTCCTCTAGAATTGACTCGTTGGATCTCCTTGCAGTCCAAGAGACTCTCTAGAGTCTTATCCAACATCACAGCTCAAAAGCATCTTTCCTTTGGCTCTTAGCCACCTTTATGGTCCAAATCTCACATCCATACAAGACTCCTGGAAAAACCAAAGATTTGACCATACAGACCTTTGTTGGCAAAGTAGTGTCTCTGCTTTTTAATACACTGTCTAGGCTTGTCATAACTTTTTTTCCAAGGAGCAAGCACCTTCTAATTTCATGGCTGCAGTCACCATCTGCAGTGATTTTGGAGCCTCCCCCCCCACCCCAAATCTGTCACTGTTTCTATTGTTTCTTCATCTATTTGCCATGAAGTGATGGGACTGGATGCCATGATTTTAGTTTTCTGAATATTGAGTTTTGAGCTAGCTTTTTTACCTTTATCTTTCACCTTCATCAAGAGACTCTTTAGTTGCTTTTCACTTTTTGCCGTAAGGGTGGAGCCATCTGCATATCTGAGGTTATTAATATTTCTCCTGAAAGTCTTGATGCCAACTTGTGAGTTATCCAGCCTTGCATTCCACATGATATACTTTGCATATAAGTTAAATAAGCAGGGTGGTAATAGACAGTCTTGAAGTACTCCTTTCCCAACTTGGGACCAGTCTGTTGTTTCATGTCGGTTTCTAACTATTGCTTCTTGACCTGCATGCTGGTTCCTCAGGAGGCAGGAAAGGTTGTCTGGTATTCCCATCTCTTTGAGAATTTTCCACAGTTGTGATCCACACAGTCAAAGGCTTTAGTGTAGTCAATGAAACAGAGGTAGATGATTTTGTGGATTTCTCTTGCTTTCTCTATGATCCAACAGATGTTGGCAATTTTATCTCTGGTTCCTCTGCCTTCTCTAAATCCAGTTAATACATTTGGAATTTCTCAGTTCATGTACTGTTGAAGCCTAGCTTGAAGGATTTTGAGCATTATCTTGCTAGCATGTGAAATGAATGCAATTGATGATGCTGTTAAAGTGCTGTAATCAATATGCTAGCAAATTTGGAAAACTCAGCAGTGTCCACGGGACTGGAAAAGGTCAGTTTTCATTCCAATACCAAAAAAAGGCAATGTCAAAGAATGTTCAAGCTACTGCACAACTGCACTCATTTCACATGCTGGCAAAAAATGCTCAAAATCCTCTAAGCTAGGCTTCAACAAAAAAAGGGAATAATGTCAACTTGTTCATAGGCCTCTTCTCTGGAGTCCGTCTTGGCTGAGAGATACGTGCACATCCACTGGAGGATCCTAAGAAGTATCAAATGCAGATTCAGAACCAGGAAAATCAAAATGATTGGCCAAAGGAAACCCAGAAAGAAATGCCCCCTGTAAGTGATTTAAACTACCACTGGGGCTCAGCTCTCTCTGTGTCTGCCCATGTGTCAATCCACACATACTCTTGTCTTTTTCCTCCTAATAAACATTTTACTTCTTTCATTATTTTTTTGTGTTTGTGAATATTCTTTTCTGCAAAGCCAAAAGGCCAAGACCTTATTACAGCTAATGGTCTAGTGGCTAGGATTCAACGTTCTCACTGCCCTGGCACAACAAAACTGGAATGCTGCTTCAAGCCACTGAAGACCAAGGCCACCCAACATCATCTTCATCCTAATGTTGATCATTTGTATTTTTTCTTTCATGAAACACTTTCTGATCTTTTGTGCTTGGCTGTGATTTCTTTTCCTTATAGATCTGAAGCTGTCTTTGGACCAATTTATTATAGTTTTATGTATAATGGATACTTTTACTTATTTACCCAATTGATCTTCATTTTCTGTTTAGAGACAATGTATTAATATGAACAAAATGAAAATTTTTTCAAAAGCTTGTTTCTAACTAAAGGGGCTACCCTGATGGCTCAGTGGTAAAGAATCTGCCTGCTTATGCAGGAGACATGGATTCAATTACTCTTCTGAGAAGATGCCACACCCTGGAGAGCAACTAAGCCCATGTGTCACAACTATTGAGCCTGTGCTCTAGAGCCCAGGAGCCACAACTAATGAACACACATGCCACAACTACTGAAGCTTGCACACTCAAGATCCTGTGCTCTGCAACAAAAGAAGCCACCCTAATGAGAAGCCCACACACTAGAGAATAGCCCCTGCTCACTACAACTAGAGAAAGTCCATGCACCAACACATGCAGACCCGACAGAGCCAAAAATAAATAAAATAGTAAATAAAATTATTAAAATTAGTATTATTATTAAAATTAAATTAATTATAATTAAAACTACTATTAAAAATGAGGTGACCAAGGGATTGTATTTCACAAATATGAAATATAAACTGTGAAAAGTATATTTAAAAGAAAAAAATTAAGAGAAGAATCTGCACAGCTATTAAAGTCTTAGAAACAGTCCTATGTGTTATTGTAAAAGGCCAACTAATGTCACCATGTCATCATTTTACCTCCCTAGAATGTCTATTTTTTTTGGAAATAGAACTGATAATTCAAAAAGCATTTCTTATAGTATTTTTTCTTCAGCTTGAGGTTCTCTTTGGGCTCACAGACCACAAAATCTAGAGAAGTATAGAAGGTGATATAGAATTCTTACATGGTAAACAAAATCATCTTATCAATTAGATGGTTTACCAAGGCATGGCTGTTTGTGATTAAATTCCTTTTAAATCTTCCAGATATCTGAAAATCAAAGCTTAGGTAGCAATGGTTATAGCTGCCCATCCTTCTTGCTGTCTCTTTTCCCACTCTACACTTGTTTTTCCTCACAGCAGCTCATAGTAGACACTCTCTTGGTTAGTCCAGGGAGGTAGAACTGGGTGATGGAAAGATGCAATGTTATGTTGAGGCAAATATGCCTGGAGTTCTTACAATCATTCAGATCTGGAATAAACTCTCACTCTGTCACTATCTAGTCTTGTTAGCAACTTCCAAATGATAGTATGAGAATTATCATGACTATCCTTCAGCTCAAATTCAGGGTCTGTTATGAGCCAGCCACCATATTACCTATGTCATATAGGGTGTCTCATTGAATTAGTGCTCCTAGAGTAAGAAAGGCAATGCCAAAGAATGTTCAAACTATCACACAATTGCACTCATTTCACAAGCTACCAAAGTAATGTTCACAATTCTCCAAGCTAGTCTTCAACACTATGTGAACCATGAACTTCCAAATGTTCAAGCTAGATTTAGAGAAGGTGGAGGAACAAGAGATCAAATTGCCAACATCCATTGGATCATGGAAAAAGCAAGAGAAATCCACAAAAACATCTACCTCTGCTTCATTGACTACACTAAAGCCTTTGACTGTGTGGATCATCACAAACTGTGGAAAATTCTCAAAGAGATGGGAATACCAGACCACCTTACCTGCCTCCTGAAGAACCAGTATGCAGGTCAAGAAGCAATAGTTAGAACCCAACATGAAACAACAGACTGGTCCCAAGTTGGGAAAGGAGTACTTCAAGACAGTCTATTGCCACCCTGCTTCTTTAACTTATATGCAAAGTATATCATGCAAAATGCTGGGCTGGATGAAGCACAAGCTGGAATCAAGATTGCCAGGAAAAATACCAATAACCTCAGATATGCAGATGACATCACCATTATGGCAGAAAGCAAAGAGGAACTAAAGAGCCTCTTGATAAAAGTGAAAGAGGAGAATGATAAAGCTGGTTTAAATCTCAACATTGAAAAAATTAAGATTATGGCATCCAGTCCCATCACTTCATGGCAAATAGAGGGTGAAACAATGAGAGACTTTATTTTCTTGGACTCTAAAATCACTGCAGATTGTGACTGCAGCCATGAAATTAAAAGACACTTGCTCCTTGGAAGAAAAGCTATGACCAAACTAGACAGCACATTAAAAAGCAGAGACATTACTTTGCTGAAAAGGCCCACCTAGTCAAAGCTATGGTTTTTCCAGTAGTCATGTATTCATGTGAGAGTTGGACCATAAATATGGGTGAGTGCCAATTAATTGATACTTTGGACTGCTTTTGGAGAAGACTCGAGAGAGTCCCTTGTAATGCAAGATCAAACCAGTCAATCCTAATGGAAATCAATCCTGAATATTCATTGGAAGGACTGATGCTGAAGCTGAAGCACCTAATACTTTGGCCACCTGGTACGAAGAACTGACTCATTGGAAAAGACCTTAATGCTGGGAAAAATTGAAAGCAGGAGGAGAAGGGTACAACAGAGGATGAGATGGTTGGATGACATCACCAACTTGATGGACATGAGTTTGAACAAGCTTCAGGAGCTGTTGATGGACAGGGAATCCTGTCATCCTGCAGTCCATGGGGTCACAGAGTTGGACATGACTGAGTGACTGAACTGAACAGTAATCAGTATGGGATGGGAAAAAGAATGGACAAGATTTAAGTGGTGAAAGTCATGGAGGCAAGATTCTGGAGGGAGACTTGGAAATCAAAATGTATGCTGAGATGGACAAGCAACTCAGGAGAAATTCTGTAATGAAAGGTGAAGCCAAACACTTTTTCAGAGGCAAAAATTCTCTCCACCTCTGTAATCTTTAAGGCACACTTGTGGGCTTGAGCATGGTATGAGCCCCCAAAAAGTTACTTACAGCTCAAATACCACCAAGAGTAGCATTTTTTTGGGGGGAAGAAAATGCTTTTCTGGGACTGGCTTTTTCATGATAACGACACATAACAATGATTTTATTATGCCAAAAGATTTTAACTGTTTTCAACTTCCAAGGATAGCATTGTTTGCAACAGCTGAGTTCCAAAGAGTTTAGGTTTTAATAGCTTCAAGCATGAACACCTCTTTAAAAAAATTTACCCGTTGGATATGGGAGTCATTCTAAAATATATATTTCCTTATGTTGTCTTTGCAAGCTGAACATACTTATGTAATTCAATCTTTTCTTCCTGAATCAAGACAATCATTATACATTTTAGTTTTTATATCATGTCATTATATAGCGATGCTCTTGGGATCTATTAACATATAACCATCTATTTGGACTAGTCTGTTTGAATCCCGTGTCTACCTTTAAAGTTTTATTCTGTTTTCTCTCTTGCTTTTATTTTTCTTTTAATGTGCTGTCAAACAAGTCACAAAAATTTATAAAGTACAAGTGATTAGACTCTGAGTAAAGATTTGGGAACGCTCCTTAAAGTTCAAACAACTTCACTCACAATGTGTTGAGTGCTTAATATGTGACAGGTACTATGCTAAGAATACAAAGATGAATAAAACCTCTTCTTCCAAGGGTCTTACATGCTGGTGAATTATCTTTCCTGTGGCTAAGAAGACTGTAATTTCTTCTTGAACTTTGACACATCCGTTTTCATTGTTGTCAAGCATACTTTCTGAAGTTTCTGATTCTCAGCTGTGTTTTCACAACGTGAAATTGGTGAATATCTAAGCTCCCAAGATTTGCCAAATTCCTTTCACATATTAATAGTTGTTGCATCATAGATGGAACGTAGAAAATGCTGAAAAGAGTTAGTAGTCATACAGCATTTGAAAGACTCTACAAGATTGTCTACAGACATGGTGTTTATGTGTTTTACATCTATGATAAAGTTTTGGACAAAATGGTTTGTGATGTCTAATTTTAAGCTTTATCCTCTGTTCCAAAAAAGAAAAAACAAAGATATTATAAACAATGTTACTAATATAGTAGAAGAATGTAGGTATACTATGAAACAGAGAGAGAGAGTAGGGAAACTGGCAAGATGAGACTGAAGTGACAGATCCACTGTGCACCTGGTCTGGGAAGAGGCCAGGGTGGCTGGGAACTTGACCCCTGAGAGTGAATGGCTGTTGCACCAACTTGTGTCTGGGAACTGAGCTAATCTCCTTATATGAAACTGGAGGAGGTATTGGTTTTCCTCTATCATAAAAAAAGGCTCAAAAGAGGCAGGATCAGTGCTTACATTTCAGATTTTTTTAAAAATTAATTAATTTATTTTAATTGGAGGCTAATTACTTTGCAATATTGTAGTGTTTTTTGTCATACATTGACATGAATCAGCCATGGGTGTACATGTGTCCCCCATCCTGAACCTCCCTCCCACATCCCTCCCCATCTCATCCCTCAGGTTTTTGTGAAGCTGTTGGTCTAAGCCTTTTGCTGGTTCAGAAAAAGTATCCTTTTGTTGGATAAGTGTCCTCAACTGTCAGTAGATGACTGTTTTAGATGTACATGTCCTGGGGAACTGGAGGAAGGCAAAGTCAAAACCATTAGCCAGTGAGAGAGAGAGAAGCACAATAACATCACCAACTCTTAGTTTTCCTGGGACTTTTCCAGTTTTAGTACTGAAATTTGCATTATCTTGGGCAAATCAAAAAGGTTGATAACCCTACTTACTCCAACACTTAAGATAAACCTGAAAACTAAACAGCACTTGAATCAAGTGGGCTTTATCCCACAGATACAAGGAGTCTGCAATATATGCAAATCAATCAACATGATATACCATATTAACAAATTGAAAGATAAAAATCATATGATCATCTCAATAGATGCAGAGAAAGTTTTTGACAAAATTCAACACCAATTTATAGTAAAAACTCCCCAGAAAGTGGCCAAAGGTGGAAGTTATTTCAACATAATAAAGGCCACATATGACAAACCCACAGCAAACATTATTCTCAATAGTGAAAAACTAAAATAATTTCCTGTAAGATCAGGAAAAAGACAAAGGTATCCACTCTCACCACTATCATTCAACATAGCTTTGGAAGTCCTAGCCACTGAAATCAGAGAAGAAAAAGAAATAAAGGAATTCAGGAATTGAAAAGGAGAAGTAAAACTCTCACTGTTTGCAGATGACATAATACTATGCAAAGAAAACCCTAAAGATGCCACCAGAAAATTACTACAGCTAATCAATGAATAAAGTCACAGGATATAAAATTAACACATAGAAATCCCTTGCATTTCTATACACTAACAATGAAAAATCAAAGGAGAAATTAAGGAAACAATCCCATTCACCATTGCAAAAAAAAAAAAAGAATAAGATACCTAGGAATAAATCTATCTAAAAAGACAAAAGAGCTGTATGCAGAAAACTATAAAACTGAGGAAAGAAATCAGATGACACAAACAGATGGAGAGGTATACCTTGTTCTTGAATTGGAAGAATCAATATTGTGAACATGACTGTAGTGCTCAAAGCAATCTACAGATGTAAAGTAATCCCTAACGAACTACTAATTTCTATTTTTCACAGAACTAGAACAAAAATTTCACAATTTGTATAGAAACACAAAAGACCCCAAATAGCCAAAGCAACCTTGAGAAAGAAAAACAGAGCTGGAGGATCAACCTTCCTGACATCAGACTACACTACAAAGCTATAGTCATCAAGACAGTATGGTACTGGTACAAAAACAGAAATATAGACCAATTGAACAAGGTAGAAAGCCCAGAGATAAGCCCATGCACCTATGGGCACCTTATCTTTGACAAAAGAGGCAAGAATATACAATGGAGAAAGGATAGCCTTTTCAATAAGTGGTGCTGGGAAAATTAGACAGCTACATGTAAAAGAATGAAGCTGTAACATTTCATAACACCATACACAGAAATAAACTCAAAGTGGATTATATATTTAAATGTAAGGCCAGTAAGTATAAAGCTCTTAAAGGAAAACATAAGCAAAAACGTATCTTTGACATAAATGACAGCAAGATCCTCTTTGACACACCTCCTAGAGTAATGGAAATAAAAATAAGCAAATGGGACCTAATTAAACTTAAAAGTTTTGGACAGCAAAGAAACAATAAACAAGATTAAAAGAAGACCCTCAGGATAGGAGAAAAAAATTGAAAATTGAAACAACTGGCAAAGGATTAATCTCCAGAGTGTATAAGCAGTTCATATAGCTTGATATAAGAAAAGGAAACAGCCTAATCAAAAAATGGGCAGAAGACCCAAACAGACATTTCTCCAAAGAAGACATACAGATGGCCAATAAACACATGAAAAGATGCTCAGCATCACTAATTATTCAGTTCAGTTCAGTCATTCAGTCCAGTCATGTCTGACTCTTTGTGACTCCATGAACTGCAGTATACCAGCCTCCCTGTACAATGAGATATCACCCCACACTGATCAGAATGGCTATCATCAAAAAAATCTACAAGCAATAAATTCTGGAGAGGATGTGGGCAAAAGGGAACCTTCTTAAACTGATGGTGGGAATGTAAATTGATACAGCCTCTATGGAGAACAGTAAGGAGATTCCTTAAAAAGCTGGGAATGAAACTATCATATGACCCACTAAGGGGCATATACCTGAGAAAACCATAATTGAAAAAAATACATGTACCCTAAAATTCATAGCAGCACTACTTACAATAGCTAGGGCATGAACCAATCTAGATGTCCATCAACAAGTGAATGGATACAGAAGTTGTGGTACATATATACAATAGAATATTACTCAGCCATAAAAAAGAATAAATTTGAGTCAGTTCTAGTGAGGTGGATGAACCTAAAGTCTGTTGTATAGAGTTAAGTAAGTCAGAAAGAGAAAAACAAGTATAACATATTGATTCATATATATGGAATCTAGAAAAAAGATATTGATGAACCTATTTTCAGGGGAAGAGTAAAGATGCAGATAAAGAGAATGGACTTATGGACAAAGTAGAGGAAGGAAAGAGTGGGATGAATAGAGAAAGTAGATTTGACATATATACACTACCTTGTGTAAATTAGATGGCTGGTGAAAAGTTGCTATACAACATGGAGGACCCATCCTGGCACTCTGTGATGACCTAGAGGGGTGGAATGAGAAGAGGGAGGCTTAAGAGGGAGATGATATAATTATGGCTGATTTACACTGCTGTGTGGCAGAAACTAGCAGAACATTGCAAAGCAATTTTCCTCCAATGAAAAAAATAAAAATAAAACCCACTTGGGAATAACAATACCAAAAAAGATAGCCAACAAAATAAACACTCAAAATAGAAATGAACTTCTAATAAACTGCAAAATGAATTTTATAATAAATAAATTTAAGGACAGTTAACAAAAATTATAAAACAAAAACAGTCAGCTATGTATGATGGTAGATGGATATGGAGAAATATCTGTTAGAAAGTCTGGATATGAAGAAATATACAGTCACTGAAATTTAAAAATTCTCCAGCTGCTTATTTACAATGAAAGTAGAGTTTCTGAATTGGATGATATTACTGAGGAATTCAGGCTTCCCAGGTGGCACGTGCTAAACAATTTGCCTGCCAATGCAGAAGTCACAAAAGATATGGGTTCCAGCCCTGGTTTGGGAAGATCCCCTGGAGCAGAAAATGGCAATCCATTGAAGTATTATTGCCTGGAAAATTCCATGGACAGAAAAGCCTGATGTGCTATAGTTCATGGAGCCACAGAGGAAGACATGACTGAGCGACTGAACACACACTGAGGAATTCACTCATGATGCTGCATAGACTGATACAAAGAGTATAATCCTGGAAGAGAAACTGGGACAATGGAAGACAGATTGACAGACATTTAACATATATAATTTTTCTAAAAAGAGAAGAGAGAGATGGTTGAGAGGAAATATTGAAATGGATTAGGGCTGACACTTTCATTACTTCTTGGAAGATATGTCCTTAAATGGAAAGTGCACACCAAGTACTAGTCAGATTAAATGGGATAAATTTACAAAGATTAATTGAAGTGAAGTTGTAGAACATCAAGAATAAAGTGAAAAATTGAAATTGTTGCTGTTGTTTAGTCTCTAAGTCCTGTCTCACTGTTTTGTGACCCCAAGGACTGTAACCCACCAGGTTCCTCTGTCCATGGGGTTCCCAGGCAAGAATATGGGAGTGGGTTGTCATTTCCTTCTCCAGGAGATCTTCTCTACCCAGGGATCAAACCCATGTGTCTCCTGCATTGGGAGGAGGATTCTTTACCACTGAGCAACCAGGGAAGCCCCCAAAAGCAACATAGCAGTGTTATCAAAATGCAAAGGGAAAGAAGATAAAACTAAATCATCATTTGAAAGTATTAAATAAGAATGTTTCCAGATGTGCAAAAACTGAGACACCCACAAAAACTGAGACACCCACAATCTTGCACTGAAAATACTTAGAATTTTTAAAAGCAACTATAATAAGGAAATTTATAAACTATATTGGTAAATATTATTGACCATAAAATAGTCATTAATTTTATTAGAATATCTTGAGAGTCCCTTGGACTGCCAAGAGATCCAACCAGTCCATCCTAAAGGAGACCAGTCTTGGGTGTTCGTTGGAAGGACTGATGCTGAGGCTGACACTCCAATACTTTGGTCACGACCCTGATGCTGAGAGGGATTGGGGGCAGGAGGAGAAGGGGACGACAGAGGATGAGATGGCTGGATGGCATTACCAACTCGATGCACATGAATTTGGGTGAACTCCGGGAGTTGGTGATGGACCAGGAGGCCTGAGTGCTGCAATTCATGAGGTCGCAAAGAGTTGGACACGACTGAGCGACTGAACTGAACTGAACTGAAAGTTCTAGATAAAAGCGACAGGAAGAGGGGAGGGGGAATTACAGGGGAGAGCTACACAGGTGATTGAGCCTAATATACTCAAAATATCCTTGACATTTCAACTAGCTACTCACTTTTATTTTTATTCAGAAAGTCCTATAAAATGTAAATGCTTAACCATTCCCACTTTCTCTTAAGCAAAAGAAATTTTTGAAAGAAAACAGATCCTTTATTAGCTGATTCCTAGTTTGGATGGATTGCAGAATGGAATTGTGGGGAGAGGACAGGGAAAAAGGAAGATGACAAGTATGAAAGATTTTGGACAATCTTTAATCTTGTTGAGGTCTTCACAATGTGGTTTCAGGGTTTTACTTGACAGGAAATTTCTAGAAACCTTGGTTTACAAATATTAAAATGTTAGAATACATTTTAGTATCAAATTTAAATTCAACTTATTTAGTATTTGAAATTATCCAAACTTTTTGTTTTGTTTTGTTTTCCCAATGTGAATATTTGAGAATTGACTATAATGATTGTATTGCTCTTCATCCTGTTCGTGACACCAATTGTCTCGCTGTATGTCACGGTCCGCACTGTTCACTCAACCCAGGGTAGGCAAGGCGCGAGCTAAGAGACTGGAAGAAGACTCAAGGAGGCATAGGAACTGCAGACACATTTATTCTTTCCTGGCTGGCACAGCAACTGTAGTAGCAGACATAACAGAACATAGCACAATACAACCTCTCTCCTCTTGGCTGACAAAATGGACACAGCTGTGATGCAGCAGTAATCTCACCACTTTTAAGCTGGAGCTCATATATACAGAGCACAAAGTAGTTCGTGA
Organism: Cephalophus harveyi; assembly: GCA_006410635.1. Taxonomy (NCBI): domain Eukaryota; kingdom Metazoa; phylum Chordata; class Mammalia; order Artiodactyla; family Bovidae; genus Cephalophus; species Cephalophus harveyi. The sequence goes on from SJYT01053935.1 coordinate 280,927, forward strand.
CCAAGTGGGTACCTCGTGGTGCACATGAACAGTGCTACAAATGCTCTCAGCTGTTACCTAGTCCTTATTTACAAAACATAGGGCAAGAGAGCCTCAACACACCATCTTGGCTAATTTGCTCTCTCCCCACAATTCTTTTCTCCAAAAACTGAAGAATTGAAATTTTAGAGAGGGTTTCTCAGGTGGTACTAGTGGTAAAGAACTCACCTACCAATGCAGGAGACTTAAGAGACAAGGGTTCTATCCTTGGGTTGGGAAGATCTCCTGCAGGAGGGCACCAACCTACTCTAGTATTCTTGCATGGAGAATGCCATGGACAGAAGAGGCTGGTGGACTACAGTCCATAGGGTCTCAAAGAGTCAGATGTGACTGAAGTGACTTAGCACACATGCATGCACATCAACACTATGCAGAAGGGGTTCATTTATGCTCTAGGGTGGCCCAAACATGACTTCATGAATTTTGGTGTCATCTCAATCTTTAAGCTGCTGAAAAGTTTCTGTTGTGAGTATAGAGCTTAAATCTTTCTCTTTTCACCATACATACACAGTTTAATACTGATATAGTTTTGCATTTTTTTGCACTGTTTCTAAATCTCAAATTGCAAAATGGAATATAGTTCTTACAAATTAGGTTTCAGACCACAGAGCTTAGGTTTTAACATGTTTTTTTGTAAAGAGGAGAGAGCAGTAGATCCGTGAAAAACCACTAAGGAAAAAGGAAGAGATCAAATAAGACAATGTTTTAAAGAAATATTGCCTTTGCATGGCAGTTTTGAATCTACATTGTTAAGTGGTTTCTGGCATGATACATAATTTTCCTATATGATATCCTGAATATTTACCAGGCAAATTAAAGACACATGTTAAGAAGTTAAGGTAAACCTATGAGAATGCAGTAGAGCTTGTTCATGTGTTCATCATGGGTTTGTATATGTAAAATGCTGCTGCTAAGTTGCTTCAGTCGTGTCCGACTCTGTGCGACCCAATAGATGGCAGCCCACCAGCCTCCCCCATCCCTGGGACTTTCCATGCAAGAACACTGGAGTGGGTTGCCATTTCCTTCTCCAATGCATGAAAGTGAAAAGTGAAAGTGAAGTCGCTCTTCACTTTCAGTGAAAGTTGTGTCCGACTCTTAGCAACCCCATGGACTGCAGCCTACCAGGCTCCTCCATCCATGGGATTTTCCAGGCAAGAGTACTGGAGTGGGGTGCCATCACCTTCTCCTATATGTAAAATATATATACACATATCTATACATATGTAGTATACACATACATACTCATTAAATAAAAATATACACACCCACATATATAAATGTAGTGTATATATACACACCCACTAAATAAATGTATATATAGTGGGTTGGATAAAAACTTCATTTGATTCTGTGTGGAGAAACCTGAACAATTTTTGGCCAACTCAATATATATATGCACACACATATATACATATATGATAAATACACACACACTAATTAATGTGTATATGCACATTACCATATATATAATCTATATATATAACATATACATTCATGAAATAAAGGTGTGTATATGTATATTTATGTATACATATACAGATCTCTCTCTCTCTCTCACATTTTCTCTCTCTTTCTCTCGATAGTAGTATGTTTTCCTGATTCTGTGGAAAACAAAAGAGGTAATTAAAAAATCTGTGATCTCAAAAGCTTGTTTGCTCCCTTACTAGGAGATAACAAGACCTATCAACATACTGCTATTTAAGCAAAATAATAGTAATTCATGATGATGATGTAATACAAGTGATGACACAGTCAGTACATGACTCAGAGCCAAAATAACAAAATAAGCAAGGACATTTTTGAAAGCTATTGAAAAGAGAAAACAATGAGAATTAGAGATATTTGAGGAAGTCATGAGGAAGAAAAGGAACTCGGTACAAGACCTGGTGATAGCAAAAGTGCTGAATCCAAGATGGCTTTAGTGTTTGGGAAGTGAGTGGAAGAGTCTGGCTACAGCAGTTGGGAGTGCATGTTCTAAGTCACTTCTGTCGTGTCCAGCTCTTTGAGACCCTATGAACTGTAGCCTGCCAGGCTCCTCTGTCCATGGGATTTTTTAGGCAAAAATACTGGAGTGGGTTGCCATGTGCTCTGCCAAGGGATCTTCCTTACCCAAAGATGGAACCCTTGTCTCTTATGTCTCCTGCATTGGCAGGCTAGTGGCATTCTTTACCACTAGCATCACCTGGGAAGCCCATCTGGGACTGGTGGGGAGTGCCATTAGAAAGGTAAGCTGTCAAAGGGTAGACATGACAAAAGGTAAGTTGTCAAAAGGTAGACTGTCAGGAGTCTTAAATGTTCACTAACAAGTATCTTTGAAAGTTAGCTTTAGCAGGAAAGTGACCCAGTAAGGTTATGTTTAATTGGCAAATGATTACAGAATGGAATAACATGGGAATGTCCAGAAGGAAGATCAACTGCAAATCATCCAAATAAGATCTTAACACAGCACATATGGAAGAAAAGAGACACATAGAGATAGTTAAGGAGAGAATAGTTGACAGATCTGAGTTATTATTTTTGCCCATTATAACATGGGCAAAACAAAAGTGGAGAGAACCATAGGTAACTATGTGGCATTTTCAAAGCTGAGTGAGCTGATCTTAGCAAGGACAGATAATTAGTTTGACTCAGTAAACTACATTGTCCTATTGTAAACATTCAGTTCAGTTCAGTTCAGTCGCTCAGTCGTGTCCGACTCTTTGCGACCCCATGAATCACAGCACGCCAGGCCTCCCTGTTCATTACCATCTCTCGGAGTTCACTCAAACTCACATCCATCGAGTCAGTGATGCCATCCAGCCATCTCATCCTCGGTCGTCCCCTTCTCCTTCTGCCCCCAATCCCTCCCAGCATCAGAGTCTTTTCCAATGAGTCAACTCTTCGCATGAGGTGGCCAAAGTACTGGAGTTTCAGCTTTAGCATCATTCCTTCCAAAGAAATCCCAGGGCTGATCTCCTTCAGAATAGACTGGTTGGATCTCCTTCCAGTCCAAGGGACTCTCAAGACTAGTGGGAAATATTTTTTGAAACTTAGGAAAGTTACCCAGTTCAATCATAAATGCCCCTTAAGGTCTTGCATGACCAGCAAGTGTGCTTTGGGTAGGTTGAATGAGATTGTCAGGGTTTGTAAACTGGTCCTTGGAAACCAGACATTTTGGGAGTGTATTCTGCTTCAATTAAATAAATTTATATTAAAAAAAGAATATTTAAATGGTTGGATAGTAAAATAAAGTAAAAATAAAATTAAAAAAATAAAAAAAATAAATGGATAATATTTCTTTTGACGTATATATTTTCTTTATTCATCTGCTTCTGAACATTTTATGTTATTTCATATTTTGGCTATTGTGAATAATGCTGCAATAAACATGGATGTGCTAAATTGGCAATAATTTCATGGATATGACATTTATTTTTTATTTTTATTATTTTTATTTATTTAATTTAATTTTTATTTTTACTTTATTTTACTTTACAATACTGCATTGGTTTTGCCATACATTGACATGAACCCACCACGGGTGTACATGTGTTCCCAATCCTGAACCCCCCTCTCACCTCCCACCCCATATCATCTCTCTGGAGCATCCCCATGCACCAGCTCCAAGCATCCTGTATCCTGTATCGAACATAGACTGGCAATTCATTTCTTACATGATAGTATACATGTTTCAATGCCATTCTCCCACATCATCCCACCCTCTCCCTCTCCCTCAGAGTTAAAAGTCCATTCTATACATTTGTGTCTCTTTTGCTGTCTCGCATACAGGGTTATCATTGCCATCTTTCTAAATTCCATATATATGTGTTAGTATACTATATTGGTGTTTTTCTTTCTGGCTTACTTCACTCTGTATAATCAGCTCCAGTTTCATCCATCTCATTAGAACTGATTCAAATGTATTCTTTTTAATGGCTGAGTAATACTCCATTGTGTATATGTACCACAGCTTTCTTATCCATTCATCTGCTGATAGACATCTGGGTTGTTTCCATGTCCTGGCTATTATAAACAGTGCTGCAATGAACATTGAACATAGGCAACGAAGGAAAAATAAACAAGTGGAATAAACATCAAACTAAAAAGTTTCTGCACAGCAAAGAAAACAACTTACAGACTGATAAGGCAACCTGTGGAATGGGAGAAGATATTTGTAAACCAGACATCAGATAAGGGGGTTATTATCAAAAGATAAAAGGAAATGCTACACTTGAATTGTAGAAAACTAAAAATTCAATTAAAACATAGGTGAAGGCCTTGAGTTTTCGCTTTGGCTCCATCCCTTCATTCTTTCTGGACTTATTGCTCCACTGATCTCCAGTAGCATATTGGGCACCTAATGACCTGGGGAGTTCCTTTTTTGATATCCTATCATTTTGCCTGTTCATACTGTTCATGGGGTTCTCAAGGCAAGAATACTGAAGTGGCTTGCCATTCCCTTCTCCAGTGGACCACGTTCTGTCAGCCCTCTCCACCATGACCCGCCCGCCTTGGGTTGCCCTGCAGGCATGGCTTGGTTTCATTGAGTTAGACAAGGCTGTGGTCCTAGTGTGATTAGATTGACTAGTTTTCTGTGAGTATGGTTTCAGTATGTCTGCCCTCTGATGCCCTCTTGCACCACCTATCATCTTACTTGGGTTTCTCTTACCTTGGGTGTGGGGCATCTCTTCACGGCTGCTTCAGCAAAGCACAGCCGCGGCTCCTTACCTTGGACGAGGGGCTGTTCCTGACCTTCAACGTGGGATAGATCCTCTAGGCCCTCCTGCTGATCCTTGGGTTGCTCCTCCCTGCTGCCGGCCCTGGCCTCGGGCGTGGGTGGCTCCTCCCAGCTGCCGCCTCTGGCCTCGGGCTCAGGCTCAGGGTCACCGCCCTTGGCTCCGGGCTCGAGGTGGCCCCTCCCAGCTGCCACCCCTGGCCTCGGGCTTGTGGTGGCTCCCCGGGGTCATGTTGGAGAAGACTCTTGAGAGTCCCTTGGACTGCAAGGAGATCCAACCAGTCCATTCTGAAGGAGATCAACCCTGGGATTTCTTTGGAAGGAATGATGCTAAAGCTGAAACTCCAGTACTTTGGCCACCTCATGTGAAGAGTTGACTCATTGGAAAAGACTCTGATGCTGGGAGGGATTGGGGGCAGGGGGAGAAGGGGACGACCGAGGATGAAATGGCTGGATGGCATCACTGACTCGATGGATGTGAGTCTGAGTGAACTCCGAGAGATGGTGATGAACAGGGAGGCCTGGCGTGCTGCGATTCATGGGGTTGCAAAGAGTCGGACACGACTGAGCAACTGAACTGAACTGAACTGAAGGCCTTGAGTAGACATTTTTCAAAAGAAGACATAGAAATGGTCAAGAAGTATAGGGAAACATTAATTTAACATCATTAATCATCAGGAAAATGTTAATCAAAATTACAATGAAATATCATCATAACTGTTAGGATGGCTCATATCAAAATAAAAGAGACAAGTGTTGGGAAGATGTGGAGTAATTGGAATGCTTGCATACTATTGGTGGGAATGGTATGCCCAGTATGGAAAACAGTGTAGAGCTTCCTCAAAAATTTAACAGTAGAACCACAATATGAACAGCAGTCTCACTTCTGGCTCTTCCTTCATGTGGCTTCTGAGCAATTGGAATGTGGCCTCTGCAACTAAGGAAGTGAACTTTAAATTTTAATTAATATAAATTAATATAAAGTTTTTCCAGTGGTCATGTATGGATGTGAGAGTTGGACTGTGAAGAGAGCTGAGCACCGAAGAATTGATGCTTTTGAACTGTGGTGTTGGAGAAGACTCTTGAGAGTCCTTTGGACTGCAAGGAGACTCAACCAGTCCATCATAAAGATCAGTCCTGGGTGTTCATTGAAAGGACTGATGCTGAAGCTGAAACTCCAATACTTTGGCCACCTCATATGAAGAATTGACTCATTGGAAAAGACCCTGATGCTGGGAGGGATTGGGGGCAGGAGGAGAAGGGGACGACAGAGGATGAGATGGCTGGATGGCATCACCGACTCAATGCACCTGAGTTTGGGTGAACTCTGGGAGTTGGTGATGGACAGGGAGGCCTGGCATGCTGTGATTCATGGGATTGCAGAGTCAGACATGACTGAGTGACTGAACTGAACTGAATTTGAAGTTTCGTTTCTTGAGGAGGGTTCAGGATGGGGAAAAAAAATAAAGTTTAGTTTCACATGACTAGTGGCTGCCATTTTGGATAATGCAACACTAGAGATTCTCTAGAGCAACATACTTGGCAATATGCAGCTAATTAGTTCAGGAAAAATGTCTACTTTAGCATATGTGATTGGAATTTGAAATGTCTGTGTTAACAAAAACTGTCATCTGTGAAAAAATTGTCCATTAATTGAGTCAATAAATGTTTATATATCACCTATTCCCTTCTAGAATTAGTGTTAGTCACAGTGGTAGAAACAGTCATGATTTTGCCCTTATGTGACTGGCAATGAGGGATGGAACTGAAACAGTTACAAGATGGCAAATTGAGATGGACACAGTAAAGCTTCCCTGAAAGATTGTAAAGATATTCTGATTTAGGTTGTGGATGGTGGGGAGGTGGTGGAAAAGGCTTCCTGAAAAGGCAATATTTCAGCTGAAACCTTCACTATGAGGAGGGAATGGCTATAGAAAGAGTAAAGGTAGGAGTGTTCCAGAAGAGAGCAGCCTTGGTATGTCCAAAAATTGACTTCCCTGGTGGCTCAGAGGTTAAAGCATCTGCCTCCAATGTGGGGGACCCGGGTTGGAACCCTGGGTTGGGAAGATCCCCTGGAGAAGGAAATGGTAACCCACTCCAATATTCTTGCCTGGAGAATCCCATGGACGGAGAAGCCTGGTAGGCTACAGTCCAAGGGGTTGCAAAGAGTCGGACACGACTGAGTGACTTCGCTTCAACTTCAAGGAACTGGAAGAAGAGCTTTAGGACATATACAACTTGTGTTTGTATCTAGAGAATGCTAGTAGAGTCTAGTGTGGGCTAAAATGTATGTGCTAAGTATTTCTTCAAAATAAGTTTGGGAGTAACCAGTTTTAGACATACAGCTTCCTCTTGCTCTATTCTTTCCGTATGTGTGTGTGTGTATGCAGATGTGTGCTCATTCGTGTCTGACTCTTTATGAGTCCATGGATTGTAGCCCTCCAGCCTCCTCTGTCCATGGTATTTTCCAGGCAAGAAAACCTGGAGTGGGTTGAAATTTCCTACTTCAAGGGAACTTCCCAACCCAGAGATTGAATGCACGTCTCTTATGTCTCCTGCATTGGCAGGTGGATTATTTACCACTAGCACCACCTGGAAAGCCCATTCTTTACCTTCTTGTTATTAAAACCTGAAAGTTACATGTAGTATCTTGAATAATTGTTCCCAGTTTTTCACTGCCTATTTTTTATAGCATTATATGCCCAAGCATTTGCCATGGGACATTGTAGTATTTTTCTCTAGAGTAGGTGAAGTATTAATTTACTCCATTGTTATAGTACTTGTTGGTGCTAAAGGAATGGGAGTCCATGTGATGTGTTCAGAGAATAAAAATGTGCTTTCATTATTGGTTTTATTTCTTATCCTTCTGCTATCTTCCTTGATGAGATCCTGTTCCATAAAGATGTTGGTTAACCATGTAGTGAGACTTAAACCCAACTGGAAGACTAGGCTAAGTACTGCCAACCAAAGATGAAATCGGATCAGCACCAGCCATTCTACTGACATTAGAGTAAAACAACAACAAAAGTTTTTCATATAAGCCACTGTGTTTTGGGGTTATTGTTATGTAGCATAATTGCAGTAGAAATCTAACACAGAGGAATGTTCTTTATTTTCTCTAGTTGATTGAAATTTTATACTAAAGTATTCTCAACCGGTCCTTAAATTTTTGTTTAATTTTTTTCTTTGTTACAGGAATTTCATGCACAATGAGAAGAACTTGGGACTGAGTGTGTTTTTGAAGGGTGGTTTAAGCAATGTGACTCTTGTACAGCTTTGCTTAGATGACATTTATCACTATTCTGATTTAATTATTTTAGACTGAGTTGAGTATAATAATGAAGGGGCTGATAGAAGGTGATGTTTTTCCTATCCTGCAAGATCTCCCATTTATTTAGCAAAGACAGGAAATACACTGCGGACAATATGAGAGTTACAGCTCCTCTCACATAGCTCTCACTGCCTAAGAGGGGAAATGGGTGATTAAAACAAGCAATTAAGATAAAGAGAGATGGATATCACTCATAATTCTGTGAGGGGCTCTGAGCCTCACTCAGTAGTCATTTCCTCCTGACATTTTATTCTCTTAAATAAATCCATGTAACTGGATGTTGCATCATGAATGTTTACTGTTATTTTTTCTAATTTTATTCTTTCTGAACATACTTTGGCCCCTTCCTTCAGCTCTCAGAAGCTTCACAGCCTCCTCCAATTTCTCTGCTTTTGCGGGCACACACACACATGCACACACATTTTTAAGTTGGTTGAACACTTGATGTTTAGTTTGAGCTTAATAATTTTTATACCTTAATTCCCCCTAACTCAAGTTCCTTAATGAGATTTCAGGTTTTCTACCCCTAAGTATTGTTTCTGATAAAGAAACATGGAACCCAGATTCTTTATTTGAAAAGGTCTTCATATGATTATATTCCTTTGAATAGACTGTTATTTAATTCTGTGACATAACTAGTCAAGAGTTTGCCTCTCCCTGTTTTGCAAGAAGTTTGTGAGTTTTTGTTAATTTCTTTCTTTTGCATCAACTGTGTATAGATTCTTCTCTCGGGTTTAGGCATTTGAGCAAAGAAGATTTTTTATAAAATATTTTCTAAAAGCTTTATAAACCTATACATACATTCTGTTGAAAGGAAATGAAGCAAATACCTAGCAATATTCTGTTGATTGTAAGCTGATGATGGAAGAAAGGAAATTAGTAAAGCGATGTAATTTCTTAACTATTTTTAGTTTTTAACAGGACCCCTTAAGGGTATCTCTGTTGTGTTATCTTTAGAGTGGAGTGGGGCAAGGACAACCGCAGGAGTCAGGAATAAATATCAAAGGCTTGGATCAAATTTGTATGTGAAACCATCTGATTTCTGGGTCATCTTTAATCATGATAGGGGTAGATCTTATAAAGGAAAGGTCTAGAGAGGCTAGAATGGACCCATTCATTCTCATAAGGGGCATATAGTTGGATCTTACTTTTGTATCCATTTTGATAATCTCTGTCTTTTAACTGAGTGTTAACTCATTCACATTAAGAGAGATTAGCAATATTATTTTATTCAATATATACTATCTTGTTGTTTTAAAATGTATTTATTTTCTATTGTGTTGAACATTTTTCATGATTTGCATTTTGTCTCTATTAACTCCTTAAATTATTCTGATTTTAAATTATTCTGAATTTATTTTCAAGTAGTATTGTCATTTCATATGTAGCATGAGGACCCAATAATAGTATTTCACCAGTTCCTCCTCCCATTTTTCATGCCATTATTGTCATATATTTTACTTTACATATGTGAAAATTGCACATAACATTGCTACTATTTTTACGTTAGGAAGTTTTCTTTTATTGTAATTACAAATAAGAAAAAGATGATTTACCTTCATTTATTCCATTTCTAGTGCTTTTTCTTTCTTTATTTAAATCAGATTTTTGACTGATATCATATTCTTTCAGACTAAAGAACTTTCTGTAGTATTTTTCATAGAGTAGATTTGATATCAATGAATCCTTTAGTTTTGTTTGTCTTAAATTTTTTTCTCCTCTAGTTTTTGAAATATGTTTTTACTGGGTATAGAATTCTGGCTTACCAGGCTTTTTTTCCCTTTCAGCACTTTAAAGGTGCCACTCCACTCTCTTCTTGCCTGTTTGGTTTCTAATAAGAAATTTTATCCTTATTCTTTTGTAGATAATAATCCTCTGTTTTTTCCTCTGGTTATCTTTAAGATTTTTTATTTATATTGAGTTTAGAAATTTGAATATGATTTTCTAACTCAGTGTGTGTGTGTGTGTGTGTGTGTGTGTGTGTGTGCGCACACACACACACAGTGTTATTTATCTTGCTTGCTGTTCTTTGAACTTCTTGGACCTGTATTACTTCTCTGATCTATATTACTATGGAAAATTCTCAGGTATTATTTTCTCAATTTTTTTTTAAACTGAAAATTTACAGTGTATTTGGACTAGTATTGATCCCAAATATCTAGTAGAAACAAACAAATACTTTCTGGAAGAAAGCCAATTTATTAGGTCTACCAAGTAAATACTTCTAATATGAAGTTCCTTGGAGCATGAATTTCACATCAAAAATTACCAAACCCCTGAGGGAAAAAGTCACTACCATGAGGGGAGTCAGATGAGCAACTGTGGTATCAGAAGTTTAAACAGAAACAGGGAAATAGTCAGACATAGGCTGTAACATAAGTACTTAATATGCTTGATACAGTGTGAATATTTGTGATACCCCAAAATTCAGATGTTCAAATCCAAGCCAATGATATTAGGAGGTACAGCCATTGAGAGGTGATCAATTCATGAGGACAGAGACATCATGAAAGGGATTAGTGCTCTCAGACAGATAGTTTATTCTTTGTGTGATGTAAGGTAGACAGGTGTCTATAAAGCAGGCTCTTACCAGATACAAAATCATTGGCACCAATATCTTGAACTTCTCAGCCTTGAAAACTGTGAAAAAATAAATAAGTTCTTCTAAGTCACCCAGTTTATAGTATTTTTGTTATAGCAACCTGAACAAACCAAATCAATATTTGAATAAATAAGGCAGGGTATTATAAGTATAACTAAAGAACAAAGAATGAGAGCAAGAGATTATTGAAATGATCAGGCAAAGTTTCAATTAAACTCAATTGAAAATATAATAAAATGGAAATATATTGTTAAACAAGTCATGCATTGTTGTTGAAAAATGAATAAGCCAGAATCTAAAAATCAATAAATTACATACACACACGTATATACCCCAAATAATAATATATGTGATTAGGAAAAAAAAAAAAAGGAGTAAAGAAAGAGAATACCTGACATACTTATAAATGAACTCTGGAAGAGAAGAACACAAAATAATGGAAGAAAGACAATATTTAAAGGGATAATGGCTAAGTATTTTCCAGACTTGATGTAGGTCATGAATCCTCAGTTTCAGGAAGTCTAACAAATCTCAAACAGGATAAATAAAAAGCAAGATATACTTAGCAAAATTGCTGTAAAACTATAGGACCAAAGACAAAAATATTATTTTAAAAGCAGCCATAAGAAAAAGAGAAATTGCTTACAAATGGCAAAAATAAAATTGAAATTTGACCTATTGACAGCAGTAATATAAAGCAGAAGATAATTAAACATTATCTTTAACCTTCTTTGAGAGAACTGCTGTCAACTTAAAACTCATTATTCTCAAAGTCTACCTCTCAATCCTAAAGGAAATCAACCCTGAATATTCATTAGAAGGATTGATGCTGAAGCTGAAGCTCCAATACTTTGGCCACTTGAGAAGAGGAGCTAACTCATTGGAAAAGGCCCTGATGCTGGGAAAGATTGAAGGCAAAAAGGAGAAGGGAGCAGCAGATGATGAGATGGTTAAATAGCATCACCAACTCAATGGACATGAATTTGAGCAAACTCCAGGAGATAGTAAGATACAGAGAAGCATGGCCTGCTGCAGTCCGTGGGGAAAAAAAGAATGGACACGACTTAGTGACTGAAGAACAACAACCTTTCAAGGACAAAGGAAAATATATTAACTTATAGATTAAGGTGATTCTTAAGGAATTTCTAAGATATGTATTTCCAAAAAAGAAAGAAAAAGAGAGAGAGAGAGAAAGTGATCTCAGATAGAAGCTCCTGAAGTGCAAAAAATTATAAGCGAAAAATATGGCATGCATGTTAATCTAGGAAAAATAATATCTTAGTTATAATCAAGAGGATAATGATTTGTTCTTACTTTGCTTTCATACTGATTTAATTTTACATTGTGTTCTGTTAAATCCCTTGATTGAAGTTCTTTAGGACAGCCATTAAAGAGAAAATGCAAGAGAGAAAAAAGTAGAATTGGGAAAATTAATAGTAAAAAAGTAAGAAAACAGATCCCTGGGTTGGGAAGGTCCCCTGGAGAAGGAAGTGGCAACCTACTCAAGTATTCTTGCCTGGAAAATCCCATAGACAGAGGAGCCTGGTGGACTACAGTCCATGGGGTTGCAGAGTTAAACATGACTGCACGACTAACACACACACACACGCACACACACAAGAAAACAGAGAGGAAAGAGAAAAAATATATCACAAAATAACCTAGTGTTAATGAATCCAAACAGATCAGTAGCCATTTCAAAAATAATCAGTTCAGTTCAGTCGCTCAGTCATGTCTGAGTCTTTACGACCCCATGAATCGCAGCACGCCAGGCCTCCCTGTCCATCACCAACTCCTGGAGTTCACTCAGACTCACGTCCAGCAAGTCAGTGATGCTGTCCAGCCATCTCATCCTCAGTCGTCCCCTTCTCCTCCAGTCCCCAATCCCTCCCAGCATCAGAGTCTTTTCCAATGAGTCAACTCTTCACATGAGGTGGCAAAAGTACTGGAATTTCAGCTTTAGCATCATTCCCTCCAAAGAAATCCCAGGGTTGATCTCCTTCAGAATGGACTGGTTGGATCTCCTTACAGTTCAAGGGACCCTCAAGAGTCTTCTCCAACACCACAGTTCAAAAGCATCAATTCTTAGGTGCTCAGCCTTCTTCACAGTCCAATTCTCACATCCATAGATGACTAACCATATCCTTGACTATAAGGACCTTAGTCAGCAAAGTAAATCATATAAAAAAAGAACCCAGCAATATATTGCTTGTATATCATATAATTAAAATATAAAGGCATCTGGATGAAAAAAATGTATCCAACCCCAAAGAAAGGCAATCCAAAGAATGCTCAAACTACCGCACAATTGCACTCGTCTCACATGCTAGTAAAGTAATGCTCAAAATTCTCCAAGCCAGGCTTCAGCAATGTGTGAACTGTGAACTTCAATTAGCCTCCAATTAAACTCTAGAGGAGAACATAGGCAAAACACTCTCCAATATAAATCACAGCAGGATCCTCTATGACCCACTTCCCAGAATACTGGAAATAAAAGCAAAAATAAACAAATGGGATCTAATTAAAATTAAAAACTTCTGCACAACAAAGGAAACTATAAGCAAGGTGAAAAAACAGCCTTCGAAATGGGAGAAAATAATAACAAATGAAGCAACTGACAAACAACTAATCTCAAAAATATACAAGCAACTCCTGCAGCTCAATTCCAGAAAAATAAACGACCCAATCAAAAAATGGGCCAAAGGACTAAACAGACATCTCTCCAAAGAAGACATACAGATGGCTAACAAACACATGAAAAGACGCTCAACATCACTTATTATCAGAGAAATGCAAATCAAAACCACAATGAGGTACCATTTCACGCCACTCAGAATGGCTGCTATGCAGAAGTCTACAAGCAATAAACGCTGGAGAGGGTGTGGAGAAAAGGGAACCCTCTTACACTGTTGGTGGGAATGCAAACTAGTACAGCCACTATGGAGAACAGTGTGGAGATTCCTTAAAAAACTGCAAATAGAACTGCCTTATGACCCAGCAATCCCACAGCTGGGCATACACACCAAGGAAACCAGAACTGAAAGAGACATGTGTACCCCAATATTCATCACAGCATTGTTTATAGTAGCCAGGACATGGAAGTAACCTAGATGTCCATCAGCAGATTAATGGATAAGAAAGCTGTGGTACATATACACAATGGAGTATTACTCAGCCTTAAAAAGAATACATTTGAATCAGTTCTAATGAGGTGGATCAAACTGGAGCCAATTATACAGAGTGAGGTAAGCCAGAAAGAAAGACACCAATACAGTATCCTAACACATATATATGGAATTTAGAAAGATGGTAATGATAACCCTGTATGCAAGACAGCAAAAGAGACACAGATGTATAGAACAGTCTTTTGCACTCTGTGGGAGAGGGAGAGGGTGGGATGATTAGGGAGAATGGCATTGAAACATATATAATATCATATAAGAAACTAATCACCAGTCTAGGTTTGATGCAGGATACAGGATGCTTGGGGCTGTTGCACTGGGATGACCCAGAGGGATGGTATGGGGAGGCAGGTGGGAGGGGGGTTCAGGATTGGGAATACGTGTACAGCTGTGGTGGATTCATGTTGATGTATGGCAAAACCAATACAGTATTGTAAAGTAAATGAAGTAAAATAAAATAATATAAAAAATGAATTTATATTAAAATAATAATAATAATAAAATAAAAGAGAAAAGTACAAAAAGAAGGGGGAGAGGGACCAGAGATCAAATTGCCAACATCCGCTGGATCATCAAAAAAGCAAGAGAGTTCCAGGAAAGCATCCATTTCTGCTTTATTGACTATGCCAAAGCCTTTGACTGTGTGGATCACAACGAACTCTGGAAAATTCTGAAAGAGATGGGAATACCAGACCACCTGACCTGCCTCTTGAGAAATCTGTGTGCAGGTCAGGAACCAACAGTTAGAATTGGACATGGAACAACAGACTGGTTCCAAATAGGAAAAGGAGTACGTCAAGGCTGTATATTGTCACCCTGCTTATTTAACTTATATGCAGAGTACATCACAAAAAATGCTGGGCTGGAAGAAGCACAAGCTAGAATCAAGATTGCCAGGAGAAATATAAATCACCTCAGATATGCAGATGACACCACCCTTATGGCAGAAAGTGAAGAGGAACTAAAAAGCCTCTTGCAGAAAGTGAAAGAAGAGAGTGAAAAAGTTGGCTTAAAGCTCAACATTCAGAAAACTTAACATCATGGCATCTGGTCCCATCACTGCATGGCAAATGATGGGTAACAGTGGAAACAGTGACTGACTGTATTTTTGGGGGCTCCAAAATCACTGCAGATGGTGATTGCAGCCATGAAATTAAAAGATTCTTACTGCTTAGAAGGAAAGTTATGACCAAACTAGACAGCATATAAAAAGCAGAGACATTGCTTTGTCAAGGCTATAGTTTTTCCAGTAGTCATGTATGGATGTGAGAGTTGGACTATCAAGAAAGCTGAGTGTCGAAGAATTGATGCTTTTGAACTGTGGTGTTGGAGAAGACTCTTGAGAGTCCCTTGGACTGGAAGGAGATCCAATCAGTCCATCCTAAAAGAGATCAGTCCTGAGTGTTCATTGGAAGGACTGATGTTGAAGCTGAAACTCCAATTTTTTGGCCACCTGATGCAAAGATCTGACTCATCTGAAAAGACCATTATGCTGGGAAAGATTGAGGGCAGGAGGAGAAGGGGACAACAGAGGATGAGATGGTTGGATGGCATCACCAACTCAATGAACAAGAGTTTGGGTGAATTCTGGGAGTTGGTGATGAGCAGGGAGGCCTAGTGTGCTGCGGTTCATGGGGTTGCAAAGAGTTTGACATGACTGAGCAACTGAACTGAACTGAACTGAGGTAAATACTAAGAAAAATCAATTGGGCAAGTATTGTAACAGAAAAAAAAGTACATAAATGGCATGAAAATTGAAAAGGAAGAACCAAATCTTATCACTACAAGAAAATCCAAAATAAACAATAGAAGATGATTAGAATTAATAAGAACTTAACAAAGACATTGGATGTCAAGTTGATATACAAAAGTAATTAGCATTTCTACATGTTTGCAGAAAATAGAAAATGAAATTCAGAAAAGTAACTTATCATAGCAGTTCTTTTATCTATCATCTGTCTATTTATCTGGGTCTTTCATCAATCTACAGAAAACTAGAATTAAATCTAAATTTAATGTAAAATCTTTTGAACAAAATTATAAAATTTTAGTGAAAGACATTAAAAGAAGAATAAAATAAATAACTATCACGTTTTTGGAAGGGAATATTTAATGTTTTTAATATGCCAAGTCTCTCCAAAATTATCTGCAGATACTATACACTTCTAATGAAAACACAAACAAATATTTTTTGGAATTTTACAAGTTGTTTCTGAATTTTATATGGAAGAGAAAAGGGCCGAAAATAGACAAGAGACTCTTGAAGAATATAAATGTGAGAGTGGGTGTAATAGTGAATGGCCCTTCAATATATCAAGATTTATTATAGAACTACATAATTTTGACACAGTGGTATGGTACAAATATAAACAAGAGGAAAAAGTGAAGAGACTAGAGAACAATTCATGTAAAGCCCTATACATAACAGGGATGGCAATGGAGATAAGTGGGGAAAGTATCAATTATTCACTGAATGCTGCTGAGGCAATTGGTTATCCATAAGAAAAACAAAATGAAATTGTATCCTTACACTACGCACAACTTTCTTTTTTTATGCCTCTTAATACTCCCCCAATGGCTCAGCAGATAAAGAATCTCCTTGCAATCCAGGAGACAGGAGATGCAGGTTCAATCTCTGGGTCGGGAAGATCCCCTGGAGAAGAAAATGGCAACCCACTCCAGTATCCTTGCCTGAAAGATCCCATGGACAGAGAAGCTTGGCAGGCTACAGCCCAATGGGTTGCAAAGAGTTAGGATGTGACTAAGCAACCACACATGCACACACAATACTTATCAAGGGCTTTCTTCTGTTACAGTGACCACTGGGGCAACAGGACAGGGGCTTTCTCTAGTGACTCATTGTGGAAAAGCCCTAGACAGAGAAACTTCTAAAAGCTAAGAATACAGAGATACCAAGCTGATTCAGCTCTTCAGTAATTCAGCAGTAGGTTGTCCCATAAAGAGCATATATAAATAAGTGCTGGATTCAATTCCCTGGTGATTCTAACATTCTGGAATCCTAGTCACTTCTAAGTACATTTCCTTTCTTTTATGAAAAGGTTAAGTGCTAATGTGGTTGCTGGTTTGCCAAGAGAAATCTGGCAAGTCTTACAAGTACATATGTAAATTGTAATTAAATTCTTAATGTAGAGCTATACAATTCACTACTGTGAAAACAATACTTAGCTACAAAGCTGTCCTACATTCTTTTACTAATTAGTATTGACTGGAGTTGGAGGAGGGATTTTTTCTGACCTGGTTGATGAATTCAAGTGACAGATTTTGTTTTGTTGAAGGCTGACTTTTTCTCAGAGAAGGTAAAAAAAAAAAAAAAATTAACTGGTTTAAGCTATGCAGCAGAGCTCACAAGCTCTTTTTGATTATATAGAGCAAGGCATTTCAAGTGTGTGGAGGAGACAATTTCATGGAGTTAATGGAAACACCCAATGGGAGGAAGGGCCACATTCCTGATAAGCCCCATCCTTGTGGATTCCATCTGTTTAACATTAGGGAATTTTATTAAGAGATCTAGATAAGAGTTAAGTAATGGATGGGAATTGTCATATTATCAATTAGAAAACACTTGTACAAATAAAGTACATGATGCATTTCACAAATATTCTATGCAACTTTTCACATCAGTCAGTCAGTTCAGTAGCTCAGTCGTGTCTGACTCTTTGCAATCCCATGGACTGCAGCATGCCAGACCTGCATGCCCATCACCAACTCCCAGAGCTTGCTTAAACTCATGTCCATTGAGTCTGTGATGCCATCCAATCATCTCATCCTCTATCATCCCCTTCTCCTCTTACCTTCAAACTCCCCCAGCATCAAGGTCTTTTCAAATGGGTCAGTTCACATCAGGAGGCCAAAATATTGAAGCTTCAGCTTCACCATCAGTTCTTTCAATGAATATTCACAGCTGATTTCCTTTAGGATAGAATGGTTGGATCTCTTTGCTGTCTGAGGGACTCTCAAGAGTCTTCTCCAACACCAAGTTTCAAAAGCATCAATTCTTTGGTGCTCAGCTTTCTTTATAGTCCAATTCTCACATCCATATGTTACTACAGGAAAAATCTTTGGCTAGATGGACCTTTGTCAGCAAAGTAATCTCTGCATTTTAAGATGCTGTCTAGGTTGGTCATAACTTTTCTTCCGAGGAGCAAGCATCTTTTAATTTCATGGCTGCAATCACCACATGCAGTGATTTTGGAGACACCCCCCCCCCAAACACACAAAAAAAGTCTGTCACTATTTCCACTGTTTCCCCATCTATTTCCCATGAAGTGATGGGACCAGATGCCATGATCTTAGTTTTCTGAATGTTGAGCTTTAAGCTAACTTTTTCACTCTCTTCTTTCACTTTCATCAAGAGGCTTTTTAGTTCTTTTCCACTTTCTGCCATAAGGGTGTGCCATCTGTGTATCTGAGATTATTGATATTTGCCTTGGCAATCTTGATTTCGGCTTGCGTTTCTTCCAGCCCAGCATTTCTCAAGATGTGCTCTGCATATAGGTTAAATAAGCAGGGTGACAATATACAGCCTTGACATACTCCTTTTCCTATTTGGAACCAGTCTGTTGTTCCATGTCCAGTTCTAACTGTTGCTTTTTAACCTGCATACAAATTTCTCAGCAGGCAGGTAAGGTGGTCTGGTATTTCCATCTCTTTAAGAATTTTCCAGAGTTTGTTGTGATCCACACAGTCAAAGGCATTGGTGTAGTCAATAAAGCAGAAGTAGATGTTTTTCTGGAACTCTCTTGCTTTTTTGATGATCCAACAGGTGTTAGCAATTTGATCTCTGGTTCCTTTGCTTTTTCTAAAGCCAGCTTGAACTTTTGGACATTCATAGTTCATGTACTGTTGAAACCTGGCTTGGAGAATTTTGAGCTTTATTTTGCTAGTGTGTGACATGAGTGCAATTGTGTGGTAGTTTGAGCATTCTTTGGCATTGCCTTTCTTTTGGACTGAAATGAAAACTGACCTTTTCCAGTCCTGTGGCCACTGCTGAGTTTTCTAAATCTGCTGACATATTGAGTGCAGCACTTTCACAGCATCAACTTTCAGGATCTGAAATAGCTCAACTGGAATTCTATCACCTCCACTAGCTTTGTTCATAGTGATGCTTCCTAAGGCCCGCTTGACTTTGCATTCTAGGATGTCTGGCTCTAGGTGGGTGACACACCATCATGGTTATCTGGGTTGTGAAGATCTTTTTTGTATAGTTCTTCTGTGTATTCTTGCCACCTCTTCTTAATATCTTCTGCCTCTCTTAGGTCTGTACCATTTCATTCCTTTACTGAGCCCATCTTTGCATGAAATGCTCCCTTGGTATCTCTAGTTTTCTTGAAGAGATCTCTAGTCTTTTCCATTCTATTGTTTTCCTCTATCTTTTTGCATTGATCCCTTATACTTTTCATGTACTGTGGGCCTAATGTACATGATATGCAAATATATTTCCAGAAACATTTTTATTGCATCTAGATTTTAGTTGTAATTAGAAAGCCTTTCTCTACAGGCAAGTTATAGACAAATCCACCCATTTTTTTTTTTCTAAAACATGTATGATTTCATTCTTCCATATGATTCTCTACTGATTAGTAGTTTATTCTAATATGTAGTCTAATATAGGTATTTAATTTAGTATTTTTTTCAAACTAGTTGTTCCAACACCATTTATCAAAAGTTTACCTTTGCCCTAGTGTTTTAAGATGCCATCTTCATCTTGTATTAAAATTCTATGGCTATTTGATGTATTTCTGGACTGTCTATTCTATTCCATTTTATTTTTCTCTTCCATTATTTATGGTGTTTCCCTAAAAAATGCCCAATTAATGCCCCATTCAAGAATCTTTGTGAGGTCTGGAATTCTGCATTTTAGATGAGATGTGGTAATTTTCATGGCCACATAGTTGTCTTCCAATTTCTTCAGGTATTTTAACAAAGTTTCTCATGATGTCAAGAAGATAAATTGTCAAGAAGTACAAAATGACAGGTTGTGATCAGCAATTATGGTATGAGGGAAATGGTGGACCTCAGCCCTCATAATAGTGTACCTACAGGCTTTATTTAGAAAAATGTACATCATTTCAGACAAAACAGTCTGAGTTCCAGTACAAGATGGTAGTGGTGGTGGTGGTTTAGTCTCCAAGTTTTGCTACCTCATGGACTGTAGCCTGCTATGGATCCCATCTTCTGTTCAAGGGATTTTCCAGGCAAGCATACTGGGATTCTTCAGGGCATCTTCCCGACCCAGAGTTTGAACCTGTATTTCTTGCAATGAAGGTGGATTCTTTACCACTGAACCACCAGGGATTCCCACAAGATGATGGGTTACATGCAAATATGCTGTCTCTTTCACTATTTAAAATGGCAGTGAAAATTAAGGAATAAATTCATAAAATTGTTGAGAGTACTTGGAGAAAGATGTAGAAAGACATAAGAAAACCAAAGTTTTGATTAATCTTTTGGAGACAGAAGATCATGTGGTATCTATTTTGTTATCTTTTGCTGCATTCCAAATTACTCTCAAATTTAGTGGATTAAAACAACAAAAATCATTTATTATCTCACATGTTTTCTCTGGATAAAGAACTTGATAGCTGCTTAGCTGGGTGATTTTGGCTCAGGGTCTCTCAAGAAGCTGCAGTCAAGGTGTCAACTGGGAATTAATTGGGGCTGGAATACTTACCTCTAAGATGGCTTGTTCATGTGTCTGGCAAGCTAGTTCTAGCTATTGGAAAACCTCAGTTTCTCCCCCAAAGTTCTGGAAAACAATCAACTTACTTGACATTGTACTGTAGGAGTGATAAAACTGACAAATAATGAAAACTGACAGATGGAGCCGGAAAGCAGTGTAGTGGCAATAAAAATGCTGAAAAATGAATATTATTAAAAAACAAGTAAGTAAATTATAATAACAGCTGAAAGGTGAAAGAGAGACAAAATGTCATATCCATAGAATTGAATGCTACTCATCAGTCAAAAGGAAAGTGTTGTTGACATATGCTACATTAAGGATTAGCCCCAGAAGCATTTTGTGGTATCATTAAAAAAAAAGATGCAAATGAAGTTATGTACAAAACTGAAACAGACTCACAGATTTTGAAAGAAAATTTATGGTTACCAAATGGGAAGCATGGGATGGTGGAGGGATAAATTAGGAACTTGGGATTACTATGGACACACTAATATATATATAATAGATAACCAACAAGGACATATTGTATTGCACAGGGACCTCTACTCCTTATTCTGTAATAACATATATGAGTAAAGAATCTGTAAAAGAATGAATCTATGTATATGTGTAACTGAATCACTTTGTTGTACACCTGAAACTAACACAACATTATAAATCAACTATACTCCAATAAAAAATATGTAAAATAAAAGAAGCCAGGCACAATTGTCACATTGTATGATTTTGTTTATATGCAATGTCCCAAAAAGGCAACAACAAAAGTAAAGACAATATCGGGTTAGTGGTTGCCAGAAGCTGAGGTGGGATTAGGTATTAACTATAAATGGGCATGAGGATCCTATTGGGGGAGAGGAAGTATTATAAAACTGACCTACATTGAAGGTTTCACCACTTGGTAAAGTTAATAAAAATTATTGAATTGTGTACTTTAAATTGATGAATTTATGATATAAAAAATATTCTTCAATAAAGTTAAAAATATATTGAATGTAGATAGGATAACTGCATACAATACTTTCATAGTACTTTAATGATAGCAGTAGTACAGATGAAGTAAATATAAAATACCAACTGTTCTAAAAAGAAAGAATTTGAGTGATGGTGTGATTTGTGGCACTGTTTAAAACTTACTGCTTATTTTTCTTGACTACAAATGTGATACATGTCCACTGAAAAAATTTTAGAAAGTTTAGATATGTATGATGAAGGACAAGGGGCTTTCCTGATGGCTCAGTGGGTGAAGAATCTGCCTCCAATGCAGGAGACACAGGTTCAATCCTTGGGTTGGTAAGATCTGTTGGAGAAGGAAATGGCAACCCACTCCAGTATTCTTGCCTGAAAAATCCCAAGGACAGAGGAGCCTGGTGAGCTACAGTCCAAAGGATCACAGAATGGGATACGACTGAATGACTAAGCACAAACACACACCATGAAAGTCATACATTAAAAAAAAAAAAATTGAAGCATAGTGAACTTACAATGCTGTGCAAGTTTCAAGTGTATAGCAAAGTGATTCAATTATATATAAATATAATTATAATAATGTATAATTCAATTATAAAATCTGATATCAGTTCAGTCGCTCAGTCGTGTCCGACTCTTTGCGACCCCATGAATCGCAGCACGCCAGGCCTCCCTGTTCATCACCATCTCTCGGAGTTCACTCAGACTCACATCCATCGAGTCAGTGATGCCATCCGTATATATATATATATATATATATATACGCATGCATGCTAAGTCTCTTTAGTTGTTTCAGACTCTTTGAGACCTGATAGACTGTAGCCTGCCAGGCTCCTCTGTTCATATGATTCTCCAGGCAGAATACTAGAGTGGTTGCCATGCCTTCCTCAAAGTGATTGTCCTGACCCAGTGATCGAATCCGCATCTCTTACATCTTCTGCATTGGAAGGTGAGTTCTTTACCACTAGCTCAACTTGGGAAGCCCCTTGTGTGTGTGTGTTTGTGTGTGTATACATATATGGGACTTCCTTGGTGGCTCAGATGGTAAAGAATCTGCATGCAATGCCAGAGATCTGGGTTTGATCCATGGATTGGGAAGATTCTATAGAGAGGGGATACATACCACATCTCTTTAGCAATTCATTTGTTAACATTTAGATTGCTTCCATGTCTTCAGTTCAGTTCAGTTCATTTGCTCAGTCATTTCCAACTCTTTGAGACCCCATGGACTGTAGCACACCAGGGCTCCCTGTCCATCACCAACTCCTGGAGTTTACACAAACTCATGTCAATTGTGTCAGTGATGCCATCCAACCATCTCATCCTCGGTCATCCCCTTCTCTTCCTGCCTCTTCCCAGCGTCAGAGTCTTTTCAAATAAATCAGTTCTTCACATCAGGTGGCCAAAATATTGGAGTTTCAGCTTCAGCATCAGTCCTTCCAATGAATATTCAGGACTGATTACCTTTAGGATGGACTGGTTGGATCTCCTTGCAGTCCAAGGGACTCTCAAGAGTCTTCTCCAACACCACGGTTCAAAAGCATCGGTTCTTCAGCTCTCAGCTTTCTTGATAGTCCAACTCTCACATCCATACATGACTACTGGAAAAATCATAGCTTTGACTAGACGGACCTTTGTTAGCAAAGTAACATCTCTACTTTTTCATATGCTATCTAGGTTGGTCATAACTTTTCTTCCAAGGAGCAAGTGTCTTTTAATTTCATGGCTGCAGTCACCATCTGAGTGATTTTGAAGCCCAAAAGAATAAAGTCTGTCCTTGTTTCCACAATTTCCCCATCTATTTGTCATGAAGTGATGGTACCAGATGCCATGATCTTAGTTTTCTAAATGTTGACCTTCAAGCCAACATTTTCACTCTCTTCTTTCACTTTCATCAAGAGGCTCTTAAGTTCTCCAATTTCTGCCATAAGGGTGGTGTCATCTGCATATCTAAGGTTATTAAGATTTCTCCTGGCAATCTTGATTCCAGCTTGTGCTTCTTCCAGCCAGCGTTTCACATGATGTACTCTGCATATAGTTTAAATAACCAGGGTGACAATGTACAGCCTTGACGTACTCCTTTCCCAGTTTGGAACCAGTTTGTTTTTCCATGTCCAGTTCTAACTGTTGGTTCCTGACCTGCATACAGATTTCTCAAGAGTTAGGTCAGGTGGTCTGGTATTCCCCTCTCTTTCAGAATTTTCCACAGTTTGTTCCGATCCACACAGTCAAAGGCTTTGGCATAGTCAATAAAGCAGAGATAGATGTTTTTCTGAAACTCTCTTGCTTTTTTGATGATCCAGCAGATGTTGGCAATTTAATCTCTGGTTCTTCTCCCTTTTCTAAATCCAACTTGAACATCTGGAAGTTCACAGTTCATGTACTGTTGAAGCCTGGCTTGGAGAATTTTGAGCATTACTAGTGTGTGAGATGAGTGCAATTGTGAGGTAGTTTGAGCATTCTTTGGATTGCTTTTCTTTGGGGCTGGAATGAAAACTGACCTTTTCCAGTCCTGTGGCCACTGCTGAGTTTTCCAAATTTGCTGACATATTGAGTTCAGCCCTTTCACAGCATCATTTTTTAGGATTTGAAATACTAAATAGTGTTGCTGTGAACATGGCGGGTGCATGCACCTTTGAAACTATGCTGGTGTCTGGATATAAGGGCATACAAATTACCTATAGTGTCCCTACCCAGGATAACCATAATTAACATTCAGTATGTATTTCCAGCTTTTTTTCTATTCTAAAGCAGATTTAAATGTGTAAAAACTTTTGTAATTTTCATGAAGCTAATTGAAACCTTTCATTTTGTGTGTGTCTTTAGGAAATCATTATGAATTATATAATTTTATATACCAAGATGTTAATTAAGTAAAAATGGTGGTTGAAATTGAGCTTGGAAGAAATGGAAGTGTTGAAAGAAATAAAATTGGCAGATTCAACAGAGTGTCACGGAAAATTTAATTGGAAGCTATGATCATGCATGCATGACTTGGATAACTGGATTTTCCTCCAAAATTGTAACTCTAGAATGAATACAATGCAATCATTTTACAGATATGGAAACTGAGGCCCAGAAATCTTGTGAGTTTTCACACAAAATGTAAGATCAGAGTGAAAATGCATGTCTCCTCACTTCCTGTACACATTTTTTCTCTGAACTTGTGGTAGGACCAGAGCTGTAGGAAAAATGTGATGGTCACCAGTGCAATTTCCTGCCATTCTTGCTCAAAGGTGTCTCATTGTGGGCATGTTCAATATTTATAGATGTTGCTCCTGTGGGCTAAAGTCAGACCTTTACAGAGGTAGGGTCATTTTAACTTATAGTATCTTTTCCTCTTATTGTAGGCCTTTTGTCTGGGTAAACCAAACTATTTTCTTTGCCCTTCCATATTGGCCTTGATTAGAATCAATGCCAGTGTGATCATATTGGGGAGTTCTGTTAGTAAGCCTCCAGAAGTAATGAAAATGACATAATAACTTTACTTCATGGGTGAGATATCCTGAATTTGCTATTTGAGAAAATAATGATACTTGTCATATATTTCCTCTAAATAAATCTGGCTTTAATACCAAAAGTCCCTGTTTTCTTCACTTCTGCTTATTTTCTGTCACTCAAACTGACGCTTGCTGTCAATATCTCCTCACTATAAGTGTAAGCAGAAACATTTAAAGAAAGTGGTATTGTTTTATTTTGGGGTTAGCAATTTTCCAGGACCCACTGGCAGAGTGCTTAGCTCTAAAGAATCACATGTGTTTGGTTTGTTTTAAATATAACCCAAACAGAACGCAGTAGAGCCTGAAGGCTTCAGACTTCAGACTTAGGAATAAAAAAAAAAAAATCCAGGGAAGTAATAGCTCCTTCCCAAAACTAAACAAATAAGCAAGTTTCTGCTAAATGCAGGAAACAAATCGAAGGATATCAGATCTTCTTCTCAAATCTTCTGTTGTTTTTTTTTTAATTTTTTTTCAAACTTTAAAACTGTAAAACCAAAGTTAACCTTCAATGGTACAGTCACTCATTGCTATATTGGTAAATGGTAACCACTGTGTGGTCTTGCTGGACCACAGGAAGGGCTGCAGTGTAATGGATGTGACCACTTTGAAAAAGCACATCATTAGAATTTTTTTCCTTTGAACTCTGCCCTTTATAATATTTTGTGTGTGGGTCTGGCATAAGGCCAAAGAGCAAGTCTTCTGCCTTTAGTTTATGTTGCCAGTGAGATGAGGAAGTGCATATGTAACATGTGGTATTAATAATATTAAGTTTTGTTTTACATTGTTTCTCAAACTAGAAACTGTAGATCTTTGTGGCCTATGGACATATTTTCAGAGATATACAAGTTCTCTATTATGTATATTTTTTCAAATTTTAGGGATATTATAAGTTATCAAAAATATATTAAAAAATATGACAGTCACCTTCTGTGCTAGGTGCTAGCGCTGCCATAACAAAGTCCCTTACACCAGACGACTTGAGCAATAGAGCTTTGTCTCCCAGTTTTGGAGGCTTGAAGTCCAAGATTAAGGTGCTGACAAGGTCGGTGCCTTCTGAGGGCTGTTAGAGAATCTGTTTCATGCCTCTTTGCTAGCTTCTGGAGATTTGCTGATGATCTTTCACTTCTTTGCTTGTAGATGCCAAAGATCTCTGCCTTCATTTTCACACAACATGATCCTTGTGTTTGTGTCTGTCTGAATCCACATTTTTCTTCTTTATGAGGACATCAGTGATATCAAATTAGAGTTCACTCTCATGACCTCATCTTAACTTGGTTATCTGCAAAGACTCTATTTCCATATAAGGTCACGTTCATAGTTACTGGGGGATAGGATTGCAATATCTTTAGGGGGGGCACAATTCAACCTATAACATCTTCCAAGTAACTATTGCCAATTTGATTTTATAATTGAGATAAAGGAAAAAGGTACTATTATAATTATTCCATCAAGAGAAAAAAATGCAGAGATGACTTAACTTATTGATACCAAGAGAAGGGCAGGCAGTATCATGTCAAGATAACCTACAGAAAGTTTCTGTAAGGAAACTTTCAGGTAGACATGCATATTACAGAAGTTGCAATAAAGAACAGTGACAGGATTTGGTAAAGGAGACATAATGAATCTAAAGAAATCTGCACTGCAAATGTTATATTGTAAACTCCCTTAAAGTAGCAATTCATGTGCATTTTTACATAGAATACAACTTAAGACTTAGTCTTGGATGTAACTGGAAGATAATTTGGGCATAACTTTATAAAAAAGCTTAGATTTTTCTTAAAGGGAAAGTTAGATATAGAGAAAATATTCAAATTCTACATTTTAATAATTACAGTAACAATAATAATAGTTGTCATTTATTATCAAAGAACTTCATGTCAGGCATTGTGTGCTTAGATGCTCAGTCATGTCCAACACTTTGTGACCCCATGGACTGTAGCCTGCCAAGCTCCTCTGCTCATGGGATTCTCCTGGTGAGAATACTGGAGTGGGTAGCCAGTCCCTTCTCCTGGGGATCTTCAGGCATTACATAAAATGTTAACCCTTCTCGTCATGCACCCAAGTTATTACAGTCACCACTTGGCAAATGAAAAATCTGCTGAGATTGGTATTTTATTCTTTTTTATCTTAACACAAAATTTTTACTCTTTTCACTATATTTTTATGTTCTTAAATATCACTTAAGCTTATGTAGGGAAGATGAAAATGTCTCAATGAGTGTATCCTAGACTTTGGCTTTGAATATCAGGAGCTCTTTAAATCATGTGTCATCACTCTTATAATAACAAAGAGCAGATATTATATAAGGTGACCTCCAGGGCCATGAATCTAGTTGGAAACATAAACCTGATATCTGGCCCATGGTCCAATTAGACCTGCAGGTCTTAATAGAATCATAGTCAAGCTGGTGCAAGTGGTTTTCAAAGATTTATTTGGATATTTTGAGTATGTCAGCTATCTCTGGCATGATATAGTACTGATCATTCTCAATTAATGCCTTGATTTGATTGCTATCAACTTCAACTGCTCTGCCTGACTGTAGAACATTGTCCAGCGTGAAATCTCTAGCACAAAACTTCACAAACCACCTTTGACATGTTCAGTCAGTCTCAGAACCTTCTCCATATACTGAAAAAAAATTTTTTTTCCACATTTCAGTTGCATTTTTATCTTTCTTGGAATAATAAAGCATCAGATCAGTCAGATCAGATCAGTCGCTCAGTCGTGTCTGACTTTTTGTGACCCCATGAATCGCAGCACGCCAGGCCTCCCTGTTCACTACCATCTCCCGGAGTTCACTCAGACTCACGTCCATCGAGTCTGTGATGCCATCCAGCCATCTCATCTTCGGTCGTCCCCTTCTCCTCCTGCTCCCAATCCCTCCCAGCATCAGAGTCTTTTCCAATGAGTCAACTCTTCGCATGAGGTGGCCAAAGTACTGGAGTTTCAGCTTTTTAGCATCATTCCTTCCAAAGAAATCCCAGGGTTGATCTCCTTTAGAACGGACTGGTTGGATCTCCTTGCAGTCCAAGGGACTCTCAAGAGTCTTCTCCAACACCACAGTTCAAAAGCATCAATTCTTCGGCGCTCAGCCTTCTTCACAGTCCAACTCTCACATCCATACATGACCACAGGAAAAACCATAGCCTTGACTAGACGGACCTTAGTCAGCAAAGTAATGTCTCTGCTTTTGAAAATACTATTTAGGTTGGACATAACTTTTCTTCCAAGGAGTAAGCGTCTTCTAATTTCATGGCTGCAGTCACCATCTGCAGTGATTTTGGAGCCCCCCAAAATAAAGTCTGACACTGTTTCCACTGTTTCCCCATCTATTTCCCATGAAGTGATGGGAATAAAGCATAGTATGTCAAAACTGCTTCCCCCCCCATATTCCTTATTCCAATTACTCCAATGTTAAAATGACTACCAAAAGATTCACAAATTTTGATAAGTTTTAAAAAAATGCATGCTAATATGACAGCTAAAATTGTTTCAAATGAAGTTAAAGACAATTAAGCACTACTGCTGCTGCTGCTGCTGCTGCTGCTAAGTCACTTCAGTCGTGTCCGACTCTGTGTGACCCCATAGACGGTAGCCCACCAGGCTCCCCCGTCCCTGGGATTCTCCAGGCAAGAACACTGGAGTGGGTTGCCATTTCCTTCTCCAATGCATGAAAGTGAAAAGTGAAAGTGAAGTCGCTCAGTCGTGTCCGACTCAGCGACCCCATGGACTGCAGCCCACCAGGCTCCTCCGTCCATAGGATTCTCCAGGCAAGAACACTGGAGTGGGTTGCCATTTCCTTCTCCAATGCATGTAAGTGAGAAGTGAAAGTGAAGTCGCTCAGTCGTGTCCGACTCAGCGACCCCATGGACTGCAGCCCACCAGGCTCCTCCGTCCATGGGATTTTCCAGGCAAGAGTACTGGAGTGGGGTGCCATTGCCTTCTCCGATTAAGCACTACTAGAGCCATCTTATGAGAAATACTGAATGAACTTTCTGGCTAACCTAAATATTTAGGTTGAATTGTCTCCTGGGAGATTTTAGAATAATGAAACCTGAAAGAAAACTGGTCACTTTTAAAGAAGGCAATTTCCATGAAGATTAGACATTTTAGGAGCGGCAGCTGCATGGTGCATGAGCAGCTGATAGGAGCAAGGTCAGGAGCAGTGGCGGTGAGGAGATAACCCATGTCCAAGATAAAGAGCAGTGGCTGCATTTTGCTGGAGTAGCCGTGAAGAGATACCCCACGTCCAAGGTAAGAGAAACCCAAGTAAGATGGTAGGAGCTGAGATAGGGCATCAGAGGGCAGACAGACTGAAACCACAATCACAGACAACTAGCCAATCTGATCACACAGGCCACAGTCTTGTCTAATTCAATGAAACTAAGCCATGCCATGTGGGATCACCCAAGATGGACGGGTCATGGTGGAGAGATCTGACAAAATGTGGTCCACTGGAGAAGGGAATGACAAACCACTTCAGTATTCTTGTCTTGAGAACCCCATGAACAGTATGAAAAGGTAAAAAGATAGGGCACTGAAAGGTGAACTCCCCAGGTCGGTAGGTGCCGAATATGCCACTGGAGATCTGTGGAGAAATAAATCTAGAAAGAATGAAGGGATGGAACCAAAACAAAAAAACACCCAGTTGTGGAAGGGACTGCTTATATAAGCAAGGTCTGATGCTGTGAGAGCAATATTGCAAAGGAACCTGGAATGTTAGATCCATGAATTAAGGCAAATTGGAAGTGGTCAAACAGGAGATGACAAGAGTAACATCGACATTCTAGGAATCAGCGAACTAAGACGGACTGGAATGGGTGAATTTAACTCAGATGACCATTATATCTACTACTATGGGCAGGAATCCCTTAGAAGAAATGGAGTAGCCATCATAGTCAACAAAAGAGTCTGAAATGCAGTACTTGGATACAATCTCAAAAACGACAGATGATCTCTGTTCATTTCCAAGGCAAACCATTCAATATCATGGCAAGTCAAGTCTATGCTCCGACCAGTAATGCTGAAGGAGCTGAACAATTCTATGAAGACCTACAAGACCTTCTAGAGCTAACACTCCCAAAAGAGGTCCTTTTCATTATAGGGGACTGGAATGCAAAAGTAAGAAGTCAAGAAGCATCTGGAGTAACAGGCAAATTTGGCCTTGGAGTACAGAATGAAGCAGCTCAAAGGCTAATAGAGTTTTGCCAAGAGAACACATTGGTCATAGTAAACACCCTCTTTCAACAACACAAGAGTAGACTTTACACATGGACATCACCAGATGGTCAATGCTGAAATCAGATGGATTATATTCTTTGCAGCCAAAGATGGAGAAGCTCTACACAGTCAGCAAAAACAAGACCAGGAGCAGACTATGGCTCAGATCATGAACGCCTTATTGCCAGATTCAGACTTAAAGAAAGAAAGTTGGGAAAACCACTAGACCATTCAGGTATGACCTAAGTCAAACCCCTTATGATTATAGAGTGGAAGTGAGAAATAGATTTAAGGGACTAGATTTGATAGAGTAGCTGATGCACTATGGACGGATGGACAGAGGTTCATGACATTGTACAGGAGACAGGGATCAAGACCATCCCCAAGAAAAAGAAGTGCAAAAAGGCAAAATGGCTGTCTGAGGAGGTCTTACAGATAGCTGTGAAAAGAAGAGAAGCAAAAAGCAAAGGAGAAAAAGGAAAGATATAAGCATCTGAATGCAGAGTTCCAAAGAATAGCAAGGAGAGATAAGAAAGCCTTTCTAAAAAAAAAAAAAGAAAGCCTTTCTCAGTGATCAATGCAAACAAACAGAGGAAAACAATAGAATGAGAAAGACCAGAGATCTCTTAAAAAAAAAAAATTAGAGATACCAAGGGAACATTTCATGCAAAGATGGACTCAATAAAGGACAGAAATAGTATGGACCTAAAAGAAGCAGAAGATATAAGGAGAGGTGGCAACAGTACACAGAAGAACTGTACAAAAAAGATCTTCATGACCCAGATAATCACGATGGTGTGATCATTCACCTAGAGCCAGACATCTTGGAATGTGAAGTCAAGTGGGCCTTAGGAAGCATCACTATGAACAAAGCTAGTGGAGGTGATGGAATTCCAGTTGAGCTATTTCAAATCCTAAAAGACAGTGCTGTGCAAGTGTTGCACTCAATATGCCAGCAAATTTGGAAAACTCAGCAGTGGCCACGGGATTGGAAATGGTCAGTTTTCATTCCAGTCCCAGAGAAAAACAATGCCAAAGAATGCTCAAACTACCACAAAATTGCACTCATCTCACATGCTAGTAAAGTAATGCACAAAATTCTCCAAGGTAGGCTTCAACAATATGTGAACTGTGAACTTGCAGATATTCAAGCTGGTTTTAGAAAAGGCAGAGGAAACAGAGATCAAATTGCCAACATCAGCTGGATCACTGAAAAAGCAAGAGAGTTTCAGAAAAACATCTATCTCTGCTTTATTGACTATGCCAAAGCCTTTGACTGTGTGGATTGCAACAAACTGGAAAATTCTGAAAGAGATGGGAATACCAGACCACCTGACCTAACTCTGTCTCTTATACACATCTAAGGTTTAAATCAAATCTTTCAAACATAATGAAGTTATCCTTACTAACATATGCAGCCTCATACAGAAAAACGGCACTTGAATTTCTTTCTTTTTTAATCTGGTTACCACTCAACACCCTGCTAATACTTACTAAATCACAATTTAGAAATATGAATTCTGTATGATAACTACTTTCTGGAAAGGAATAGCATTCAATGTTCCCACATTGCTTTGTCAACAAAGGTCCGTCTAGTCAAGGCTATGATTTTTCCAGTGGTCACGTATGGATGTGAGAGTCAGACTATCAAGAAAGATGAGCGATGAAGAATTGATGCTTTTGAACTGTGGTGTTGGAGAAGACTCTTGAGAGTCCCTTGGACTGCAAGTAGATCCTACCAGCCCATCCTGAAGGAGATCAGTCCTGAGTGTTCATTGGAAGGACTGATGTTGAAGCTGAAGCTCCAATACTTTGGCCACCTCATGAGAAGACCTGACTCATTGGAAAAGACCCTGATGCTGGGAAAGATTAAGGGCAGGAGGAGAAGGGGACGACAGAGGATGAGATGGTTTGATGTCATCACTGACTCAATGAACATGAGTTTGGGTGAATTCTGGGAGTTGGTGATGAACAGGGAGGCCTGGCGTGCTGTGGTTCATGGGGCCGCAAAGGTCAGACATGACTGAGCCAGTGAACTGAATCGACTGAATTTCCATGAAGATTAGACATTTATTATTGCTTATGTAACCATTTGTTTTCTTGTGCCCTCAGTGTATATTTGTGGTATAAAATATTCCAAACTTTAAGGCAGGCTAGATGTAAATCATGAATGCTGCTGCTGTTGCTAAGTCGCTTCAGTCATGTCCCACTCTGTGTGACCCTGTAGTCGGTAGCCCACCAGGCTCCCTTGTGCCTGGGATTTTCTAGGCAAGAATGCTGGAGTGGGTTGCCATTTCCTTTTCCAATGCATGAAAATGAAAAGTGAAAGTGAAGTCGCTCAGTCGTGTCCAACTCTTAGTCACCCCATGACTGTAGCGCACCAGACTCCTCTGTCCATGGGACCCTCCAGGCAAGAGTGCTGGAGTGGGTTGCCATTTCCTTCTCCAAAATTATGAATGAAATTGTAGTTAAGGGGTACAGCCAGCTTGTTTCTATTGGAGATTATCTCTGATTGAAAAATGAACTTTGCAGCGCCATATCAACATTTGTTTCATTTTCTTGCTTAGACAAGTAAGTACAAAGATCAGAAATTGCATATGCAATACAGTATTTCAATTGCACCACTTGGAAAGTACACCAAAACTGTTTCACATTGTGGTTGGTGGTGTCTAAGAACAAGTACGTCGATGGAAATAATTTACTGTAACAAAATAATTGTCTTATCATATCAATGTTTCCAGGATAGGAAATCTACCAAGAAGTCTTATTCATGTCAGAAATGTGCTTGCCTCAAATAAAAGTATCATACAGCATATGAAAAGAATGGAATATTGAGTAGTAATTCTTCCTTATTTTCTCTTCCTCTTCTCTCGCCAATCCCTGTCCTTTCTCTTTTAGTTTGTTTCCTATTTATTTTAGAGATTAATAGAGTTACTTATTTTATGATAGCAGTATTAAGTTGTTGTTGTTTTTTTTTTTTGAATACCTTGTTGAGTTTGAAGTTTCAAAGCCAGAGAAGCAAATCTTTCTTATTTCCATTTTTGAAAAGTTCCTTTTGCTGGCTCTCTATATGAGATAAAATTTAGCTTTGACACACAAGGTGATACATGCATTGCAACACTTTACAATCCCAAAGAGTCTTGACTACCCAAACAGAGAAAGCAAATTTGACTGAAGATTTAATATCCCAGTGTTGCTTGTCAATTCCTACACATTGTAAGCTGTAAGTCATGACAATACAAGTTGTCATTATTTTATGTATACCAACACCAAATGTGAATTTTGCTGATACAATAGATAGTTGGGCCTCTGAGGAAATCTTGTAACATTGAATGTGTGTGCTTGTGTGTGTGTGTGTGTGCACATGTACTGTGGGAAATAGAAAGATGAAGAGACACAAGAAGTGCTTATATGCATGGTGACTGCTGATCTTAGGACAGAGGGCAGGCTCTCTTCATGGTCCTGGTGTTCAACCTGAGTCACCAAGGTATTGATTGAGTTCAGCCACTGACCAAGGGTAGAGATTTTGCTGAACCCAGAGGGGCTGAAGGCCTGGGTTTGAACAGGAGGGACTTCTCTTGACTCCCTTTTTTGCTGAGGGTATAGAGGTTAGATTTGTGAAAGGTGCTCAGTCAACTTGAGAATATTTACAGTGCTGTGAGCATTGACCACAAGTTTGTAGGCTTTTATCTCCTTATCAGAGGTTGGTTTGATCTTCTGTACTTAATCTTGAGTTATCATCAATGTGGGCTGGATGAAGGAATCTCCCTGAATCTTTGACAGAAGCCTTCATATTCCACAGGCTAAAAAACTTGAATTAGCAATGGGAGCAACAGGGCAGAGGTTTAATTCAGAAGCCAAGGAAAGGAGAAACCTCCACATAGGCCAGAGAAATGTGAAGACTAGACACCCTACAGGTAACTTAGATCACATTCAAGCTAATGTGGAAGAGAAAGAGGGGACCGAGAAAACCCCCAAGCCTGAGTCAGTATTTATTACAAAGGGACCAGTTTTTAATCTGGAAGCTACAAATTTTTTTACCTTGGCAAAATCAAGAATTTTTCACCTTGACTAGTTTCCTAGGGCTTCTAATAGCAAGGTACTATAAACTGAGTGACTTCAAACAGCAGAATTTTGTTCTCTCATAGTTTTGGAGGCTAGAAGTCTGAAACCAAGGTGTCAGGAGGCCATGCTCTCCCTGAAGGCTCTAGGAGAGGAACTTTCCTTGCATCTTCCCAGCTTCTGATGATTACCAGCAATCCTTGACCTTCCTCAGCTGGTAGATACATCACTCCAGTCTCTACCACTACAGTCATATGGCATTTCACTTGTGTGCCTGTGTCTCTGTTTTCTCTTATAATGATCCCAGCCATCAGGTTGGTTCCACTCTAATCCAGTATAAATTTAAATTAAATTGATTACATCTGCAAAGACCCTGTTTCCAAATGTCATATTATGATGCTTCAGGTGAATATGAACTTTGGACTCAGTACAATTAGCAATGAGGGTTCACGAGTGAGTAAAATTTATGTGTAAAGGAATAAATGTTAAACCTTGTACACTGAGTTGCAGCTGTTAATTTAGGACCTAGAGACATGGGTTTCTCTACCTTTGCATAAGGTAAATCTGCCCCCAAGGAGCAACATGAGTGATGGTGTTTTATTGAAAACTGGAAAATGAGTGTCAGCCTGGAAAAAGAATGGACTTGGAAGACATCAAAGCTTGCATTCAAATATATTCTCCTTTCAGTAAGTTAGTGAACTTATTTGAGCCTTAGTCTTTTCATATGTAAAATGGGGATAAAAATCCATAGCAGGGTAGTTAAGAATATTAAATGAAATATCTGTTTAGTAGCCACCCCACATTCAGTGCTTGGTGGTTTGGTGATGGCTTTAAGTAAACATTTATCTAATTCCCTTCTTTAATTCATGCCCCCTTAGAATAGTTCCTTATTTATCCTTCCCTTGTGAAGTACAGTGAGGTTTATGCAGTACTTTTAACTTGAGCTTCTTTTTTTCCTCTGAGAAATTAATACAAATTAACTAAATATTTGGGAAATAAAATTGGTCATGGAGGTTGCAGGGATTATGTTCAACCCTCATTTCTCATTTTCTAGGATATGATAAAAGAGATGTAGCAAATAGGCATCAATACTGGTTCTGCTGTGCTTTCTGGCATCATCTGGATGACTTTGAAATCCACAGAAAATCTAGAGGTTGAAAATAAGACAGGAAAAAAAGCTGATGAGAATACAGAGAAAAAATTGAGCTAGAATTACAAAAGAATGTATTTTATCAAATGCCAACAATTTAATTGCAAAATGTTCCAAAGCACCTTATTGTGACATTTATCATATTGCTTGCAAAGACCTCTTTTCTAAGTCTCTCTTTTCTATTTTAGAGTCTAGTGTTCATCCATTCAACAATATTTTACTAAGGGTCAATTGACTGGTAAAGAACCTGCCTGTCATTGCAGGAGACACAAGAGACATAGATTCAAACCCTGGGTCAAGAAGATACCCTGGAGAAGGAAATGGTAGCTCACTCTAGTATTCTTGCCTGGAAAATTCCATCAACAAAGGAGCCTGGTGGGCTACAGTCCATGGGGTCACAAAGAATTGGACACACACACACACACATTAGCAATGGTTAGGCCTGGTGAAGTACAATAGGGCTTCAAAAATGTTTAAGACAGATGCAGACTTACCAGTATGCAGTTGATTCTCTTAAAGGTTTTGATGGAAGCTCATGCTTAAAGCTTATGAAACCCAATTTGAGAAAGCCCAGCACATTCCCACCTTCTACCACAAATTAGGTTGGTATTGTTACCTCCGAGAGGCAGAGAACTCTACTAACAGGCCAATTTGTAAATTTCTACAGACACTCATCTGGTACTTTCTTTGTATCTCTTGTAGAAACTTATAACTCTATTGCACTTGTTATTAATTGTGAGTTTTATGTCCTCTACTGCTCCCTGGAAGAAAAGTTATGACCATCCTAGACAGCATATTAAAAAGCAGAGATGTTACTTTGCCAACAAAGGTCCATCAAGTCAAAGCTATGGTTTTTCCAGTAGTCATGTATGAATGGGAAAGTTGGACTAAAAAGAAAGCTAAGAGCTGAAGAATTGATCCTGTGGTGTTGGAGAAGACTCTTGAGAGTCCCTTGGACAGCAAGAAGATCCAACCAGTCCATCCTCAAGGAAATCAGTCCTGAATATTCATTGGAAGGACTGATGCTGAAGCTGAAACTCCAATAATGTGGCCATCTGATGCGAAGAATTGACTCATTTGAAAAGACTCTGATGCTAGGAAAGATTGAAGGCAGGAAGAGAAGGGGATGACTGAGGATGAGATGGTTGGATGGCATCACTGACTCAATGGACATGAGTTTGAATAAAGTCCAGGAGTTGGCGATGGACAGGGAAGCTTGGCATGCTGCAGTCCATGGGGTCTCAAAGAGTTGGACATGACTGAGAGACTGAACAGAAAAAAAATACTTTGCCCCTATGGAGTGGAAATGGTATCCCAAGCTCATCAGTGATAGCAGCTACCACTGACTGTGTACTTTGCAGTTTTCAAGTAGATAACCATGCCATCATTTCTTCCTGAAAACAATCCTTTGTGAATCATATAAATATGGTGACTGCTCTGGAGAGGTTATGGGAACCACTCTGCTGCTTAACTAATATAGAAGTAAACATGAACTACATTCTTTTGCTTCTAATTTCACTGATACTTATTTTTAGTGGATAACTCTTTATAACCTCAATTTAAAAATAGCCTTTATTATTATCTTATTTCATTCTTATATATTATCCAATATGTACCTATTTGACAAACTCAAATGACTCAGAAGTATATAAATTAAAAAGACCTCTCCTCTCCTACAGTTCTCCCCTCCCATCACCATTTTTGCTCAAACTTCGATAATCAGTACTAATAGTTTGTTAAATGTTCCTTAAAACATTTTAAAAATCCATTTATGTTTTTATAAATACATACATGCAGAAGTCTTTTTTATGAGAAACTATTGTATTTTTTCATGTTATATTTTTCCATTGCTTTCACTGTTATACCTTCTATCTTTTTCTACTTTATTTCAAATCAGTATATGCAGATTTTTTTTCCTTTTAACAAATAGATGAATCACTCAAATTCAAAAGTATATTTATTTTCATTTATTTTATATATTTTTTTGCTTTGATCATGACTACGGCATGTGTGTGTGCATTTGTTCATGTGCTGTTCATAGTTTTTCCTTTTGAATGTGAGGCAATGCATTTTTAGTCTTTTATGTTGAAGTGAAAAATTCAGATCTATTTTTAAAAGATAATTTTGGAGATGGCAAAGCCTTTGAGAATGGTAGCATGAACTATTATGTCTTTGTATAAGTGCCTTTTTGATATATATACATATATATCTACAAACATGCATACACTGTAAGTAGATCAGACTGTACAGCAATATATCTACAAACTAGCTTTATCTTTAGTTAATCTTAATTCCAAGAGTCCTGGAGTAGAAGGATCATGGAAAGAGCATGTACTGCCTTAATACTGCTTGGGAAATATTTGTCTTTCTCTTCATGATAAGATAGCCTTAGAATATCTTTTGGAAGATGTGCTTATTTCTCATTGAGAATGGTTTCTCCAGTGTTCCTCCAAACACAGCCCACCTGTTATTGGCCTTTCTTTGGGAACACTTTGAAGTTCACATATTTAAATATGCTTTAAACATGCGTTTAATTAAGCATACAGTTTATTTTAAAGCAGCTGACATTCACTTTTCCTGTCCTGCCTTTTGTGGCTTGTGTGACAAAAATATCTGCCCTAACAATGGAAGAAACCATAAAGTAGTAACTTCGTTAAGGTACTAGCACTATAATATAATCCTCTTGGCAGCCATCTCCATGGAGGGTGGCTGACTGCTGTGACCCTTTGGCTTCTCTGGGTATTGTTTCCTCACTGCTTTGAAGAGGAGTCTCAGCAAAAAGTGATTTCCCTTGGACTTGGGTTTTACTAATGATATATTTAATAAGGGAAAAGGAGTAAAAGCAAAGGGCATCAATAATCACAAATATCAACATCTGGCAGAGCATTGAAATGAAAACTGATCACAGCTGCCTTTGACAGTTAATATTATTAAAATGTTCAACATGGAATTTCTATTTTAAATAAGAAACACTTGAAGGAAATGGTCAGGATTAACAGAAGTTTAAATTGAAACCATGTTGGTTGGTAGGTAATAGAATGCTAGAGACAAACACTGCATTTAATATAAAAGCATTCTTTACCTCCAAATTATCCATGTAGCCCTGTTTGTGCCACTGGAATTTGATTAGGTTTGACTTTTTCAGGAAATCAGGAGGTAAGAAGAACCCATTTAATCTCTCATAAAGTGGTTCATTCCTTGCCCAAGCCTTTGGGTAATTCAGTTTATTAAAACGTTCTGGAGTTCAGGACTATTAACTAAGTGTTCTGCTATCCATATGCCTGCCTTTTGGACTGTGCTACAATCTAACACCTGATTGGCTTGAACCTGGGAGTAATAGAGCCAGCATACAATGGGAGACCTTGTTAAGAACCCATTTTTTGGCCCATATATTGTTACCTGAAGCTGAGAGGATTCCCATCTGGCAGTTCCTCAGTCTGCATTTGTCCTGTCAGTATACTTTTAACTTACTGAAACCGAGTTGCTAGTTCTGATTCTCTTAATGAACCCAGGAACATCTATGAGACCAACAAATAAAAATGCACTGTGTCATTGTGTCATTTTAAAAGACCTTACATTGACTTACAGTTCTTCTGCTCTCTGTTCTTCGTGGGTCTTTGTTAATCAACTCAACACACACACACACACACACACACACACACACACAAACACACACACATACATATATACGATATTTCCGTGAATTAGAACTTGAGTATTATAAGAAAGTATCCATCCTGCTCATAGCCATCAGAAATTTGAGAGAATTTTTAGCAGAGATAGATACTCAAAAAGCAAAAATCTACTAAAGTGTTCTTTTTTTTTTTTCTTACTTTATTTTACTTTACAATACCGTATTGTTTTTGCAATACACTGACATGAATCCATCACGGGTGTATATGAGCTCCCAATCCTGAATCCCTCTCCCACATCCCACCCCATATCCTCTCTCTGGATCATCCCCGTGCACCAGCCCCAAGCATCCTGTATCCTGTATCGAACATAGGCTGGTGCTTCATTCTTACATGGTAGTTTACATGTTTCAATGGCATCCTCCCAAATCATCCCACCCTCTCCCTCTCCCACAGGGTCCAAAGTCCGTTCTGTACATCTGTGTCTCTTTTGCTATCTTGCATACAGGGTCATCATTGCCATCTTTCTAAATTCCATATATATGTGTCAGTATACTGTATTGGTGTTTTTCTTTCTGGCTTACTTCACTCTGTATAATAGGTTCCAGTTTCATCCATCTCATTAGAACTGATTCAAATGAATTCTTTTTGATGGCTGAGTAATACTCCTTTGAGTATATGTACCACAGCTTTCTTATCCATTCATCTGCTGATGGACATCTAGGTTGTTTCCATGTCCTGGCTATTATAAACAGTGCTGCAATGAACATTGGGGTACATGTGTCTCTTTCAATTCTGGTTTCCTCGGTGTGTATGCCCAGCAGTGGGATTGCTGGGTCATAAGGCAGTTCTATTTGCAGTTTTTTAAGGAATCTCCACACTGTTCTCCAT